>QRFJ01001207.1:102430-170561 GCA_006176705.1 Cocos nucifera
GGAAGAGAAAGAATTAAGTTGGTGAGACCGCACCACCCACTAGAATCATTAATCATGGAGATTTTCGCATCTCTACAGAGGGAGTGTAAGGGATCCAAGAAAATAGTGGAAGCTAGTTTGTTTAAAAAATAAAAATTCCTAAATAAATTGGTCAAGTCAAAATTCATAGTATCTTAACTAGAATCTTTGACCTTTTACAGAAAATGTCTGGCCTCCAACCATTGGCGACTGTTGATCCTGGACAACATAAACTGACCAGCACCCAATTATAAAAGTTGGCTCAGGAACTATAAAATAGTTTTGGATTCTGAAGAAGATTACCCTATGTATTGGACCAGGATCCTCATCAGACCTTACCAGCCCGTCCATCTATTGAATAGAGAGATCTCTGGAGAAATGATAGACAAAAGAGAACCAGTTGTTTTTCAAAAGGGTCAGTGGGAGCACTAAATTGTCTTCCTCGTATTGTACGTTGTGATGACATCCTCCTATTGGAATCGATGTTCCCATGTAATAACAGTCAATTTATGTTGTCCAAGGAATTCTCCCATGAAAGACTAGGCGAAGCATCCAATTTGATTCTAGGAATTAAGGGCCTATAGGGATATTAGACCAGAATAGGATTACTAGGACATTCGACAGAAGATGCTACATAGAGAAAGTCACTAAGAGATTATAGTATCGGAAAACTCTAAGAGGGGATTAATACCCTTCAGACATGGTATTCAATCTTTCCCAAGAAGATGTGCCCCAGCACACCTGAGGAAATAGAAACGCATGAGCAAGATCCTTATGCTTCTGCAATAGGAGCCTCATGTATGCCATGCTATGTACACGACCTGATATAGCCCATGCTGTGAGTGTCACAAGCAGATATCAGTCAAATCTAGATGAAGAACACTGGACTTCTGTGAAATGTATCCTTAAGTACTTAAGAAGAACCAAGGATATGATGTTGGTCTTTGGAGAACTCCAAGTCCAGGGATACACAGACTCGGATTTTATGTCTGATATAGATGATCGAAAGTCGACATCTGGGAGTCTGTTTGTGTGCAATGGTGGTGCTGTCAGCTGAAAGAGTTCCAAGCAAATGGTGATACCACCTCATCCGTGATTACCTCAAGAAGGGTTACGTCGAGGTCAAGAGAGTCAACTCTACAGATAATGTGGCAGACCCACTTACAAAGCCGTTGGGCCAGCAAAGGATCGAAGCCCACCTTGAGAAGATGGACTTAGACATGTAGCCAATTGGCTTTAGGACAAGTGGGAGATTGTTAGATATATGTGCCCTAGAAGCCAGAATTGGCTGACACATATAATACACTTCTAAGGGCAAAATTATAATTTTGACTAATATCAATGAAATGGGTTATTTTCTATCACATATATGTATTTAGTGTCTGTGATACATCCTTTGAGTTAATGGTAATGATAATTCATATTTTCAAGAGTTGAAAATTTAAGACATGAATAATCATTTTAACTCATAAACAGCTCCGACCATAGGATCATCACGAGGATGGTGATTGATCCGAAGATTGGTACAATCCCTTCTCTTTAGTAGATGAGTCTTGAGTCTACGGTGTGGGACACAGAGCGAGAGTACAGGTACTCATTAGAGAAATGAGGGCACTGAGCGTGAACCACCTCGAGTAGTCATTAGGGAGTCTACCTTCTGTCAATGACTGACTCGATGCTGAATAGTGTGTCTGGTTCTTTGACCTAAGATGCATCAGCAGTTCACCTTGAGGGTGTTATAGTTTGACTACACCATTACTCGGTCTCCTAGCCATATGGAACCCTGAGGTGTAATGTTGGCTATAGCATGTTCATTGTAGGAACTGGATGGCTCAAGATGGAATCTATCTACCTCGGTGGTAGAGGAGAGCCCTATGATGATTCATGAGAATCAATCCAGAATCCAGGCCATAGTAGAGTGAAATAATAGAAAGAGTTTTCTATTTAGATTTTCACATCAGACCGAATCGAATGATTAATCATATGATAGAACTAGGGTTTGATGAGTTACCTTAACCCTAATCTGATCGGGCTCAAAATAAATGAACTTAATCACACAGGTAGCTGCACCAGAGGTTCGCATTCAGCTCTGATGGGTTGCCACCATATACTGCTAGGTGTCACTGGTGGATTTTGGGAGCAATTAGAATGATTTAGATGATCGACCATTCTAGCTGTTCGAATCAGAAGAGTTCTGATCCATCGAAAGGAGTTTCGATGATGTCATGTTAGAGATCATGACATATCCATTACCATAAGAACTGAACCTAACTGGGTCACAAACAAGGGTTTGAATTTGGTGATCATCAATTGAACTGTCAGTCAACTGATCTGAATGATATTCAATTAGGTTCAAGAAAATCGTGCTAGCACTCGATTGAACCTAACGTTCTTCTTTTACTATCATAAATAAGTTGTCCTTGCTGAGCCAAAGGAGTTTGTGCTCAATTAGAGGCCTTCATATGGTCTGACTGGAGGTTGTCCAAGTTAGAAAAGGTTGTCTTATTTTGTAAGACATTACCTGCCATTTTTGGTCACCTGCCATTTCTTGTTCTTTGACTTTGGTCAAAAGTCTACCTTTAACTGGTCTAATGTTGACCATTGACCCTTTGACTTTTGACCACATGTCATGTACCTATTGGAGAGCTGGTGGAGGCTTGTCCCCGCCAGGACCTGGCAAGGAGAAGGGTGCAGCCACCCAGGCGTGTGCCCCAAGTTGGAGGTGCCTAGGAGTCCTTGTTGGACAAGGACTCCATCTCCTTTTGGATTCCAATTAGAGTTCTCTAAGAACCACTTTGACTGTCTTAGCATCCTCTAAGGAGGAATCCAGGGGACTCTATTCCCACCAATCAGATTTAGATCTGATTACACAAAGAGTTGTGATTGGTTGGGAAGAAGAGAAGTTGGATCACAAACAGTCTATAAATAAGACCCTCGCCAACCCAGTTAAGATTGAATGATTGAAAGGATCACATCCCACGCCCAAGGCTGCCTCCCCTCTTCCTCCATGCCAAACCATCTTCTCCCTTCCTCTCCATGTCCAAAAGGGTTTTGGATTTTTGGTTGGTGCAATCCAGATCAAGAAAGGCGACTGAAAGCTAGAAGGCTGCGCTGCTGCAAAGGACGACTGTTGATCTTCAAAAGGAGTTTTGAAGATCCTCCAGATCTGATTTCTGAAGACGTGATAGAGAAGAAGAGGATCTCCAGATCCAGCCCGAGTGGATATCGATAGAGGCCAGGAACTTGCGTGGCTAGATCCAGAACCTTCCGCTGCATACGGGATCATCAACGGGTAATAGGATTACCCATATCAAGGTAAATTAAATTTGATTTAATTTATTCTTATTTTATTTTATTTATTAAAATAATAAGAATCAGATTTGAAACATCTCAGATCTGATATAGATCAAAGAAAATTTTTTTTAAAATATATCTCTTGATCTGATCAGATCTGAACGAACCTGGATCGAAAAATCAGGTTTCCCTTCACAAGCTTCGTACAGTCGATCTCCTTCTTGTTAATCTCCTCCCAATCATTCGGAAGGATCTCATCATCTATATGAATTTGGCTACCAACTCAATACAAATCAACATACATACAGGCGACCTTAAAAGAGTCCGAACATCTCTAAAACTATTGTAACTCGAAGCACTTCACAGCCAATGCTTACTCCATCCGAACTTTAGCTATTAAATTCTAATGGACTGACATGTCACGACAATGAACACCACTTTCATAACAAACTCTATGTAGCTCCGAACAGCCCACTACCAGGCAGTTATGGCTATCACCATTAATTTGTTATAGGTTCTATCTATAAAAGAGAACCTCCAGATATGTTTTCTCTCTAAGCTAAAAACTCTGCTTTAATTTTTTGAGCACTCTATTTCTATTGGCCAGAAGAGCTGACTTAATCATTGGAGGGTCCTGTTGGAGTCATCCCCAACTCCAATCAGGACTTGTCTTACAGGTCATTGGTAGTGATCCCATCATCTCTAGCTCCAACTTGTTTCGACGTCAACCATATTCTACACCAATAGAATTAGCGCTAGAGTAAGAAAATTTGAGCTCTTATTCTAAAAGGAGTGCTCAGTCGATCCTATCTGCTCTCTTCTTCTAATCTTTTAAGATCCATCTCCATTTGATCTTCCTCGATCTTAGGAATACCTTCAAAGAAGATAACCATCTGGCGATCCACCACCTTTATCGCTAGATCTGAGCCTAATCTACCTGCTCCAACATCGTCGCTGGCATTGCAACCTCCACCACTAGCGGGCATGGTGGATCCAGAATAGTTCAACCTACTGATGTAGCAGGTATAGGGCCTCACTGAAATGGTGCAGACTATGCAGCAACTGCCGACAGTAGCTCAATCAAAAAATCCCCCATTAGAGATTCAAGAATTAGCCCCAAGAAGGCATACTTTGGTTAGTAGATCCATCACTCCGAGGAAGAAGAAATGGAAGGTGGAAGATCCCAACTTTGACCATGATTCCTCTCCAGGGGAGACCTTCCCCATCTATAGCGAGAAGCCTTATGAGATCTACGATCGAGGTGATGCTCTCGATCAAAAACTCTAGGACATGGACCGATGGATCGAGAAGCTCCACCATGCTGCCCCAATCCACCATGACAACATCTACACCGATCCTCCTTTCTCTATCTTTATCATGCAGGAGCGTATCCTGCCGAACTTCAAGCTCCCCTAATTCAAAAGCTACGATGGGACCACAAATTTGGTTGACCACCTAGAGGCCTTCTGGATCATGATGTTGCTCCATGGCACACCAGATACCATCTTATGTCGAGCCTTTCTATCTACTCTGAAGGAAGCAATAAGAAATTGGTACTCAATTCTAAAATCGGAGACGATCTTCTTCTTCAATCAAATAAGCCATCAGTTTACAACTCATTTTATTAGTAGTTGATGTTCCAAGCAAGGTTCGAACTCTCTCATCAACATCAAGCAGAAAGACGGAGAGTCCATTTGAGCCTATGTTAGTCTCTTCAATACCGTCGCATTGGAGGTTCGAAACTGGGACCAGTCTGTTGCCATGGCCATACTAAAGGATGGCCTTCAAAAGAATGACTTGCTATTTTTTCTAGAGAAGAAGTACCCCAAGAATTTTGCAAATCTATTAGCTTAGGTGGAAGGTTATGCCTGAGCTGAAGAGGCCTTCAAATTGAAGGATAAGAAAGCCATAGGAGAGTGACAGGCGAGTGAGTCTAGCAAGCCCATAGTTGAAGAAAAATCGAATGAAGTTCGATCGTACTCTTGAACTCTCCATGAGTGCAAGCAAGCCAGACCCCCTCCTTGAACTCGCCATCAAAGAAGCCCTGATCGAAGGGCATGAAGAAACTCTCCCTCCAGAAGATTCCATAACTATGCCTCCTTTAATGCTCTGAAAACTCTACTGATGGAGATTAAAAAGCAACTGCTGAGGTTGGAGATGATGCGCAGTCATCCTAGCAAGCACAATCCTAACAAGTACTATCTCTACCATCGTTATCACGATCACAATACTGAAGAATATATCCAGCTCCAAGATGAGATTGAGGAGCTTATCAGGTGGGATCGGCTTGGTCGATTCCTATAGTGCTGACCTGATGCAAGAGAAGATCAATCGAGGGCACTATCACAACTAGAATCACCAAGATTGACCATCTCTCAGCATCATCAACACCATCTCTAGGGGACCTTGGTGGGAGGAGGCCAGTAGATCTGAGAGGTCGGCTAAGAGGCAGAGAACTAAAGAATCCATAGCCTTTACCAAGGAAGATGCTTAAGGAATTCAATTTTCTCATAACGACATGATTGTAGTTTCCTTAAATATTGCAGATTATGATGTATGCCGTGTTCTTATTGATAATGGAAGCTCTATCGATGTCTTATTTTATGATATTTTTTTCAAGATGCTTATACCTAACAACTGACTTGGACCAATGAATACCCCATTGGTGGGCTTCAATGGCGATGTTATGCTAGTTGAGAGAATAATAACATTAATTATGGCTGTAGGGCAATATCTAAAATAGTGTAGGGCATAAGTAGATTTTTTAGTAGTAAGAGCTCCATCTGCTTACAATGCAATTCTTGGCCGACCTGGGCTAAATGCACTTCAGGGAGTAGTGTTGACCTACTATTTGAAGATGAAGTTTTCAATAAGCCATGGGATCAAAGAGATCAGAGGAGATCAAGCTTTGGCAGGACATTACTACTCAATCACTTTGCAAAGAAGTGAGCAATCAGACCCATATCTGGTTGATAGGCTAGATGTCCAGGATGATCTTACTGAAGAATGGGGAGAACCCATGGAAGATCTCATCTCAATCCCTTTGAATGATGAAAATAAAAAGCACACGATGTAGATTGGCTCTAATTTGGAAGAAAAGGTATGGGAGCAACTCATCGAATTTTATAGAGAAATACAGATATCTTTGCTTGGTTGCCTGCAGATATGCCTAAAATTGATGTCGAAGTTATGGAACATCATCTGACTGTTGATCCCAAACATTGGCCAGTGAAATAAAAGATGCGCAGCCATGTCCCAAAGAGATAGAAGGCAATTACACAAGAAGTTGACAAGCTTCTCAAGGCTGGATTCATCCAAAAAGTCTCCTATTTGAATTGGGTTTCTAATGTAGTTCTTGTCAAGAAAGAAAATGGTAAATAGAGAATGTGCATAGACTTCAAGAAGTTGAACAAAGCCTATCCAAAAATAGCTACCCCTACCTAGAATTGATCAACCGATAGATGCAATCTCGAGCCATGAACTTCTCACTTTTATGGATGCATTTTTTGGCTATAACCAAATCTGGATGGCACTAGAGGATGAGGAGAAAACTACTTTTATTATTGACCATGGTCTTTATTATTATAGGATTATGCTTTTTGGACTTAAAATTATAGGGGCAACCTACCAGCATCCAGTGAATAAGATCTTCAAGGAGCAGATCAAACATAACATAGAGATTTATGTAGATAACATGTTGGTCAAGAGCCAAACTTCGATAAATCATATAGCCAATCTTGAGGAGACCTTTAGTGCCCTCCGAAGTTATAAGATGAAATTAAACCTGACCAAGTGTGCCTTTGGCATGACTTCTAGAAAGTTCTTAGGATTTATGGTGTCGAGGCATGGAGTCGAGGCATACCTAGAGAAGATTCGAGCCATTCAAGAGATGACTACACCAAAATTAATAAAGGAAGTTTAGCATCTAATGGAAAAGGTGGTGGCTCTGAACTGCTTGGTATTAAGATCGGCCGAACAATGCATGCTCTTTTTTTGAGTTCTCAAACAACCAAAAAACTTCTACTGGAATGCTGAATATCAACAAGCATTTGAAGAACTCAAGGACTACCTTAGCTCACCTTCCCTATTAGCAAAGTTCAAACTTGGAGAAGAACTATTTTTGTACCTGGCAGTCTCCCCAGCAGCTCTTGCAGTAGTCTTAGTCAAAGAAGAAGCAAAGGCCAAAGCGGCCATCAACCCCACTGAGATTAGTTCTTCTTTTCTGAGCGCCTTTTGAAGACCTTCGACCTCGACCATCTTTTCCTTTAAAAGATGGTCAGCCTCGATGGTCTTCTCCTGGACGTGGTCAACTTTAGCTTGAAGGTCTTCCTAAGCCTTCAACACCTCTGACCTCAAATGGTTTGCCATTTTGATATGTTCGAGTATTTGATGACCTGACCGCAGTAAACGAGCTGTGCTATGGGTACAAAAAAAAAAGGAGAGAAGGAAAGAGAGAGAAAATGGAGTCAATAAGATGATTATCTTGAGGAAGGTTCAAAGGGAATCCCACATGAGCTAAGCATGATCAAGGTCGGCCATTCGGTCTACAACCTCGGACATAGCGAACCTATCAGTTAGGTCTCAGATGATCTTCGGGTTGTCGAAAGGGTCTTCTCGCAGAGCATCGCTATCATCATTGGACCAACTAGGGTGCACCTTGTGATGCACCATCACTATGACCTTCTTCCCCTTTTTTCTTCTCCCCTTCTTCCCTTCTAGTGGGAGGCTATGGGGTTGGGTCTTCAACTAGAGGACTCATGGATAATGGAGGCATGGTGCCTTCGACAACAGTGCTGACCCTGGTGGTAGGGGCGACCTCGGCAACGACAGCAGCAGCATCAGCAGGCACCGCGAGGCTGGGGGTGTTCACCTTCACTTTCTTGGCGGGCTCACAAGACATTGCGCCTTTCTTTTGCAGGCCTAGAGCCCCTTCAAAAGCATCTTAACGACCTTAGCATCCATTTCTGCCTTAGAGAAAAAGATATGATTAGAATAAAAAAGAGAAAGAAGAAAAGAGAGTGACCCACTAACTTCAGTCATACACCTACCAGATTCAGAGGGCTAAGATCGAGGTTGAACAAGATTTGTTCTTTTATCAGCTCAGATATCAAGAGAGTTCGGTAACCTTTGATTTTGATAATCGACTCTTGGTCCGCTTTCTCTTATCCTGAAACTCAATGGATAAAATCCCTCATATATCCCCAAGGTGGGAGTCCTAAGCGCAAGGTTGAACAGGAAACAAAGATAAACTTTTCTTTTTAGTTATGGATAGAAGAGGAGGCACCCTTAAGTAACCCATTCTTATGGGTGAAACATCCCACCAGTCATTAGCAATAGAGTGATTCTTGAAGGTGAAGAAGGTTCGAAATAGAGAAATAGTAGGCTGGACCTCAGCAGATATATAGAGAGCAAGAAATCCTATAATGAACCTAAAGGAGTTCAAAACCACCGAGGCTAGAGAGAATTTTAAGAAACAAAAAAAAGGCGGTCAAAGCCCAAAAACAAAGAACGACTGTATCCACCTAGAAAAACTTGAAGAAACCCAAAAAATGCAAGAAAAGCTAAAGATCAAGAGGATAGGGATGAGGGACTGACCTTGAAAAATATGAGAAGAAGACTGAAAAGATGAAAGAGGATCGAGAAGGATATCGACGACTGGAGGTGTTGCGAGAGAACAACAGTGATAAGAATGGGATGCTCAGGGATGATAGGAAATAGAGGAAGGAGAAGAAGTGGAAGCCCAGGCAAAAGTAAGAAACCATAGATGAAGGAGAAGAAGTTTAAATAGAAAATCAGAGCCCAAGAGAAAGTTATGATTGTGGGACTTCTCTGGTCAACCCTAACCCACCGCGTGTCCTACTCGCACTTGCCGCCTGACGAGATAATAACTGCACCATACATGGAGCTCCATGCTAGATGAGTTTTCAAGAAAATACATCCACTCAAGTCATTCAATATTAAACTGCAGTGCCAATTTGAAAAAGGACAAAAAGTTCCATTCTCTTAGAGAGGGATACTGCCAAGAACTTCGACTACAATAGCTTCTTTGTACTTCATTCAAAATTCAAACTCAAGAGTAGGAGGATAAGTGTTGGGGATAAAATAACCCCTATCGAAGTTCTTGTCTAAAGTCCTCATCTATCAACTTTCTTCCTATTGGGATTTGTCGATTTCCTCAGCAACAAGTTCATGCTGTAGAGCCTCCCGAAAACACATAGAAGTTTAGCGATGCAATCTTGAATCGTGAAGGAAAACTACTATTATGCTGACCTTGTCCTCTGATTAAAAATGGTTGGTAGGATTGAAGTCCATCCATGCCCCCTCCGAACAACCTCCTCCAATCGAACTTATTCTGGGTGCTCTCCTCAGTCGAACTCCTTCTAGATGACCTCCTCTAGTTGAACTCCTTTCGGATGATCTCCTCCAATCGAACTCCTTTCAGATGACCTCCTTCAGTTGAACTCCTTTCGGATGACCTCCTTCAATCGAACTTCTTTCAGATGATCTCCTCCAGTCGAACTCCTTTCGGACGAGCTTCCTATGGTCGACCTCCTTCCGATCGATCTTCTCCCAGTTACCTGGAAGGACCTCATCATCCACATGAATGTGGCTACCAACTCAATACAAATCAACATACATACAGACGATCTTAAAAGATTTTGAACTTCTCTAGAACTATTGTAACTCGAAGCTCTTCACTGCTAACACTTACTCCATCCGAACATCAGCTATTAAATCGCAACGGATTGGCATGTCGCGACAACATATACCACTTTTTGTAACAAACTCCACGTGACCCCGAACAGCCTACTACCAGGCAGTTATGGCTGCCACCATTAGTTTGTTACAAGCTTCACCAATAAAAGAGATTCTTTAGATATATTTTCTCTCTAAGATGAAAACTCTGCTTTAATTTTCTAAGCACTCTATTTCAATTGGTCAGAAGAGCTAATTTGATCATTGGAGGATCCTATCGGAGTCACCCCCAACTTCGGTCAGGACTTGCCTTGCAGGTCATCGACAGTAACCCCATCCTCTTTAGCTCCAGCTTGTTCCGACGTTAACCAAATTCTGCACCAACAACAAAAAAATGAAGAAAGTGATAAGCATCGGATTAAGAACTAGCACAAGGAGGCAACTTAAAGAAACATTGTTCCATTAAAACTAAAAATTCATTACATAGGTCCTCAAGACTGATTAAAAAAAAAAAGAAAAAGAAAGAAAAGTCAAAGTCCTACTCAGAGTTAGACTTCGGACTTCTGGTTCTAGCTAATAAAAGAGTGTGTTTCAAATCATTGACCTTTTCTTCAAGATCTCTTCTTGCCGCCAAACTCTCACTAAGTAATTTGTTGGCTCTCTAGAGATCATCTTCCATCTCTCTCAACCTCTTTCTTTAGACTGTAGACTTGGCTTTGGCATCCTTCACTGCGCTCTCATTGTAAGTCATTTGAACCTTGAGCTGCAGGAGTTCGACCTTACTCTTTTCATAAAATGCTAAAAGGTCTTCCATGGTCCTTTTCAAAGATGCAATTTCTTCTAGATCCCCTTTCGGGCTGGTCTGAGCTTTATCTGCCAACTATTTTTGAAGCTAGGACACCTCAGCATTAGTTATATCAAGTTTCTTTTTTAGCTCATCAATCTACCCACACCAGCCAATTCAATACGTGTCGTACGTAATCTCAGCATCACGTAATTATTTCTTAAGGTTGGAGAATTTTTTCGACCAGTCCTATCCATATTCCACCTTGCTTTAGGCCCAGGCCAAACTCTTCTCCAACTGGCCGATCTTATCTTTTGCTTTGCGAAGCTCGGCTTCAAGAGAATAGATTTTTATGGTTGAATTCCAAGCCTTGTCGTTAGCAAGTTTCATTGCCTACTTTGATTCGTTAGTAAGATGATACTTCTTGGCGGTGTATTTCTTGAAAAATTGCTTGGATGATTGGTGAAGTTGGTCGATTTCTTACTGCAGCTTCAGCGTAACCCTTCTTTGATTCTTTAAATTCATCCTCTGTCTCTCTTAACTTCTTCTTTAATTGATGAACTTCTCTTTTTAAATATTTAATATGGGCCTTCAAGGGGATAACTTGAGGTAGAGGTTCAGCTTCAATTGGAGACTATACTTAACACATAAAAAAAATGACAAAAAAGAATGGCAAAGAAAATGATTCTACTTTCATTAATTCAAATGCCCAAATACATGAGAAATAGAAAGAAAAAAGAAAACGAGTACAATAAGAGGTCTCAGATCTCTAGAGGAGCAGTGGAGGAGCTCGGTGCATCCTCAATCGGTGTAGACCCTTCAACAGGTGCAGGGATGAGGTCAGCAGGCTTAGCAGTAGTAGCAACAACACTAGGAAGATCATCACTAGCTACAAGAAGCTCTGCCTAAGAAATCGAGATTCAAATTTGGGAACTTCTCTATGACCCTTGATTGGTAGAGATGATATCCTTTGATGAAGGCCTCCTGGGCGAAGGCCACCTTGATCTCCCTCAACTCCTCTGAAGACTTGAAGGAAGAAACGACCTCTTTTGCCGCTCGCTTCATCTCTTCAATGGAGTTCGTCTTAACCTCCTTCCTCCTCTTTCTTCCAAGGTTAGGACCACCCTCAGGTTGGCGGACATCCGCTCCTCTCTTTGGAGCACCTCTTGTAAACGCCCAACCTCGGCTCAGAGATGGCTCACATCGGCCTTGTATCCTTGGGTCTCCTCCACAACTTTTGAGGCCTTGGCTTTTTCGACGTTGATCATCTTAATGTTGATGATCAATTGATGGCTGACCTGCAAGCAACAAAATTAGTTATACTATTAAGGAGTTTACAATCAAATTTGGAGAGCAAGGAAAAAAATTATTATTTCAAGGTATGCCCCGAGGGAGTCCTTGACCCGCTGATCATGGTTAGTGTCGGTAATCCTCTTGATGATGTGCAGAAGAATACATGCATCAACCAGGACCTTGACAACTCTCCAGTCATCGAAGGAAGAATTATCTCAATCGATGCTGTCGTCGCTCAATTCCCCTGAATTTCATTGGGGTCGAGCTCTTCTGGCAATCATCATCATCATCTTCTTCTTCTTCTTTATTTCCTCTTTAGAGAGAGGAACCAAAGCAGGAACCTTGGCAGGTAGGCTCAAGATCGTCAGTGGTACCATAGTCTCTGGGGTGGGGACTCCTTCTCCTGGAGCAATAGAGCTTGATTCTTTGACCTTCATCCATTTGGATGGCTCTTCGGAGGTCTTCTTCTTCCTTTTCTGAGCTTGAAGCCCCCTCGACAGCATCTCCATTTCTTCAGAAGTCATTTTTGCAAAAATGGTGAAGCCAAGGTTAGAAGAGAAACAAGGAAAACAAAAAAAGATGAACTTGGTACCTGTGGGGTTGAGTGGGCTTAAGTCGAGAATAAATAGAGTCTGGTTGTCAACAAGTTTAGACAACAAAGAAATCTTATAATCCTTCAACTTATTGATAGAATCAAGATCTAACCTCTCCAATCCAAGAGCTCGATGGACTAAATCTCTTAAATACCCCTAGAAAGGAAGTCCTAGTTCTAAGGTCGAATAGGTGATGAAGATAAACTTTTTCTTCTAGTTATGAATGGAAGAAGGGGCACCCTTTAGGAGTCCTTTCTTGCCAAACTGGGAGGAGAGATACCACCAGTCTTTGGTGGTGGGATGGCATTTAAAGGTAAAGTAGTTGCAAAATAAGAAGACGGTAGGATGGACTTTGGTTGAGATACAAAGAGAGAGGAATCTTATGATAAATTTAAAGAAGTTCGGTACCATGGAAGCTAAAGAAATATTCAAAAAATGGAAAAGCGCTACTACAAAAAAAAAGTGGAAGTCATAATCCAACATGAAAGATCTCTAAATACAAGCAAAAGTGATCTGGGAGAGAAACATAAGCTCGGTCGCTCGGTCCGAAAAGCTCTAGTTCCTATTCAAGACGAATTCCATGCTAGATCCTTATGAAAATAAGGTCTTCATAATATAAGGAACAAGGAATGGTCTCGGGGATTAAGGTCGGTCGAGGTGCCTCAATGGGTTCGGCAGTCTCCCTAAGGCTAGGATCTGGCAAGTTTGGATAGACCAGACTCCTAGAATTAGAGGGCCAAGATATTTTAGAAGACATCTGGATTAATCTTAACTAGAAAAATCCCCAAAAAATTGAAAGAAAAAGGCTATGAAATTTTTGAAAGAACCTGGGAAGAACAAGTAAACTTCTATAAAAAATCGAAAGGACAAAGGTAGAAGATGAACAAAGAAGTGCAAATAAAGGGCTAGGGCACTAACCTAAAGTGGCTGAAGGAGGTGGAAATACAGCCAGAGAATCGGAGGATGAATGGAAATAGGATGACCATCGAGAAAGCAGAGCGAAGCATGTAGGGTTTGGTGTCAGGATAGAAGCACAAATTTCAAAGCAATTTGTATGAAATCATAAAATCAAACCCTAATCCAAGGATCAACTTATTAGAATTTAAACCATATAACATGCATTTATAATATAAATGTAGGATATAGGAACATGCCTGGATTGCTAAACCCTGATTTGAATAAGAATTTTGGCAGTGGTCCAGTAAGGGTTCCACCAAGTGCCCACGTATTCACCCTCCAACGTTGATCCATATGGGAACTTGATCAATCCTCTAACACCTTTTAAACCTTATTCCTTCAATTACAGTTCTCATTGCAAGAATTTTAATTTTATTTGGGCAGAACCTCCTCTTAGCCTTGCTGTCTTCCTCCTAGCCTATTCTTTCCTAACCTTCTATTCCCCTTATCTTCCTTTACTCTTTTCCTAAGCCTTTGTCCTAAAGTAGACCTCTTTTTCTAATTAGGACTTTGTCTTAACAAGAGAAGAGAGAAATTGGACAATTGTGGAGAGGATGTTAGAAGAAAAGGATTGGATTTGCTTGATCTGACTCCTAGTGTGCACCCCTATTTATATTATACGTAAGGGTGCCTTCAGATCATCTCATGCCTCTCCTTATTTAATTTCTCATGCCCCATCTAAAACCTAAGGATAGTGGATGTTTGTAGAATTAATTCCAAGAGTTGCTTCAAGTAGAAGGACTCTTTGGAAAAAATTCTACATTATTTTTTTCCAAGAGCTGCGAGAGTTTATTTTTGGCACCAAGCATTTGAATGGTGGAGATCTGATTTGTGACCATCTAACGGTCCAAAAGGGAGGTGCCAAATCAGATGAGGGGCATTGGAATGGATCAAATTCCCAAGCGCCTTGGACTTGGTCCAAGGGGCGCCAATTCAAAAGAGGGGTGACAAGTTTGCTTGTTATTATCCTATCTTTCATAACTAACGAAGGAGTTTCATCTACAGAAGGTCTCTTCTGTACCTCCTCCCAAAAGTCCATGCCAAAAATATTTTACATGAAACAATTGGATAAAGGATAGGAAGGAAAGGGTGCCAACAAATCTTATGCGCCAAAACACCTTAGCACACCAAACTATCCTACGCACCAAGAGAGAGATTCTCTAGTGCATGGGATTCAAATATGAGGTGCTCAACCATAGCCCCAATAAGCCATGGTCCAACCCAATTAGGAACCTAAATCAGATTTGGATTAAATTGGATCTAATTAGCCTAAATCGGAACCCAATTTGAATCCGATTTGAATCTAGGTACTAGGATTTGCAACATGTGCTAGTATGTTGAACTTGCAAACATGATCTAATCCAATTAGATCCTTAATCAATTTTCTTTGTGTGTAATCCATTAGGTTCCACATCTAGTCAGTAGTGGGTCTGGATGTAATTTGACCTAATTTGGTTAGAACTCAACGAAACTAATTTAGTACCAATTGAGCTGACCCAATTTGATCAATTAGAACCCTTTCCAATTGATGATCAAATTAAACTCTTTAATTCGATCAAACCCACAAGATAAGATTGACATCTAGCAATGTATCATGTCAATCTGAAAGATATAAAATTTTGATAGAAATATCAAAAATATCCTTCAGTAGAAAGTTACCAAGTAACTCGATCCTACGATCATCCTGTATCTCGAATATGACTTTGGATATGAAAACATGTCAAATCTAATATAATATTCATATTTTTTTTAATCATATGATGATGATTTAATTAATAAAATATTAGAAATTATTTTTAATTTTTATCATGCTTTGATCAAAGTCTCCTTAAATCATCATTCGATTGAAGTAAGTAGGATGCGATCTCTTCTTACTAGGAGTGATCGATTTCATATTAACCTACTCACAACCTCCATATGCAATCTACTATATCCAAAGCATCCCATGCATGACTAAGTCATGAATGAGTATGAACCAAAATATAGATTCATGCATATAAGATTCTATGGCAGTTTTAGATCAAAGGATTACATGCACGACTCTCACTATGAGAACCATCTATTGACATGTAGATAAGACTCCATTAGATATTCTCAACTCGGATCAATTTAGTGAACTCATTCTCCAATGAGCACCCACATCCTTATATTAGTGTCAAACACAAGTGATAGTGAGATCAATCACCCTCTCCATCGAGCATACATAGGATGTGCCAATCTTTCCAAAAATATTGATTCCCAATTTAATATTCCATCTACTAGGAATATTTTAGATTAAGATTTTAAGATTTTAGATCTCACAGGTATGATCTCATCATAATCCTAAAACTATAGCCCTAATCTATGGTATTTATTATAATCTTAAATAGATAATTAAAACATAGCATATGATGAAATATAAATACTTTTTTTATTTAAAAAATGTCATTACATGAGTCTAGAAGATAAAAGAATATTCCATCAAAATACATATTTCGATTGGCTTGAGAACATATTTCTTTCAATCTTTCACTTGCACTAAAGCCAATTGCCCTTATATTTTAACCCCATACAATCAAGGTGGCGATCAAACTGTTGCTATGGTAGAGCCTTGTGAATGGGTATGCTATATTATTCTTTGTATCTACTCGTTTAATGACAACATCTTGTCTTTAGATTATTTCATGAACGAGATGGAAGCATCTCAGAATGTGCTTGAATTTATGATGAGACCTTGGTTCATTTCCTTGAGCAACAACTCTAGCATTATCATAGTAAAGTGGTACTGGATTCTCAATCTCAGGAACAACATCCAATTTAGTGATGAACTTTTTCATCCAAATAGCTTCCTTGGTGGCTTCACTTGCAGCTATGTATTTAGCCTCAATGGTTAAGTCAGCTATAGTTGGCTACTTGGTACTCTTTCAACTCACTGCTCCACCATTCAGGATAAAGACACACCTTAAAATGAATTTGCTATCATCTGGGTCTAATTGAAAACTAGAGTCTAAATATCCTTCTAGTTTAAGATTAGACCACCATATATCAAAAAAATATCCTTAGTCCTTCTCAAGTACTTAAGAATATTTTTCATAGCTTTTTAATGGTCCTCTCCTGGATCAGCCTGAAATCTATTATCCATGCCTAAAGCATAAGCAACATCAGGCCTGGTATATAACACAGCATACATTATTGATCCTACTATTGAAGCATAAGGAATAGAACTCCTTCTATTTCTCTGTTCAGGTGTCTTAGGAGACATCTTCTTAGAGAGATGTATGTCTTGACTCATGGATGGGAGTAACATGGATAAGTAACCTCTTTTACTCCCATCCATGTTGAACCATTTTAGTACTACATCAATGTATCTAGACTAGGACAAGTCCAACATCCTCTTAGATCTATCTCTATAGATGTTTATACCAAGTATAAAGGATGCTTCTCCCAAGTCTTTCATGAAAAACTTATTTGATAGTCATAACTTGACCAATTACAATATTAGAATATCGTTTCCAATAAGAAGTATGTCATCTATATACAAATCAAGAAGACTATAGCACTTCCACTAGTCTTCTTGTACACATATGGTTCATCCACATTCTTAATGAAGCCAAACTCTTTGACTATAACATCAAAGTGGATGTTCCAACTTTTTAAAGCTTGCTATAAATGGATCTCTTAAGCTTGCATACCTGATTTGATCTCTCACTTAAGACAAATCCTTCTAGTTATGGCACATAAACCTCCTCCTTAAGGAAACCATTAAGGAAGGTGATCTTCACTTTCATTTGTCATATTTCATAATCATGGTAAGCTACTATGGCAAGTATAATCTGAATAGATTTGAGCATGATAATAGTTGAGAATGTTTCATCATAATCTACACTCTATTTTTGTCTAAAACCTTTAGCCACCAATCTAGCTTTATAGGTTTTAACTTAGCCATCCACTCTAATCTTTTTCTTATAGACCCATTTGCACCCAATAGGATTCACACCTTTTGGTGCATCAACTAAAGTTTATACTTTGTTGGTGTACATGAAGTCAATCATGGATTTCATGGTAGCCAACCATTTGTCTGAGTTCCTACTCATGACTACTTCCATATAGGTTAGAGGTTCATCATTCTCAATGATTTGGACTTCATTATTCTTAATAATGAGCCCATACCTCATAGATGCATGTCGCACTCTATCAAACCTATGGATAGGAGTTGTATGTTTTGGTTCTTTCCTATTTATGTATTTATTTAGTTGAAAAATTTTTATTTATTTATCTTGAACTTTACTAAGTTCAATATTTTTTCTACTGCCTCTTTCAAGGATAAACTCTTTTTTTATGAAAGTGGCATGCCTACTTACAAATACTTCTTATTCAGTAGGATGATAGAATAGATATCCCATACTATCTCTAGGATATCCCATAAATAGACATCTATCTACTCTAGCATCTAGCTTATCTCCAAAATTTTTTTCATATATGCCAGACAATCTCATATCTTAAGATACTTAAGATTAGATTCTTTTCCTCTCCATATCTCATATGGAGTGCTAGATACAGGCTTAAAAGGTACTCTACTCAAGATATATACTACGGTCTCCAGGGCATGATCTCAAAAAAAATAGATAATTCTGTGATGCACATCATGGACCGTACCATATCCAATAAGGTACAATTTCTCCTTTTTGCTATATCATTTAACTATGGTGTATAAGGAGGGGTCTATTTAGAGAGAATCTCCTTTAGGATAGTTTAAAAATTCACTGGATAAGTATTCTCCTTCCCGATCAAATTAAAGAATTTTAATACTCTTTCTAGTTTATTTCTCGACCATACTTTGACACTCTTTGAATTTATCAAAGGCTTTGGATTTATGTTTTATAAGATATACATATCCAAAACTAGATAAATCATCAGTGAATGTTATAAAATAAAAGTATCCACCTCTGGCATGAGTTGTCATAGGACCACATATATCTGTATGTACAAGTTCTAATAATTCACTTATCTTTTTTTCATATCCATTAAATGGAGTCTTGGTCATTTTACCTATGAGACATGATTCATAAGTTCCTAATCATTCATAATCATAAGGATCAAAGAACTTTTCTTTGTATAACTTGTTAATCCTGATCTCACTAATATGACCAAGTCGATAATGCCAAAGTAAAGTATAATTTGTTTCTTCTCTCTTACGTTTCTTATTTTCATCCATATGAAAAATATTGTCACTCAGAGATAGAGTCAAAAGACCATTGTTAAAAATGCTAGATCATATTATTTTATTAAAAAATTTGATTGACCAACCATTGCTTTTTATAGACATTTCACAACCTTGATTTGATAACAAGGGTATAGAAATAATATTACTAATGATCTTAGGCATATAATAACAATCTTTTAGCTCTAAGATCTTTCTAGAAGATAACTTCAAGATATTTATCCTTACAGCTTCCACTTGGATGGACTCTCCTCCAGCGCCATAGATCTCTAAGTCTTCCTTCTTCAAAAATCTAATATTCTATAGCCCCTGCAAAGATTTACAGATATAAAAACCATAGCCGGTATCCAATATCCAAGAGTTTGAAATGAAAGAAATTAATGATAATAATGTATGTATCTCATACATACCTTTTGGTGCAATACTTGCACTAGTCTTTATAGTTGCAAGGTAAGCATTGCAATTTCTTTTCTAATGAATTGCTTTGCCACAGTAAAAATAGGTCGCTTGTCCGATGGTCTTCTTTCCCATCTTCTTCTTATTTATGCCACCTATAGGATTTAGCTGCCTCTTAGAACCCTTTTTGCCTACCTATTTTTAGAGATCCCATCCATAAGAAGAAGAGGAGTCTTATCCTTTTTGATATGGCTCTTTGCTATTTTGAGCATATTTAATAGCTCAGACAAGAAAGTATTCAGTTTGTTCATGTGATAGTTCATGACAAATTGAGAAAATGATTCTAGAAATGATTGCAGGATCAGATCTTGACTTAACTCCCCATCCATAATAAAATCTAATTGACCTAATCGAGTGATTAGATCAATTATCATTAGTACATGGTCTTGCATAGATGATCCTTCTGCCATCTTCGCATGAAATAACTGCTTAGATATCTCATATCTAGTAGTTTTACTCTACTCTCCATAAAGC
The DNA here is from genome assembly GCA_006176705.1 of Cocos nucifera. Lineage (NCBI taxonomy): Eukaryota > Viridiplantae > Streptophyta > Magnoliopsida > Arecales > Arecaceae > Cocos > Cocos nucifera. The sequence goes on from QRFJ01001207.1 coordinate 122,196, forward strand.
TCTTTCAAATTGAGCAATATGGATTGAGTATCCATGCCATCATGCTGCCTTTGTAATTCATTATTCATAGAGGCTAGTATGATGCATTTGACAGTCAGTGAATTATTTTGCCACATCTTATATGTGGCTACTTTCTCTTTAGTGGCATCCTTTCCTACTGGCTTAGGGTTAGGGGTATCAAGGATGTAGGAGAGTTTCTCTTGATTGAGTACTATTTTTAAATTTCTCAACCAGTCCACATAATTGAGATCGGTTAACTTATTTGAATCTAAGATGCTACGTAGCGAAAGTGAAGAGCCATTTAATCTACATGATAAAGAACATTCCATAAGCAAACAACTCATGATGACATACATAATTAAATTAGGACTTTAATTTAATGGTATCTTCCACTATTTTATCAAACATCATAATCGTCTACTATGATGATCGAGAAATCCTAATTGATTTTTTTAGTGGGATTGGGATCCTAATTTCTTATAAAAGATCTTATGGTTGCACAATAAACCTTTTATAAGTTCAAAGATAGGAAACTCTTTTTAATTATATTTCATACAATTCTCAACATAATCCTGACCTCTAAAACATTAATAGCCTTATGGTAGCATAACAAACTATAACATTTTAGTTAAGTAAGACCCTTCATTTCTATACAATCAAAATGGAATATCGCTGCCCTTGTGGTTACACAATAAAGCAGTAAATTCAAAATGTCGTAACCATCATAATGCACCAGGATAATATTATGCTAGTTTCCATAATAGGTCTTGTGGTTATACAATAAACCTATTATGGTTAGTGACATAATAATGACCTAGCATGAAGGAAGGCCTTAATATAATAAATATAACACTAAGCACTCTAATCAAGAATTAAATAAATCTGATCAGCTAGGTAAGTGGGAGAGAGGTGGGGGTCCCCTTGTTGCTTTTCTTAGACATCAATAAATTTGCCACATTAGACAATGGAATCAATTATAAATCACGTTCTCTTTACTGATCATGAACTACTTTTTTAGACACCGATCGATCAATTATACATCCAGATTGGTTCTACTTTTGGTTAATTATACTACAACTTAATATAATTTTATAGAGGGCTTTAACTGGTCTCTATGCACATTCTAATCAAATTACATTATATACATGAATTAATCATATTAGTCATGATATGTATTTTTATTCATACAAACATATTAGCATGTATTATCATTCTAGGACAATCATTATCATATAGTGAATATTCGCCACTATGCTAGGACAACCTTATAGAATGATATACATCATAATCTAATTATGAATAAAAAACAATAATCACATCATATTAATAACTTGCTAAACATATCAAATATGATCATATCATATTATCCAATATGTTATAAAATATTAAACATAATAATATATGATTTAATTTAATAAGGCTTGCTCTGATACCACTATAGGGTTTGGTGATTGGAGCAGAAGCATGAATTTTAAAGCAATTTGTATGAAATCATAAAATCAAATCCTAATTCAAGGACCACCTTATTAGCATTTAAACCATATAACATGTATTTATAATATAAATGTAGGGTATAGGAACATACCTGGATTGCTAAACCCTAATTTAAATCAGAATTTTGGCAGCGGTTCAATAAGGGTTCCAATAGGTGCCTACATGTTCACCCTCTAACATTGATCCACACGAAAACTTGAACAAGCCTCTAACACCTTTTAAACCTTATACCTTCAATTAAAATTCTTATTACAAGAATTTTAATTTTATTTGGGCAGAACCTCCTCTTAGCCTTGCTGTCTCCCTCCTAGCCTATCATTTCCTAACTTTCTATTCTTCTTATCTTCCTTTACTCTCTTCCTAAGTCCTTGTCCTAAAGCAGACCTCTTGTCCTAATTAGGACTTTATATTAACAAGGGAAGGAAGAGATAAATTGGACAATTATGGAGAGGATGTTAGAAAGAAAGGATTGGATTTGATTGATCTGACTCTCGATGTGCACCCCTATTTATATTATACATAAGGGTTCCTTCAGATCATCTCACATCTCTCCTTATTTAATTTCTCATGCCCATTCAGATATCTCATGCCCCATCTAAAAACTTAGAACATGTGGATGTTAGCAGAATTAATTCGAAGAGTTGCTTCAAGCAAAAGGACTCTTCGAAAAAAATTCTATGTTGTTTTTTATCAAGAGTGGCAAAGAGTTTATTTGTGGCACTAAGAATTTGAATGGTGGAGATCTGATTTGAAGACCATCTAATGGTCTAAAAGGGAGGTGCCAAATTAGATAAGGGGCGTTGGAATGGGTCAAAGTCCTAAGCGCCTTGGACTTGGTCCAAGGGGCGCCAATTCAAAAAAGGGGCGGCAAGTTTGCTTATTCTTATCCTATCTTTCATAACTAATGGAGGAGTTTCATCTACAAAAGGTCTCTTTTGTGCCTCCTCCCAAAAGTCCATGCCAAAAATATTTTACGTGAAACAATTAGATAAAAGATAGGAAGGAAAAGGCACCAACAAATCTTATGCGCCAAAACACCTTAGCGCACCAAACTATCCCACACACCAAGAGAGAGATTCTCTGGCATGTGGGATTCAAATATGAGTTGCTCAACCATAGCCCTAATAAGCCATGGTCCAACCCAATTAGGAACCCAAATTAGATTTGGATTAAATTGGATCTAATTAGCCTAAATTGGAATCCAATTCGAATCCAATTTGAATCTAGGTGCTAGGGTTTGCAACATGTGCTAGCATGTTCAACTTGCAAACATGATCTAACCCAATTAGATCCATAATCAATTTTCTTTGTGTGTGATCCATTGGATTCCATATCTAACTAGCAGTGGGTCTATGAGCTCAGGTATGGTGCTCTTAAGCCTTGGAAGTAGGTGGAGGGAGATCAAGAAGAGAATGAAACCAATCATCGAAGAACTTCAATCAATATTTCAGTCAAGCTAGCTCATTTTTTGTTAGAGCTAGCTCAAGTAGAAGGTGAGCCTGTTGAGAAACAAGCAAGGTTTCATGCATAGATTTCAAATTTTTTTCAAAATATAAAGCAGCGGAAGACATAGATTAAGCTTTTTAATCTACAACATGCATATAATCAAATTACAAAATCCTACATCAAGAATCTATAATATGTTATGATGCAAATATAAATCTAAAATTAAATTAATCATTAGTATTGATCATATGAATACCTAGATCTAGAACAATTCTAGATCTAATCCTAGATCGCATCTAAGTCACCAAGAGATCAGATCTCTTATCTTTGCACAGGTTGAGAACTCCATGGTTGAATCCGTTGTTGCCTTTAGAGCCACACAAGCATCCGGCCTCTACTGATGATCCACACAAATCTGCAACATAGATCGAAGATTCATCGAATGAAGATCCACTCGAAGTGCTAGCTTCTCACGGATCCCTCCTGATGGTTAATCAAATACATGTTCTTCGAATCTCTTGGACACTCTAAGAGATGAAGAACATGAGGAGGAACAAGGGAGAAATCCAACCCTTGGATCTCTCAAAAATCAGAAAATAAGAACATGAAAAAATAAATCCTAAGAGAAGACAAATCTTCTCCTTCAGGACATCAACGGTTGATGTCCTGAAAACATCTCTATGCTAGGACAAGAGAAGACCTTCTCCTCTAGAATTTTTTTTAAGTTTTTGGATCTAATATTTTTTATTTTTATCATATAAAATTCTCATAAAAATTAGAGAGAAAAGGTTCTCCAAGAAATCCTAAGAGAAACCCTTTCTTCTCTTCTCCTTCTCTCATTAGGACATGATCAGATCATGCCCAAAAAATTAACACTAAGCCCCAACAACTTGAAGCACTCATCCCCACACCCAAATCCTCCCTCTCTCTTAAATTTTTATTATATAAAAATTATAAATAAAATAGAAAGAGAGAAACATAAAAGAAAAATATAAGATAATACAATCATCTCTTACCTTATCTCTTCAAGACATCAACCTTTGATATCTTAATTGAAGGTTCCGCTCCTTGAATCTTGGTGCCACAAATCCTCCAACTCATCTCCTCCTTTTTCTCTAACTTTTTATGATTTTTTTAGGATTTTTCATATCCTAAAACCATCTCATAAGAGGCGTCCACCTTTTATTGCAAGACTAGATCAAAACCTACTCAAAGGAGGACTTCTATGGGGCGTCCAACTCTTGGATGCCCCTCCCTTTATTTTTGGCATGTGAAACAAAAGGCCAATGCACAAAAGAAAGAGAGAAAGGGTGGAAATCAAAAGAAGGGCGTAGGTAGAGGTGGTGCACAAGGGAGAAAAGAGTTTGGTCAAAAGGGGACTCTTGCAAGAAGAAAAGAAATCCTAACTTTTTCTTGTTTTGTCCAAGTCATAACAAACTTCTAAAAAGTTTGATATGTGGGCATGGATACTCCTCTTTGGTGTGGGATTTCATGTAGAAAAAATCAAAAATTAAAATAATGGGCATGGGGTCTTAGGAGCAAGAGAAAGAGAGAGAGTCCCAGTCCAACTGGGACTCCTCTTGTTTGACTAGGTCAAAATAGATTTGAATCTGATTTAAATTATATTTAAATTAGATTAAATGCAACCCAATTAAGGATGATCCTTGTCCAACTAGAAGCCTAATTAAATCAGATTAAATCAAAATTTAAATCTGATTTAAATTCTAAATCAATTAGGTGCACCCAAGTCCTAGTCAAACAAGAAATTATTCTTTCTTGCAATTGGCTTAACTAATAAACTAACTAAACTTAATCTAATTAAGTCCAAACTAATTCTAATTGAATCTAATTCAATTAGACTTAAACTCAGCCTGATTGCTCAATCAGATTGAGTCAATTAGCAATCCAATTGCTAATCGATCTTCCTGCAATACTTACATTATGTTAAACATCAATCATATTGATGAATTGACCTTAGAATGATTCTCAATCATTGATTAACCATCTGATCAGGTTACAAGCTCTAATGTGTGTGATTTCATAAGTTCGAATCTAAGCCCATAGCATAGGAATCAATTTCTATATGAATTGAAGTTACCATCTAGCAATGGTTTTCAATGTCTCACTACTACAAAAATGGTCTATGACAGCGCTTACTATGGTAGCGATTTTCGAAACCACTGCCATAGCACCTACAACAGCGATTTTCATTAACCGTTGCTATAGGTCAGACCTATAGCAGTGATTTTTGTACTGATACTAATTCCAGTAAGATTGACATAAGGAAAAAGAGAATAGATGATTTACCCAAGATTTATAAATCTAATGTTCTATTCCCTTCAACCCTAGAAGCCGATTCTTCTTACAAAAATCAAGAGGCATGTAATGAAATGTTAATGAAGTTGTTTAAGCAAGATCATATTAATTTATCTTCAGAATTAAAATTGCCTTTAGTCACCCTTCCAGCATCCATTGAATCAAACTTAACTTCTAATACAGAAACTCCATTCATGAGTATTTTAGAAGAACAAATAGGAGAAATTCTTAATAAACATGGGTCTGAAAATGGGATCACAAATTATGACCCTAAAATTAATAATGATTATATCAATAATGGAATTATAAATCAACTTTCTGAGATTGGTAATTCAAAATGATTGGAATTTGTCAATCTAATATTCGACACAGGATAGTAAGCTACATTGTGTCTGACTGAAGATGATAAACTTAGCGCTTGTTGGGAGGCAACTCAATATTTAGTTTTCTTTAGTTTAATTTATCCTTTCAGTTGATTTTTTTTTCAGGATAATTTGAATAAGTTGGAGGGAGAGCTTAAATTTTCAAAGGCATGTGCTGGACCAAAAATATACTGAATCAAGTGTATTCTTTCATGTTCTTTATTATACCCTTTATTTTCTCTTCTCTATTGAGGACAATGTTGATTAAGTTGGGGGACAGAAAAATAAAAATTTTAAAATTTTAAGTTCTCAAAAAAGTTAGTATTTAGTATTTAGACATCTGATTATGCATAAGAATCGAATTAAGCTAAGCATTTTTAAAAGAAAATTGATACACGGATTAGAGAATCTATGAGATATTGAGGAATCAAGTATTAAAAAAACCCAATAAAGAGTTAAGTTTAGAACATAAAATTTTTTTTCTTTGAGCATTTCTAATTTTTCTACTAGCATCAAAGAAAAATCTACTTTTTAAGAGCTTGTGTAGGATAACTATACATTTCTTCATATAAAAAATTAAATAAAATAGTTTCCAAGTATTTCTCACTGAGTAACCGAATCTCTTTGCCTAAGCAAGCATTGAGTTTCATGTCAAAAGGTGGGAAGGGCAAAGAAGCTCATTATAAAGCTAGTCTTAACTCGTAGACTGCTTGATTCGAGCTAGTAAGTCCAAGGGGTATTTTATACCTAGTGCCATAAAGCCAACTAGTTTGGGAGTCATTGGCCCAAGACTTGCTATATGGATCAAATAAAAAGCATAATGGATTAAGACACTCAATAGTAGTACAATGTTAAAAAAAAAATATTGATTTTTCATCGAGTAATTGGATCTCGTTGCCTAAGCAAGCAATGATATTCACATCAAAAAGTGGGAAATGTAAAAATAAAAATCAATAAATGAAGGATGGAAGTAGCAATACATTTGCCTATATGAAAGTTTAGACAGTTCAAAGATAAAGGTAGGATAACTTAGAAAAAGTTTAGAAAAATTTAATGTTCTTTACTTAATTTTTCTATTAATAAGTATTAATATCCTAATGATATGTCTCACTTAAGCTCTACTAAATATCATTGGCCATTTTGAAAACTACTTAGGTAAAATTCGAAACTCTAAAGTTAAAAGATATTTAAAACTAAATTCTTTCTTTACTCGAGGACGAGCAAAGCTTAAGTTGGGAGGTGTGATAAGTATCATAAATTCATCAATAAAAATATTAATTTATCAATTAATTTATATTAATTTTTAAGAATAAATAATTAAGTGATATATATTTTAAAAAATTTATATTTTTATTAATTAAAAAATTAACTAAAAAATAATAAAAATTTAAAAAATAAAATTTTATAATTAGTGGAAAGAACTCATTTTTTTGATCATAACAAAATAAGTTTTAAGCAAAACGAAGCTAAAATAGAAAAGATATGAATTTCTAAAGAAATAAAATAAATGAAAATCAAATAAAAAAATAACATACTGCTCAGCCAGCTCAAGCCGCTGCATCGAATCAGCTGGCGTGTCCAAACGTGCTGAGCCAAGCCAATGAAGCCAGCGTACGAAGCCAACCATGCAAGCCAACGAAGCCGCAGAAGTCATCAGTCATTCTACGATCCAGGCATGGACCATCAGCCCAGCAAAAACCAACGAATCATGGAGCTACACATGGTGGACCTAGATCCTTAAAGGGTTCATAGAAAATCTATCGCAGCTCACAGGACATTTTGGACTTTTCACTCGATGATAGGAGGTGCTGATTGATTGTGGTGTGTGGTGCAGCCTGTCCACATGGTCCATGGAAACAGTAATTGCACGATCATATGGCTTTGATTGCTTGCGGTCAAGATCGGATGGTGGAGAAAATTTTTTGCTTCGAGCTTCACGTGGATGGCCATTAGATGGCAGCGTTCAACTTAGGGGATGATCCAATGGTGGAGAGAGCTCTTGATGGTGATCAAGACTCCAAATGCACGATCAGTGGTCAGATTTTCTCCATCAATGCATGATCAACGATCAAAATTTAATCCAACCTGATCCGAACTGATACACATCTAATTTTGGCATTTTTTGGACTATTTGATTCCTATTGAATAGTCAGATTTTATCCAAAGTAATAGAATTCATCCAGGACTCCTTTTAATCTAATTTTCATTTAGATTTTTTCATATTTCGATGATCAAAGACCTCCTTAGTCCCACATTGCCTAGAAGAAAACTCTCTAGCCCTCATAGCTCTATAAAAAGGACCCCAGACCTTCAAAATTCATAATCTCCGATCAAGGTGAAGTTTTGGTACAGGGTGATGCTAGGCTTTGGGTTAATGGCTACTTCAAGATAACTGATGCTGAGAGGAAAAGCTTGGCTTCTACACCATCTTTCTGCCAATGCCGATCCAAGATCAGAGATCAGCCCGTTTTAATTTTTTTTTTATTATGTATTTAAATTATGAACCTTTTTAATTAACACAATATTTATTTTTATGCTCTTTATTTTTATTGTAATTTAATTTCCAACTTTAATTATTGCTCTTTATTTTATTGCAAGTAGATGCTAAGATCTAACTAATAGATTTTAGTACCAAGTTTAAATTTCTACACCTTTTAATTTTTGCTTTTTATTTTCTGACTTCACTTTTGATTTCAAAACTCTTTTCTTTTTCTTTTCAAAAATTAAAGATTTTAAATCTAAAAACACTATCTTCCTTATGGATTCGACCGAACTCACTGCTATCTACGTATTCTTAATTATTTTAAGAAGTTGGATTAAACTGATAAATGCAGTGTCTTAACGACAACATCACATCCCTATCAAGTTTTTGGCTCCATTGCTGCAGAATGCACAGACATTAAATTTTTTATCTCTTTAATTTTTTTAAAATAAATTATATATAAAATTTTTATTTTTTTGTAAATATTGCTTGCTAATTTTTTCTTATTTTGCAGAAAAAGAGGTTAAAGAACAAAAAGAACCAGGGCAAGGAACAAATCATTTAGTTTTGCTTGATGAGATCAATCCTAAACCTAGTCTTTTATTTATTTATTTATTTTATTTTTAAATTAAATTAAAAAAATATATATCCATTTAAATTTAATTAAAAATATTATGAAAATATTAGAAATCCTAACTATTTAGAGTTTGCAACATAGTAGTTTTATTTTTATTTTTATTTTTTTGGTGATTGCTGGAGGTAAGGTAAGTCTTTCAGAATTCAATTAGTTGCATGTATCTAGTTTAAATTGCATAGAACCCTTTGATTAAAATTTTTTTGTGCATATTCATATTAAACCAAATTAAGGGCACAACCTAATTAAACAAGATAAGGTGGAGATTTGATCACCCTCTCTTGGCCCACAAACAACAAACCAGCATCCTGCATTAATCTAAGTCTTTAATTTTAAAATCAATTAGACATCAGTCCTAGGAACTCGAGCTCAATAGGACAAGGAATGCTAAGAGTTAAACCAGGTTAGGATTAGTCAATTTGACTAGTATCTAGAAAATTGGTACAAGAACGACTGGGCTCGAAGGAAGGTGGTTTCTAATTAGTTCCGTTAGCTTACTTGGTCAAGCATAATTGATGTCTAAGACAAGCAACGGAGGGACTCCCACCGATCTTACACTTACCTAGCGAGTTAATTGATTGATCCTACACTTGGAGGGCTTGAAGGTGACCTTGGTAGTTAGGAGCTCTCTAGATTTAGGATAACCCTTAGTCAGGATTGATTATCTAACTTGATTGCTAACCAACATTAAACCTAATTAAACCTAATTCTTCTCTCTCTTTTTAGTTCTTGGACTCTTTAGGATATTTTATTTAGAACTTTTATTTCTTTCTTTTTTTCTTCAAAAATAAAATAAAATAAAATAAAAATTAAATTAAAAATTAAATTAAATAAATTAAACTAACTAAAATAAATATTAAAAATAATAATTAAATTAAATTAAAAATAATAATTAAAATAATTAAAAAAAATTTAAAAAATAATTTTTTAAAAAATAATAATATAATAAAATAATAAATATATATATAAATCTAAAAAATTTTGAACCATATATTAGGATTACATTAATACATGCATGGTAGAAAATCGCTTTTTTTGATTTAGTTGAACTTAATTGAATGGTTGATTCATATTAAATCTGATAATCAAATGGCTGATCTGAACCTAATAGTCCAAAAATTAGATAAAGTTGACCTTCTTGCCTAGAAATTAGATCAACTCCTAACCCTAGATCAATAATCTCCTGCATAATTCATATCGTCTTCTAATTATTAGATGATTTATTCAACTTGTGCTAGTCCAACCCATTATGTGAGTGAATGTCCTATGACTGCACAGTTTTCATATTTTATCTAAGAACAACTTCAAGCAGATCAAAGTTACTCCAAATTGATTAATGATCCATTTTTAAATTCATATAATCCAGATTGGAGCAACCACCATAATTTTTCTTGGACATCCCAATAGACTCAAGCTCAGATCCAAATTTTATCTATCCAAAATTATCAAAATAGATCTCAATACCAAAACTATGCCTATAATAACGTTCAGCCTAATCAATTTATCCAGCCATCATATAATAACCAGCTATCATACCCACCTCCTCAACAAACCAATCTAACTGACCATAGATTTAACCAACTTCAACAATTAATTCTGAATCAACAACAATCGATCTTGACTCAATAAGAATCTATCGTCAAGCTAGAAGCTTAAATTGGGCAACTAGTTGAGTCTAACACGAGGAGAAAACTAGATCAACTACCGAGCCTACCAATTTCAAATAATCCACCTAATGTCCACCAACCATCTGGATCAAGTTATCAATTTAATGTCTCACCTAAGAATCCCCAATTAGAGAATGCTAAAGTAATTTCTGAACTTAAAAGCTATAGGATTTTTATGAACCCGTACCAAGATTAGGTGAGAGAGGCTAGTACTGATACTAGCCACAATAAAAATTTAGAGAAAGTGGTTAGTACTGAGACTAACCACATAGAAGAATCCGAGCCAAGAATTAGTATTGATGCTGGTTCCAGTAAGATAGACATAGGAAAAAAGAGGATAGATGATTTACCCGAGACTTATAAACCTAATGTCCTATTTTCTTCAACCCTAGAAGCCGGTTCTTCTTATAAAAATTAAGAGGCATGTAATGAAATATTAATGGAGTTATTTAAGCAAGATCATATTAATTTATCTTCATAATTAAAATCACCTTTAGTCATCCTTCCAGCATCCATTGAATCAAACTTAACTCCTAATACAAAACTCCATTCATGAGTATTTTAGAAGAATAAATAGGAGAAATTCTTAATAAACATAGGTCTGAAAATGGGATCATATATTATGTCCCTAAAATTAATAATGATTATATCAATAATGGGATTATAAATCAACTTTCTGAGATTGGCAATCCAAAACCATTAAAATTTGTTAATCCAATATTTGATACAGGATAGTAAGCTGCATTGTGTCTTGCTGAAGATGGTAAACTTAGAGCTTGTTAGGAGACAACCCAATATTTAGTTTTCTTTAGTTTAATTTATCTTTTTAGTTGATTTTCTTTTCAGGATAATTTGAATAAGTTGGAGGAAGAGCTTAAATTTTCAAAGGCATGTGCTGGACCAAAAATATACTGAGTCAGGTGTATTCTTTCATATTCTTTATTACATCTTTTATTTTTCTTCTCCATTAAGAAAAATATCAATTCAGTTAGAAAGAAAAAAAAATAAAAATTTTAAAATTTTAAGTCCTCAAAAAAGTTAGTATTTAGTATTTAGACACCTGATTATGCTTAAGAATCGAATTAAACTAAGCATTTTTAAAAATAAAATTGATACACAGATTAGAGAATCTATGAGATATTGAGGAATCAAGTATTAAAAAAATCTAATGAAGAGTTAAGTCTAGAACATAAAAAGTTTTTTCTTTGAGCATTTTTATTTTTTTCTACTAGCATCAAAGAAAAGTCTACATTTTATGGGCTTGTGTAGAGTAACTATATGTCTCTTCATATAAATAATTAAATAAAATAGTTTTTAAGTACTTTTCACTGAGTAACTGGACCTCTTTGCCTAAGCAAGCATTGAGTTTTGCATCAAAAGATGGAAAGGGTAAAGAAATTCATTGTAAAGTTAGTCTTAACTCTAGCCTGTTTGATTCGAGCTAGTAAGTCTGAGGGGTATTCTATACGTAGTACCCTAAAGCTAACTAGTTTGAAAATCATTGGCTCAAGACTCGCTACATGGATCAAATAGAAAACTTAATAGGTTAAGATACTTAATAGTGGTACAATATTAATAAAAAAAATATATTGGTTTTCCACTGAGTAATCGGATCTTGTTGCCTAAGCAAGTAATGATATTCACATTAAAAAATGGATAATGTGAAAATAAAAATTAATAAATGAATGATGGAAGTAGCAATACATTTGCCTATATGAAAGTTTAGATAATTCAAAGATAAAGATAGGATAATTTAGAAAAAGTTTAGAAAAATTTAATATTTTTTACTTAATTTTTCTATTGATCTGTATTAATATCTCAATGATATATCTCACTTAAACTCTACTGAATATCAATGGCCATTTTAGAAACTGCTTAGGTAAAATTCAAAACTCTAAAGTTAAAAGGTATTTAAAACTAAATTCTTTCTTTACTCGAGGACGAGCAAAGCTTAAGTTGGAAGATATGATAAGTACAATAAATTTATTAATAAAAGTATTAATTTATTACTTAATTTATATTAATTTTTAAGAATTAATAATTAATTGATACATATTTTTGAGAAATTTATATTTTTATTAATTAAAAAATTAATTAAAAATAATAAAAAAAATTTAAAAATAAAATTTTATAATCAATGGAAATAAATCATTTTTTTGATCACAACAAAATAAGTTTCAAATAAAATGGAGCTAAAACGGAGAAGATATGAATTTTTAAAGAAATAAAATAAATAAAAATTAAATAATAAAATAACATATGGCTTAGCCGGCTCAAGCCGTCGCATCGAATCAGCCGAAATGTTCAAACATGTTGAGCCAAGTTGATGAAGCCAACATGCCAAGCCAGCCATGCTAGTCGACTCAGCCACAGAAGCCGACAGTCTATCCACGATCCAGGCGTGGACCGCTAGCTCAGTAGAAACCAACAAATCACGGAGCGACACATGGTGGACCTAGACCCTTAAAGGATTCACAAAAGATCTATCATGGCTCACAGGGCATTTTGGTCTTTTTACTTGATAGTAGGAGGCATTGATTGATTGCAGTGTGCGGTGGAGCCGATCCACGCGGTCCATGGGAACAGTAATTGTACGATCGTGCTGCTCTAGTAGCTTACGGTCAAGATTGGATGGTGGAGAAAATTTTTTGCATCAGGCTTCATGCAGATCACCATCGAATAGCAACACTCAACCCAGGGGATGATGCAATGATGGAGAGAGCTCCTGGCAGTGATCAGGACTCCAAACGCGTGATCAGCGATTAGATTTTCTCCATCAACGCTCGATCAATGGTTAGAATTTAATCCGACCAGATTTAGACTGATACACATCCAATTTTGGTATTTTTTGGACTATTTAATTTCTATTGAATGATCGGATTTCATCTAGAGCAACAGAATTCATCCAGCACTTCTTTTAATCCAATTTTCACTCAGATTTCTCCATATTTTGATGATTAAAGACCTCCTTAGTCCCGCATTGCCTAGAAGAAAACTCTCTAGCCCTTCTAGCTCTATAAAAAGGACCCAAGGCCTCCAAAATTCACAATCTTCAATCAAGGTGAAGCTTTGGTACAGGACAAAGCCAGGCTTTGGGTTAATGGCTGCTTCAAGGCAACTAATGCTGAGAGAAAAAGCTGGGCTTCTACACCATCTTTCTAGCAATGCCGATCCAAGATCAGAGATAAACATATTTTAATTTTTTTATATATATATTTAAATTATGAACCTTTTTAATTAATGCAATATTTATTTTTATGCTCTTTAATTTTATGCTCTTTATTTTTATTACAATTTAATTTCTATAGTTTAATTATTGCTCTTTATTTTATTGCAAGTAGATGCTAAGATCTAATTAGTAGATCTTAGTATCAAGTTTAAATTCCTGCACCTTTTAATTTTTGCTTTTTATTTTTTGACTTTATTTTTGATTTCAAAACTCTTTTTTCTTCTTTTTTTTAAAAAATTAAAAATTTTAAATCTAAAAATACTACCTTTCCTATGGATTTGATCCGGCTCACTGCTATCTATGTATTCTTAATTATTTTAAGAAGTCGGATTAAATTGATAAATATGGTGTCTTAACGACAACATCACGCTCTTATCAACAATGATGATGATGATGATGTAGATTTAGGAGACTTTTGATGTATTTTATTTTTTTAAATAATATTATAATAAATTTTATTCGATAATAAAATTTTAGCATTTCAGAATAACTTTAGTGTTTATTATATTTTCTTGTGTTATATATCTATATTTATTAGATAAAATATATAAAAAATAAAAATTTTATTTTTTTAATTATTCAAGATCTACGACAGCGATTTTATAATCACTGCCATATTCGTGCCTACCGATACCATAGGTTCGGTGCCAACCGCTACACTAGACCTATGGTAGTGGTTAAGAAACCGCTACTATATTACCTATGGCAGCGGTTATGTAACCGCTGTCATAAGATATCTATAGTAGTAGTTACATAACCACTGTAATAGATCGATCTCTTGCAGTGGTTTATAAATCACTGCAATAGGCCATCTATGGTAGCGGTTCTAACAACCGCTGCCATAGAGCTACGACGACGGCCGCAGTAGCAATGGTTTGAAAATCACTACTATAACCTATGGCAGCAATTTTTTGGGCTACGACAGCGGTTACAAACCACTGCCATAGCCCTTTTTTACAGTAGTGTTTGGATAGATCGAATGTATGCAAAGCAACATTCTTAGAACCCCAGCCTATGGTTATCATATAATTCATCGCTATGATCAATAATGCTCAAGACGACTTCGAGTATGCTGTCAAATACTCATACAAGTCATTTTTGTTATGTCTCAAAATTTTGCAAATTCAATGACACCTCATGAGGATTACCCAGGCCTAGGTTTTGCTAAATTAAAACACAGCAAGTCATTCTCTTTTTGAAGTTAATCAGGAGTGGTCAATGTTAGATATGTGTGCCCTAAAAATCAAAATTGACTGACACTTGTTGTACACTTCTAAGGGCAAAATTATAATTTTGACTATAAGTAATAAAATGGGTTATTTTCTATCATAATGTGTATTTAGTATCTGTGATACATCCCTTAAGTTAATGGTAATGATAATTCTTATTTTCAAGAGTTAAAAATTTAAGATAAGAATTTTCATTATTAACTCATAAAATGCTTCCGACCGTAGGATCATCATCAAGATCGTGATTGATCTGAAAGGTTGGTGTACAATTACTTTTTTATAGTAGATGAGTCTTGAGTCTATGGTGTAGAGACACCGGAGCAAGAGTATAGGTACTCATTAGAGAATGAGGGCACTAAGCATGACCACCTCGAGCAGACATAAGGAAGTCTACCTTCTCGTCGATGACTGGCTCGAAGCTGTAGTGGTGTGCCTAGTTCTTTAACTTGAGGTGCATTGGCAGTTTATCTTGAGGGTCTTATAGTTTGACTACACCATGACTCGGTCTTCTAGCCATTTGGAATTCTGAGATGTATGTTGGCTATAGCATGTTCATTGTAGGAATTGGATTGCACCAAGTGGAAATCTATCTACCTCGGTAGATGAGGAGCAGTCCTATGATAATCATGAGAATCAAGTCCATAAGCCCATGGCTATGGTAGAGTAAAATAATAGAAAGAGTTTCTATTAAGGTTTTCATATCAGACTTAAACCAAATGATTAAATCATATGACAGAAATTAGGATTTGACGAGTTCACCTTAACCCTAATCTGATCAGGACTTAAGATAGAAGAACTTAATCATATA
The DNA here is from genome assembly GCA_006176705.1 of Cocos nucifera. Lineage (NCBI taxonomy): Eukaryota > Viridiplantae > Streptophyta > Magnoliopsida > Arecales > Arecaceae > Cocos > Cocos nucifera. The sequence continues at coordinate 137,863 of QRFJ01001207.1, forward strand.
TGTAATTGCACCAAGAGATTCATTTTTAGTTCTAATGGATTGCCACCATATACTGCTAGGTGTCGCTAATGAATTTTGGGAGCAATTAGAATGATTTGGATGATCGATCATTCTAGTTGTTTGAATCAAAAAAGTTTTGATCGATCGAAAGATGTTTCGATGATGTCGATAATAGAGATCATGATATATCCCATTACCATATAGAACTGAACCTAATTGGATCACACAAATAAGGGTTTGGATCTAGATATCATCAATTAGACTAACCCAGTTTAATTGATTTGAATTAGATTCAATTAGGTTCAAAAAAATCGTGCTAGCACACGATTGAGCCTAATGTTCTCCTTCTACAATCATTTAATGTTATCTCGACTGAGCCAAATGTGTTTGTGCTCACTCAGGTACCTTTACTTGGTCTGATTGGAGCTTGTCCAGGTTAGAAAAGGGTTATATTAATTTATGAGATTAATTTGAGATAATACCTACCAGTTTTCATCACTAGCTAATTCTTGTCTTTTGACTTTGGTCAAACATTAACCTTTGACACTAAGACATCTGCCCATGTGTCATGCACCCATAGGAGAGCAGATAGGGGCTTGTCCCCTTTTTAGAAAGAGAAAAGGAGGGGGTGCATGCCTAGGGAGGTGTGAGCCCAAGGATAGGGATGCCTGGAGTCCCATACAGATGGGGACTCCAGGTTGCTTCTTGGAATCAAACTAGGTGGTGCCAAAGGACTCTGCTTTGACCAGTCTTGGCGCCACCTAAGGGTGTTGAAGAGGGGCTCTCATCTAATTAGATCAGGTGATGTCATTCCATCAATCAGATTTAGATCTGATTGCATGAAGAGACATGGTTGGTTAGGATGATGTGGCACTGCATGGCGCAGCAGGATCTATAAAAACCCTATCTGCACCTAGCTTTTGAGATGTTCTCCCTTAGCCCATGTCATATTGCTATCTGCCTCTCTCCTCCATACCTATCTCAAATCTTCTCTCTCTTCTCCACCCCTAAGAAGTTTTGGGCTCTAGTTTGGTGCGATCCAGGCAAGAGAAAGGTGACAAGAAAGAAAGAAGGCAGCACTGCTGCAAGAGACAACATCGAATCTTCAAAAGTTATTTTGAAAACCTCCAAGATCAGATTCAGATCTAATCTTTGGAGGATAGATCAAGAAAGAGGAGATATCCAAATTCTGTCAGAGTGGATATTGGTAGAGGCCAGATGATTGCGTGGCTGCATCCAGAACCTCAGGCAATTAGCAGGATCATCACAGGATAATTAGATTACCCAACAATGAGGTATAAATTAAATCTAATTTAATTTAATTTTATTTTATTTTATTAGATCTATCAAATTAGATCTAGAAAGCATCAAATTTTATTTAGAGTAAAAGAAAAAAATTTTAAAATATTTTTCTAGATCAAATCAGATCTAAACGAACCTGACCCGAGAAATAAGTTTTTTCCTTCAACTGGTATCAGAGCCAGGTTCCCAAAAATTGTTTAGATCTGATTTAAATTTATTTTTGATCTAATAACTAGGTAATTTTAAATATCACAGGAGATATGATTATATCTAAAATTAGAAAAATTAAAATTAAATAATTTAGATCTACGTTCTATAAGACAACTGACTAGTTGTAGAATAGAATTATTCCATGTATAGTCTTGCATGATCATAATTTAATTTGATTAAGTTATGAATTCAGATTAATTTATTTACTATATTTTGATATTATAAATATTATAATAATATCTAAAAAATAAAAAATAAAATTATTTAATTTTTGGCTCATGTTTAGACAAGTTGTAGAATAGTTCTACATAATTATCTAGAATAAAATTTATTTTGATATGATCAATTTAAATTTAATTTTTTTGATAATTATGAGATAATTTACATCTAAAAACATGCATGATATGATACATGAGATGTATGCAAAATATGTTTATAGTTAGATCAGTTTTTATATATGAGATATATGATGTAGATCTAACTAGTTTTATTATTTTTATATTTCTGATTAAGGCATTTTCCTTGGCCATCCGATCATAAGAGCAAAGTAGGGTTTAAATGCCCTCTCCTTCCATTCAATGCGGTGTTCTTATGATGTGTAGGGGTGCTGCACGTTCGTCCTTAATCAAAAATCAAGAACTTATTTTTTGCAAAACCTTAGATCCTAAAATCCTAGGATTTTATTTACATGTTTTATTTATGAATCCTAAATTTAATTAAAAATATATATTAGATCTAAAATTAAGAATTTTAGATCTAAGATATATTCATAAAACTAGGTTCGGGCTTGGGTAGCTCAATTAGGTCTAAGCGGTTGATCAAATCGAATCAAGGGTTGGTTAGATGGGATTAAGAGTGCTTAAATTGACCGGCGTAATAGGATTAAGTCTAGATCAAGATCGAGTCACGTGAGTGATCGATCAAGCTAAGACCTAATTAGGCTCAGTGGTTAGAGTCTAGATTGTAGGCTAATCCGATTGATTCTGGCTCAATAATTTGGTATCTAAGGTAAGTTTGGCAGATACGATCGACTGGTTTTTAATTGGGAGCTACTCGACTCAAATGCATTCTTGTCGAGTTAATGTATCCCTTCCATCGGTCTCACTTATCTGACCATATTTATTAGCTCAGTCCTGATCTGAGATGGCCAATAATACAAGCTAACCCATGCCACTAGGTTAGTTATAATGGTTATGACTATGTCAAGTCTAATTTAGTGAGACCTAAATCAAATCTCCCTAAGAAAAGATTAAGTCTAAGGTCTTCCATCATTATAGATGTACGGGCCCTTCCTGGGATTGATTGTTCTTGACTGGTTATAGTGGTTCAGTTGCACCAGAAAGACACAACTATATCTATTAGGCATTGGATGCTATGGGCTGGAGGATGGATTTGGCTCAATATTTTGGATACGGTGAGAGACTCAATTAGGAATCCAATATGTGCAAATGGTGGATCTGACTTAACTAAGGAGTGGATCAATATTTCGGACATGATGAGATTCATGAATTAGAGACCAAGTTTGGGTGCACCATGATTAGAGAATCATTGAACAAGAGTTGTTCACTCATTGGCTAACCCATCACCAATAACTATTAGGTGAGGTGATGAGTCAGTTGGTGGGACCGCACCATCCACTAGAAATCATTAATCATGGAGATTTTTGCATCTCTATAAAGGGAGTGTAGGGATCCAAAAAAATAGTGAGAGCTAATTTATTTAAAAAATAAAAATTTTAAATAAATTGGTCAAGTCTTAATTATAATATCTAACTAGAAATCTTTGACTCTCTATAGAAAAATGTCTGCATCCAATCCACTAGCACGTATCCTGGACACCCATAGACTGACCGAACCCAATTACAAGGATTGGCTCCAGGAACTTCAAAATTATTTTGGGTTCTAAGAAGTTAACTCATGTATTGGACCAGGACCCTCCCACCTTACCAGCCCATCCATCCGCTGAACAAGAGAGCATCTCTTGACAAGTGGATGGACGAAGATAATAAGGCCAGATATTACATGTTGGGCTCGATGTCTGATGAGCTTCCAGCACAACATGAAGATATCAGGACTGCTCGCCAAATGTTGGCTCACCTATAAGAGATGTTTGGTGAACAGAGTCACGCAGCCAAGTATCAAGTCACTAAATGACTTTTTCAAAGGCTAAGATGCATGATGGGCAGTCAGTCCAAGATCATTATCTGATGATGATCAAGGACTTGGAAGAGCTTGAGAAGCTCGGATGTGAAGTTGGACTTGGATCTACAGAATGATATAATTCTGCAATCCTTGACTGATGCATATGGGCAGTTCATCATGAACTACCATATGCATAAACTTCAAAATTCCTTGGCCGAACTTATGAATATGCTGGTTACCGCTGAGCTTTCTATGAAAGGTTCTAAAGGCTCAGTACTTGCTATGGAATGGACTTCTTCCAAAAGAAAGTCTTTTGGAAAGAAAGAAGAAGTCTGTGAAAAAGCAGAAGGTGGAAGGAGGAAAGAAGAAAAAGGCAGAGCTGAAGAAGAAGGCCGCTGACAAAGAAAAGTATTTTCCATTGCAACAATGATGGCCACTGGAAAGTGGAACTGCCCTACTTACCTGGCCACCCTGAAGAATAAGAAGGAAGGTCCTTCTGGAGGTATGCTCGTTATTGAGTCTAACCTTACGATTTCTTCTGCATCCAGTTGGGTGCTTGACTCTGGTTCTAGTGCTCATTTGTGCACTTCTATGCAGGGTCTTGAGGATAGCAGGAGGCTGAGGGATGGTGAGATGATCCTACGCATCGAAAATGGAGCAAGAGTTGCTGCCAGTGGCCGTGGGAACATACCCTCTTCGACTACCATCTGGTTTAGACTTAGTATTAAAAGACTGTTATTATGTGCCTGCAGCAAGCAGGAAATTTGATTTCTATTTCTTGCCTTGCATTAGAAGGCTATGTAATTAGTTTTCTTAAGGACCATTGTAACATTCTTTATGAAAGAAATAAAATTGCAAGTGGTTTTCTTATTAACGGTCTTTATCAGTTACATATTGATGTATCTATTTTTAATATCGAGCAAAATGTGAATGCCATGAAATGACCTAGGGATAGTCCAAATGATAGGTATCTATGGCACCTAAGACTAGGTCATATAGCAGAAGATAGGATTAACAAATTGAAGAAAATTGGGCTATTGAGTCCATTGACTTTCGAGTCATATCCAATTTGTGAATCTTGTCTTCATGGCAAAATGACTAAGCTCCCTTTTGTAGGACATGGAAAGGGCCATGGATCTTCTTGCCCTAGTACATACTGATGTGTGCGGCCCATTTGATGTGCCGGACTAGAGGCAACTTTGTCTACTTCATAACCTTTACCGATGATTTATCTAGGTATGGGTATGTGTATCTTATGAGACACAAGTCTGAAGCTTTTGAAAAGTTCAAAGAATTCAGACATGAAGTAGAAAAGCAAACAAAAAAACCCATTAAGGTTCTTCGATCAGATCGAGGAGGTGAATACCTTAGTCGAAAAATTCCTGGACTATCTCAAGAAAAATGGCATAGTCTCTCAATGGACTCCACCTGGAACACCTCAACTCAATGGAGTTTCAGAATGGAGGAATCGGACCCTATTAGATATGGTCCGATCCATGATGAGCTTCACAGACCTTCCTGATTTTCTTTGGGATACTAGTTTGTTAACTGCAATATACTTACTGAATAGGGTTCCTTCTAAAACCGTTCCTACCACACCGTATGAGATATGGCATGGTAAGAAACCAAGTCTGAGTCATCTCAGAATTTGGAGTTGTTCGGCTCATGTCAAAAGACAACAAGCGGACAAGTTAGACTTTAGGTCCTTTAGAGCTCGATTTATAGGATATCCTAAAGAGTCATTAGGATATTATTTCTACATTCCAGAAGATCACAATGTGATTGTGAGTCGACATGCCATCTTTCTTGAAAAATAGTTTATTCAAGATAGCGGCATTGGAAAGCAGATCAAGCTCGAGGAGAAAGTCTCACAAGAGCAACGAGCTAAGGACCAAATGGAACCAAATCAGGTTAAGCCAATCCAATCACTACCTCCTCCACCTCATAGATCGAAAAGTTTTCCATCCCCTTGAGAGGTACTTTTGGGATTGTTGAAGAAAAATCCTGATTTTCCGATCCAGGTTCGTTCAGATCTGATCAGATCAAGAGATATATTTCAAAAATTTTTTCTCTTTGATCCCAATCAGATCTGATATGTTTCAGATCTGATTCTTATTATTTTAATAAATAAAATAAAATAAAGATAAATTAAATCAAATTTAATTTACCTTGATTTGGGTAATCCTATTACCCTGTTGATGATCCTGTAATGCAGCGGAAGGTTCTGGATCTAGCCACGCAAGTGCCTGGCCTCTACCGGTATCCACTCGGGTTGGATCTGGAGATCCTCTTCTTCTCTATCACATCTCCAAAAATTCAGATCTGGATCTGATCTGGAGGATCTTCAAAACTCCTTTTGAAGATCAGCAGTCGTCCTTTGCAGCAGTGCAGCCTTCTAGCTTTTGATCGCCTTTCTTTGATCTGGATTCGCACCAACCAAGTCCAAAACTCCTTTTGGACGTGGAGAGGAGAGGGAGAAGAAGTTTGGCATGGAGGAGGAGGGAGAGGCAGCCTTGGGGCATGGGGAATTCTGATTCAATAATCTCATTAATTTGAGTTGGGCGCAGGGTCTTATTTATAGACTAGCTGTGATCCAACTCCTCTTCTTCCCAACCAATCACAACCCTTTGTGAAATCAGATCTAAATCTGATTGGTGGGAATAGAGTCCCCTGGATTCCTCCTTAGAGGGTGCCTAAGACCAGTCAAAGTTGGTTCTTAGGAGAACTCTAATTGGAATCCAAAAAGGAGATGGAGTCCCTTGTCCAACAAGGGACTCCTAGGCGCCTCCAACTTGGGCACACGCCAAGGGTGGCGTGCGCCCTCCTCCTTGCCAGGTTCTGGCAGGGGGACAAGCCCCCACCAGCTCTCCAATAGGTGCATGACATGTGGTCAAAAGTCAAAGTGTCAATGGTCAACATTTGACCAGTCAAAGGTCAGACTTTTGACCAAAGTCAAAGGAACAAGAAATGGCAGGTGACCAAAAATGGCAGGTAATGTCTTACAAAATAAGACAACCTTTTCTGACTTGGACAACCTCCAGTCAGACCATAGTGAAGGCCTCTGATTGAGCACAAACTCCTTTGGCTCAGTCAGGACAACTTATTTATGATAGTAAAAGAAGAACGTTAGGTTCAATCGAGTGCTAGCACGATTTTCTTGAACCTAATTGAATCTCATTCAGATCAATTGAACTAGATCAGTTCAATTGATGATCACCAGATTCAAACCCTTGTTTGTGTGACCCAGTTAGGTTCAGTTCTGTATGGTAATGGGATATGTCATGATCTCTATCATCGACATCATCGAAACTCCTTTCGATGGATCAGAACTCTTCTGATTCGAACAGCTAGAATGATCGATCATCTAAATCATTCTAATTGCTCCCAAAATCCACCAGTGACACCTAGCAGTATATGGTGGCAACCCATCAGAGCTGAATGCGAACCTCTTGGTGCAGCTACCTGTGTGATTAAGTTCTTCTATCTTGAGCCCCGATCAGATTAGGGTTAAGGTGAACTCGTCAAACCCTAGTTCTCTGTCATATGATGTAATCATTCGATTCAAGTCCGATGTGAAAATCTAAATAGAAACTCTTTCTATTATTTCACTCTGCCATGGCCATGGGCTTCTGGACTTGATTCTCATGATCATCATAGGGCTGCTCCTCTACCACCGAGGTAGATAGATTCCATCTTGATGCAATCCAGTTCCTACAATGAACATGCTATAGCCAACATACACCTCAGGGTTCCATATGGCTAGGAGACCGAGTAATGGTGTAGTCAAACTATAACACCCTCAAGGTGAACTGCCGATGCACCTCAGGTCAAAGAACCAGACACACTACTGCAGCATCGAGTCAGTCATTGACGAGAAGGTAGACTTCCCTAATGACTACTCGAGGTGGTCACGCTCAGTGCCCTCGTTCTCTAACGAGTACCTGTACTCTCGCTCCGGTGTCTCCACACCGTAGACTCAAGACTCATCTACTAAAGAGAAGCGATTGTACACCAACCTTCCGGATCAATCACCATCCTCGTGATGATCCTATGGTCGGGAGCATTTTATGAGTTAATAATGATTATTCATGTCTTAAATTTTCAACTCTTGAAAATATGAATTATCATTACCATTAACTCAAAGGATGTATCACAGACACTAAATACACATATGTGATAGAAAATAACCCATTTTATTGATTATAGTCAAAATTATAATTTTGCCCCTAGAAGTGTATTACAAGTGTCAGCCAATTCTGGCTTCTAGGGCACATATATCTAACAATCTCCCACTTGTCCTAAAGCCAATTGGCTACAAGTCTAAGTCCCATCTTCTCAAGGTGGGCTTCGATCTTCTGCTGGCCCAACGGCTTTGTAAGTGGGTCTGCCACATTATCTGTGGAGTTGACTCTCTTGACCTCGACGTAACCCTTCTCGAGGTAATCGCGGATGAGGTGGTATCGCCGCTCAATGTGCTTGGATTTTCTGGTGAGACCTCGGCTCCTTAGCAAGGGCTATGGCGCCATTGTTGTCGCAGTATAGAGGAATGGCATCTGATGGCATTACTCCAATTTCTGCAGCAAACTTCTTGTACCAGAATGCTTCCTTCGCAGCCTCTGATGCAGCGATATATTCTGCTTCCATGGTGGAATCTGCTATCACCGTTTGCTTGGAACTCTTCCAGCTGACAGCACCACCATTGCACACAAACAGACTCCCAGATGTCGACTTTCGATCATCTATATCGGACATGAAATCCGAGTCTGTGTATCCCTGGACTTGGAGTTCTCCATTACCAAAGACCAACATCATATCCTTAGTTCTTCTCAAGTACTTAAGGATACATTTCACAGAAGTCTAGTGTTCTTCACCTGGATTTGACTGATATCTGCTTGTGACACTCACAGCATGGGCTATATCAGGTCGTGTACATAGCATGGCATACATGAGGCTCCCTATTGCAGAAGCATAAGGGATCTTGCTCATGCGTTCTATTTCCTCAGGTGTGCTAGGGCACATCTTCTTGGAAAGATGAATACCATGTCTGAAGGGTATTAATCCCCTCTTAGAGTTTTCCATACTAAACCTCTTTAGTACTTTCTCTATGTACATCTTCTGTGAAAGTCCTAGCATCCTATTCGGTCTATCCCTATAGACCTTAATTCCTAGAATAAAGGATGCTTCACCTAGGTCTTTCATGGAGAATTCCTTGGACAACCATAATTTGACTGTTATCATCATGGGAATATCATTCCCAATAAGGAGGATGTCATCCACGTACAATACGAGGAAGACAACAGCGCTCCCACTGACCTTTTTGAAAACACATGGTTCCTCTTCATTTTTGATGAAACCAAACATTTTGATCACATCATTGAAATGAGTGTTCCAGCTCCGAGATGCTTGCTTAAGTCCATATATGGACCTTTGCAGCTTGCAAACCTTGTGATCAGTATCACTGGATGTGAAACCTAGCGGCTGTTCCATATAGATATCTTCCTCAAGATATCCATTTAAGAATGCCATTTTCACGTCCATTTGCCATATTTCATAATCGAAATAGGCTGCAACGGCAAGCAATGTGCGGATGGATTTTAGCATAGCCACTGGGGAAAAGGTATCCTGATAGTCAATGCCTTCGCATTGACTATAACCTTTTGCCACTAGTCTAGCCTTGAATGTCTCCACATTTCCCATCTGCACCAATCTTTCTCTTGAAGATCCATTTACACCCAATAGGTACTATACCTTCTGGTGGATCTACCAAGGTCCAGACTTGGTTTGAGTGCATCGAGTCAATTTCTGACTGCATTGCCTCTAGCCATTTCTCGGAGTCGATATCTGATATCGCCTCGTTGTAGGTTTTGGGATCATCACCATGAGCACCATTACCTACGAGGAACATTTTCTCTACTTCCTCTGAAATAATACCTAAGTATCTTTCAGGGGGATGGAAAACTCTTTTCCGATCTACGAGGTGGAGGAGGTAGTGTTCTTATTGGCTCAACCTGATTTGGTTCCAATTGGTCCTTAGCTCGTTGTACTTGTGAGACTTTCTCATCAAGCTTAATCTGCTTTCCAATGCCGCTATCTTGAATAAACTATTTTTCAAGAAAGATGGCATGTCGACTCACAATCACATTGTGGTCTTCTGGAATGTAGAAATAGTATCCTAATGACTCTTTAGGATATCCTATGAATCGAGCTCTAAAGGACCTAAACTCTAACTTGTCCGCTTGTTGTCTTTTGACATGAGCCGGACAACCCCAAATTCTGAGATGACTCAGACTTGGTTTCTTACCGTGCCATATCTCATACGGTGTGGTAGGAACGGTTTTAGAGGGAACCCTATTCAGTAGATAAATTGAAGTTAACAATGAAGTGTCCCCAAAGAAAATCAGGGAGGTCTGTGAAGCTCATCATGGATCGGAACCATATCCAATAGAGTCCGATTTCTCCATTCTGAAACCCCGTTGAGTTGAGGTGTTCCTGGTGGAGTCCATTGAGAGACTATGCCATTTTCCTTGAGATAGTCTAGGAATTTCGGCTAAGGTATTCACCTCCTCGATCTGATCGAAGAACCTTAATGGGATTTTTCAGTTTATTTTTCTACTTCATGTCTGAATTCTTTGAACTTTTCAAAAGCTTCAGACTTGTGTCTCATAAGATACACATACCCATACCTAGACAGATCATCGGTAAAGGTAATGAAGTAGACAAAATTGCCTCTAGCCGGCACATCAAATGGGCCGCACACATCAGTATGTACTAGGGCAAGGAGATCTGTGGCCCTTTCCCCATGTCCTACAAAAGGGAGTTTAGTCATTTTGCCTTGAAGACAAGATTCACAAGTTGGATATGACTCGAAAGTCAATGGACTCAATAGCCCATTTTTCTCCAATTTGTTGATCCTATCTTCTGCTATATGACCTAATCTCAGGTGCCATAGATATCTATCATTTGGACTATCCCTAGGTCGTTTGGCATTCACGTTTTGCTCGATAGTTAGAATAGGTACATCAATATGTAGCTGATAAAGACCATTAATAAGGAAACCATTTGCAATTTTATTTCTTTCATAAAGAATGTTACAATGGTCCTTAAAGAAGGTAATCACATAGCCTTCTAGTGCTAAGCATGAAACAGAAATCAAATTCCTGCTAGCTACAGGCACATAATAACAGTCTTTCAAAACTAAGTCTAAACCAGATGGTAATCGAAGAGGGTATGTTCCCACGGCTACTGCAGCAACTCTTGCTCCATTACCGATGCATAGGATCATGTCTCCATCCCTCAGCCTCCTGCTATCCTCAAGACCCTGCATGGAAGTGCACAGATGAGCACTAGAACCAGAGTCAAGCACCCAACTGGATGCAGAAGAAACCGTAAGGTTAGACTCAATAACGAGCATACCTCCAGAAGGACCTTCCTTCTTGTTCTTCAGGGTGGCCAGGTAAGTAGGGCAGTTCCGCTTCCAATGGCCGTCGCTGTTGCAATGGAAATACTTTCCTTTGACATCGGCCTTTCTTCTTCGGCTCTGCCTTCTTCTTCTTTGTTCCTTCCACCTTCTGCTTTTTCGCAGACTTCTTTTTCTTTCCATAAGACTTTCTTTTGGAAGAAGTCCATTCCATAGCAAGAACTGAGCCTTTAGAACCTTTCATAGAAAGCTCAGCGGTGACCAGCATATTCATTAATTCGGCCAAGGAATTTTGAAGTTTATGCATGTGGTAATTCATGATGAATTGCCCATATGCATCAGTCAAGGATTGCAGAATAATATCATTCTGCAGATCCAAGTCTAACTTCACACCGAGCTTCTCAAGCTCTTCCATGTCCTTGATCATCATCAGACAGTGATCTTGGACTGACTGCCCATCACGCATCTTAGCCTTAAAAAGTCATTTCGTGACTTGATATTTGGCTGCGCGACTCTGTTCACCAAACATCTCCTGCAGGTGAGCCAACATTTGGCGAGCAGTCCCGATATCTTCATGTTGGCGCTGGAGCTCATCAGACATCGAGCCCAACATGTAATATCTGGCCTTATTATCTTCGTCTATCCATTTTTCCAGAGATGCTCTCTGTTCAATGGATGGATGGGCTGGTAAGGTGGGAGGGTCCTGGTCCAATACATGGGTTAACTTCTCTGCAAACCCCAAACATAATTTTGTAGTTTCCTGAGCCAATCTTATATTGGGTCCAGTCAGTCTATGTGTGGTCTAGGATACGTGCCAATAGATTTGACGCAGACATTTTCCTATAGAGAGTCAAAGAGATTCTAGTTAGATACTGTAATTTTGACTTGACCCAATTTGTTTAGGGATTTATTTTTAAACAAATTAGCTCCACTATTTTCTCGGACCCTACACTCCTTTGTGAGATGTGAAAATCTCCGCGTATGATGATTTCTAGTGGGTGGTGCGGTCTCACAACTGACTTATCACCTTACCGTAACAGTTATTGATGATGGGTTAGCCATGAGTGAACAACTCTTTGTTCATGATTTCTCTAAATCATGGTGCACGCCAAACTTGGTCTCTAATTCATGGATCTCACCGTATCCGGAATATTGATCCACTCCTTAGTTAAGTCAGACCCCATTTTCATAGACTGGGTTTCCTAATTGGGTCTCTCCTGTAGTCCGAATATTGAGCCCAACTCATCCTCCAGCCCGCATAGCATCCAATGCCTAATAGACATGGTTGCGTCTTTCTCGGTGCAACTGAGCCACTGTATCCAGCTGAGAACATCAACCCGGGAAGAGCCCGCACGTCTACAATGGTGGAAGACCTCGGACTTAATCTTTTCTTAGGGAGAATTGATTCAGGTCTCATTAAACTAGACTTGGCTTAGTCATAATAATTATGACTACCTAGTGGCATGGGTCAGCTTGGGATTATTGACCACCTCAGATCAGAACTGTGTCAATAGATATGGCCAGGTAAGTGAGACTGGTGGAAGGAATATGCCGTTAACTCGCACAAGAACGCTTCAGGTCGAGTAGCTTCCAATTAAAAACCAGTCGGTCGTCTGTGCCAAACTTACCTAGACCCAAATTGTTGAGTCAAGAACCAATTGGGTTAGCCTACAATCCAGACTCTAACCTCTGAGCCTAATTAGGTCTTGCTTGATCGTGACTCGATCTTGACCCAGACTTAATCCTATTAGGCTGGTCAATTTAAGCATTGTTGATCCCATCTAACCAACTCTTGATTCGGTTTGATCAACCGCTTAGACCTAATTGAGCTACCCAAGCCCGAACCCAGTATTATGAATATGTCTTAGATCTGAATTCTCAATTTTAGACCTAATTAATATTCCATAAACTTAATTCTTAATTAAGTTGGGTTCATAAACAAAATATGCACAATAAATCCTAGGGTTTCAGGATCTAGGGTTTTGCAGAAAGTAAGTTTTGGGTTTCTGATTAAGGACGAACACGCAGCACCCCTACACATCATAAGAACACCCCATCAAATGGGAAGAGAGGGCCTTCAAACCCTTCTTCGTTCTTATGACCGGACGGCCAAGAGGAACGCCTTAATCAGGATCATTCAATACTACAAAACAATATCAGATCTATATCATATATCTCATATATAAGTAGATCTAATCATGGCATATTTTGCATACATCTCATGTATCAAATCATGCATGTTTTCAGATCTAAATTATCACATAATAATCTAAAAAATTAGATTTAAATTGATCTAATCAAAATAAATTCTAATCTAGACAATTATGTAGAACTATTCTACAATTAGTCTAGTCATGCATGCTATCATATCTCATATGATATTTAAATTTAAATTTTTATTTACTGTTTATCAGATGTTATTATAACACTTATAATATCAGAAAATAGTAAATAAGAAGATCTAAAATATGATTTAATCAGATTAAATCAAAGACATGCAAAACTATTCTATAGAACTATTCTATTCTAGAACTAGTCATGCATATCTTCATGTTCTTAGATCCAATCATTTAATTTTAATTTTTCTGATTTTAGATCTGATCACATCTCATGTGACATCTGAAATCACTTAATTTGCTAATTAAAATAAAATTAAAATCAGATCTAAACAATCTAGAACCATGGCTCTGATACCAGTTGAAGGAAAATCCTGATTTCCCGGTCCAGGTTCGTCCAGATCTGATTAGATCAAGAGATATATTTCAAAATTTTCTCTTGATCTCAATCAGATCTTGATATGTTTCAGATCTGATTCTTATTATTTTAATAAATAAAATAAAACAAGATAAATTAAATCAAATTCAATTTACCTGATTTGGGTAATCCTATTACCCTGTAGATGATCCTGATTGCAGCGGAAGGTTCTGGATCTTAGCCACGCAAGCGCCTGGCCTCTACGCGGTATCCACTTGGGTAGGATCTGAAGATCCTCTTCTTCTCTATCACACCTCCAAAAATCAGATCTGGATCTGATCTGGAGGATCTTAAAACTCTTTTGAAGATTCGCAGTCTCCTTTTGCAGCAGCGCAGCCTTCTTGCTTTTGATCGCCTTTCCTTGATCTGAATCGCACCAAACTAAGTCAAACACCTTTTGGACGTGGAGAGCAAGAGAGAAGAGACTATGGCATGGAGAAGGAGGGGAGAGGCAGCCTTGGGCGTATTACAATAGATTGAATTGAGGGTCTGGGCGCGGGGTCTTATTTATAGACCTCGTTGATCCAACTCCTCTTCCTCTCAACCAATCACAACCTTTTGTGAAATCAGATCTAAATCTGATTGGTTGGAATAGAGACCCATGGATTCCTCCTTAGAGGGCACTAAGACCAGTCAAACTGGATTCTTAGTAGAACTCTGATTGGAATCCAAAAGGGAGGTGGAGTCCTTGTCCAACAAGGACTCCAGGCGCTCCCTACTTAGGCTCACGCCACCCTTGGCGTGCGCCCTTCTCCTTGCCAGGTTCTGGCAGGGGACAGGCCCCACCAGCTCTCCAATAGGTGCATGACATTGTGTCAAAAGTCAAAGGGTGAATGGTCAATGTTTGACCAGTCAAAGGTAGACTTTTGACCAAAGTCAAAGAACAAGAAATGGCAGGTGACCAAAATTGGCAGGTAATGTCTTACAAATAAGACAACCTATTCTGACTTGGACAACCTCCAGTCAGACCATATGAAAGCCTCTGATTGAGCACAAACTCCTTTGGCTCAGTCAGGAATAACTTATTTATGATAGTAAAAGAAGAACGTTAGGTTCAATCGAGTGCTAGCACGATTTCCTTGAACCTAATTGAATCTCATTCAGATCAATTGAACTAGATCAGTTCAATTGATGATCCAGATTCAAACCCTTGTTTGTATGACCCAGTTAGGTTCAGTTCTGTATGGTAATGGGATATGTCATGATCTCTATCATAGACATCATCGAAACTCCTTTCGATGGATCAGAACTCTTCTGATTCGAACAGCTAGAATGATCGATCATCTAAATCATTCTAATTGCTCCCAAAATCCACCAGTGACACCTAGCAGTATATGGTGGCAACCCATCAGAGCTGAATGCGAACCTCTTGGTGCAGCTACCTGTGTGATTAAGTTCTTCTATCTTGAGCCCCGATTAGATTAGGGTTAAGGTGAACTCGTCAAACCCTAAGTCTCTGTCATATGATGTAATCATTTGATTCGAGTCCAATGTGAAAATCTAAATAGAAACTCTTTCTATTATCTACTCTGCCATGGCCATGGGCTTCAGGACTTGATTCTCATGATCATCATAGGGCTACTCCTCTACACAGAGGTAGATAGATCCCATCTTGATGCAATCCAGTTCCTACAATGAACATGTCACGCCAACATACACCTCAGGGTTCCATATGGCTAGGAGACCGAGTAATGGTGTAGTCAAACTATAACACCTAAGGTGAACTGCCGATGCATCTCAGGTCAAAGAACCAGACACACTACTGCAGCATCGAGTCAGTCATTGAGAGAGAAGTAGACTTCCTAATGACTACTCGAGGTGGTCACGCTCAGTGCCCTCGTTCTCTAACGAGTACCTGTACTCTCGCTCCGGTGTCTCCACACCGTAGACTCAAGACTCATCTACTAAAGAGAAGCGATTCGTACACCAACCTTCCGGTCAATCACCATCCTCGTGATGATCCTATGGTCGGGAGCTGTTTATGAGTTAATAATGATTATTCATGTCTTAAATTTTCAACTCTTGAAAATATGAATTATCATTACCATTAACTCAAAGGATGTATCAACAGACACTAATTACACATGTGTGATAGAAATTACCCATTTCATTAATTATAGTCAAAATTTACAATTTTGCCCCTAGTAGTGTATTACAAGTGTCAGCCAATTTTGGCTTCTAGGCAACATATATCTAACAGTGGGGCCATGGTGATTTTTTTTTTAGCTGGTCGGATATTTTAAGTTGGACCACCGGTTCAGATCAGCAACTGTGTCAATAGATTTGGCCAGGCAAGTGAGACCGGTGGAAGGAATATGCATTAACTCGGTACACAGATAAAGCATTCAAGTTGAAGGTAGCTATTCCAATAAAAATCTCGATTCGACTCGTATGTGCCAAACTTACCTTAGACACCAAATTGTTGAGCCAGAACCAATTGGGTTTGCCTACAATTCAGACTCTAACCTCTGAGCCTAATTAGGTCTTGCTTGATCGTGACTCGATCTTGACCCAGACTTAATCCTATTAGGCTGGTCAATTTAAGCATTGTTGATCCCATCTAACCAACTCTTGATTCGGTTTGATCAACCGCTTAGACCTAATTGAGCTACCCAAGCCCAAACCCAGTATTATGAATATGTCTTAGATCTGAAATTCTCAATTTTAAACCTAATTAATATTCCATAAACTTAATTCTTAATTAAGTAGGGTTCATAAACAAAATATGCACAATAAATCCTAGGGTTTCAGGATCTAGGGTTTTGCAGAAAGTAAGTTTTGGGTTTCTGATTAAGGATGAACACGCAGCACCCCTACACATCATAAGAACACCCCATCGAATGGAAAGAGAGGGCCTTTAAATCCTTCTTCGTTCTTATGATCGGACGGCCAAAAGGAACGCCTTAATCAGGAACATTCAATACTACAAAACAGTATCTAATCTATATCATATATCTCATATACAAAGTAGATCTAATCATGGCAAAATTTTGCATACATCTCATGTATCGAATCATACTTGTTTTCAGATCTAAATTATCTCATAATAATCTAAAAATTTAGATTTAAATTGATCTAATCAAAATAAATTCTAATCTAGATAATTATGTAGAACTATTCTACAACTAGTCTAGACATGCATCAATCACATCTCATATGATGTTTAAAATTAAATAATTTTTATTTGCTATTTTTTAGGTGTTATTATAACCATTATAATATCAAAAAATAGTAAATAAATGGATCTAAAATATAGGTTAATCAGATTAAATTGAAAATATGCAAGACTATTCTATAGAACTATTCTATTTTAGAACTAGTCATGCATATTTTTTAATCTTAGATCCTAATCATTTAATTTTAATTTTTTCTAATTTCAGATCTGATCACATCTCATGTGACATCTGAAATCAATTATTTGTTGATTAAAATAAATTTAAAATCAAATCTAAACATTTTTAGAATACTGGGTTCGGGCTTGGGTACCTCAATTAGGTCTAAGCGGTTGATCAAACTGAATCAAGAGTTGGTTAGATGGGATCAACAATGCTTAAATTGACCAGCCTAATAGGATTAAGTCTGGATCAAGATGAGCTCTAGAACCAGAGTCAAGCACCCAACTGAATGCAAAAGAAATCATAAGGTTAGACTCAATAACGAGCATACCTCCAGAAGGACCTTCCTTCTTGTTCTTCAGGGTGGCCAGGTAAGTAGGGCAGTTCCGCTTCCAATGGCCATCGCTGTTGCAATGGAAATATTTTTTTTTGACATCGGCCTTCTTTTTCGGCTCTGCCTTCTTCTTCTTTGATCCTTCCACCTTCTATTTTTTCGCAGACTTCTTTTTCTTTCCATAAGACTTTCTTTTGGAAGAAGTCCGTTCAATAGCAAGAACTGAGCCTTTAGAATCTTTCATAGAAAGCTCGACGGTAACCAGCATATTCATTAATTCGGCCAAGGAATTCTGAAGTTTATGGATGTGGTAATTCATGATGAATTGTACATATGCATCAGTCAAGGATTGCAGAATAATATTGATCTGCAAGTCCAAGTCTAACTTCACTCCAAGCTTCTCAAGCTCTTCCATGTCCTTGATCATTATCAAACAGTGATCTTGGACTGACTGCCCATCACGCATCTTAGCCTTAAAAAGTCATTTCGTAACTTGATACTTGGCTACGCGACTCTATTCACCAACATCTCCTGCAGGTGAGCCAACATTTGGCGAGTAGTCCCGATATCCTCATGTTGGCGTTGGAGCTCATCAGACATCGAGCCCGAACATGTAATATCTAGCCTTATTATCTTCGTCTATCCATTTCTCCAGAGATGCTCTCTATTCAACAGATGGATGGGCTGGTAAGGTGGGAGGGTCCTGGTCCAAAACATGGGTTAACTTCTCGAAACCCAAAATTATTTTGTAGTTTCTGAGCCAATCTTTATAATTGGATCCAGTCAGTCTATGTGTGTCCAGGATACGTACCAATGGGTTGGACGCAGATATTTTTCTATAGAGAGTCAAAGATTCTAGTTAGATACTGTAATTTTGACTTGACCAATTTGTTTAGGAATTTTATTTTTAAACAAATTAGCTTCCACTATTTTCTCGAATCCCTACACTCCCTCTGTAGAGATGCAAAAATCTCCACGATTAATAATTTCTAGTGGGTGGTGCGGTCTCACCACCTGACTCATCACCTCACCTAATAGTTATTGGTGATGGGTTAGCCAATGAGTGAACAACTCTTATTCAATGATTCTCTAATCATGGTGCACCCAAACCTAGCTCTGATACCTGTTGAAGGGAAATCCTGATTTCCCGGTCCAGGTTCGTTCAGATCTGCTCAGATCAAGAGATATATTTCAAAAACTTTTCTCTTTGATCTGTATCAGATCTGGGATGTTTCAGATCTGATTCTTATTATTTTAATAAATAAAATAAAATAAATATAAATTAAATCAAATTTAATTTATCTGATTTGGGTAATCCAATTATCCGTTGATGATCCTGTATACAGCGGAAGATTCTGGATCTAGCCATGCAAGCACCTGGCCTCTACCGGTATCCACTCGAGCTGGATCTGGAGATCCTCTTCTTCTCTATCATGCCTCCAAAAATCAGATCTGGATTTGATCTGGAGGATCTTTGAAACTCCTTTTGAAGATCAGCAGTCATCCATTGTAGCAGTGCAGCCTTCTAGCTTTTGATCGCCTTTCTCTTGCTTGAATCGCACCAACAAAAATCCAAAACTCCTTTTGGATGTAGAGAGCAAGGGGAGAAGGTGGTTTGGCATGGAGAAGGAGGGGAGAGGCAGCCTTGGGGCATGGGGAATTGTGATTCAATCATCTCATGTCATAATCTGAGTTGGGCATAGGGTCTTATTTATAGACTGACTGTGATCCAACTTCTCTTCTTTTCAACCAATCACAACTCTTTGTGAAATCAGATCTAAATCTGATTCATGGAAATAGAGTCCCCTGGATTCCTCCTTAGAGGGTGCCTAAGATCAGTCAAACTGGATTCTTAGAAGAACTCTAATTGGAATCCAAAAGGGAGGTGGAGTCCTTGTCCAACAAGGACTCCAGGGTGCCTCCAACTTAGGCGCACGCCTAGGGTGGTGTGCGCCCTACTCCTTGCCAGGTTCTAGCAGGGGGACAGGCCCCCACCAGCTCTCCAATAGGTGCATGACATGTGGTCAAAGTGTCAATGGTCAATGTTTGACCAGTCAAAGGTAGAGTTTTAACCAAAGTCAAAGAAAAAAAAATGGCAGATGACCAAAAATGGTAGGTAATATCTTACAAAATAAGACAACCTTTTTTGACTTGGACAACCTCCAGTCAGACCATATGAAGGCCTCTGATTGAGCACAAACTCCTTTGGCTCAGACAGGACAACTTATTTATGATAGGAAAAGAAGAACGTTAGGTTCAATCGAGTGCTAGCATGATTTTCTTGAACCTAATTGAATCTCATTCAGATCAATTGAACTGGATCAGTTCAATTGATGATCACCAGATTCAAACCCTTGTTTGTGTGACCCAGTTAGGTTCAGTTCTGTATGGTAATGGGATATGTCATGATCTCTATCATCGACATCATCGAAACTTCTTTCGATGGATCAGAACTCTTCTGATTCGAACAGTTAGAATGATCGATCATCTAAATCATTCTAATTGCTCCCAAAATCAATCAGTGACACCTAGCAGTATATGGTGGCAACCCATCAGAACTGAATGCGAACCTCTTGGTGTAGCTACCTGTGTGATTTAGTTCTTCTATCTTGAGCCCCGATCAGATTAGGGTTAAGGTAAACTCGTCAAACCCTAGTCTCTGTCATATGATGTAATCATTCGATTTGAGTTCGATGTGAAAATCTAAATAGAAACTCTTTCTATTATTTCACTCTGCCATGGCCATGGACTTCTGGACTTGATTCTCATGATTATCATAGGGTTGCTCCTCTGCCACTGAAGTAGATAGATTCCATCTTGATGCAATCCAGTTCCTATAATGAACATGTTATAGCCAACATATACCTCAGGATTCCATATGGCTAGGAGACCGAGTAATGGTGTAGTCAAACTATAACACCCTCAAGGTAAACTGCCGATGCACCTCAGGTCAAAGAACCAGACACACTATTGCAGCATCGAGTCAGTCATTGACGAGAAGGTAGACTCCCTAATGACTACTCGAGGTGGTCACGCTCAGTGCCCTCGTTCTCTAACGAGTACCTGTACTCTCGCTCCGGTGTCTCCACACCATAGACTCAAGATTCATCTACTAAAGAGAAGCGATTGTACACCAACCTTCCAGATCAATCACCATCCTCGTGATGATCCTATGGTCGGGAGCATTTTATGAGTTAACAATGATTATTCATGTCTTAAATTTTCAACTCTTGAAAATATGAATTATCATTACCATTAACTCAAAGGATGTATCACAGATACTAAATACACATATGTGATAGAAAATAACCCATTTTATTTGATATTAGTTAAAATTATAATTTTGCCCTTAGAAGTGTATTATAAGTGTCAGCCAATTCTGGCTTCTAGGGCACATATATCTAACATGGACCTTGGTAGATCCATCAGAAGGTATAGTACCTATTGAGTGTAAATGGATGTACAAAAGAAAGATTGATGTAGATGGGAATGTGGAGACATTCAAAGCTAGATTAGTGGCAAAAGGGTATAGTCAATGCGAAGGCATTGACTATCAGGATACCTTTTCGTCAGTAGCCATGCTTAAATCTATTCATACATTGTTTGCTATTGTAGCCAATTTTGATTATGAAATATGACAAATGGACATCAAAATGGTATTCTTAAATGGATATCTTGAGGAAGATATCTATATGGAACAGCCGCTGGGTTTCACATTCAGTGATACTGATCACAAAGTATGCAAGCTGCAAAGGTCCATATATGGACTTAAGCAAGCATCTCAGAGCTGTAATACTCATTTTAATGATGTGATCAAATTGTTTAGTTTCATCAAAAATGAGGAAAAACCATGTGTCTTCAAAAAGATTAGTGGAAGCACTGTTGTCTTCTCGTATTGTACGTGGATGATATCCTTCTTATTGGGAATGATATTCCCATGTTGACCATAGTTAAAATGTGGTTATCCAAAGAATTTTCCATGAAAGACTTAGGAGAAGCATCCTATATTCTAGGAATTAAGGTCTATAGAGATAGACCAAATAGGATGCTAGGACTTTCACAGAAGATATACATAGAGGAAGTGCTAAAGAGGTTTAGCATGGAAAACTCTGAGAGGTTTGGTATCCTTCAGACATGGCATTCATCTTTCCAAAAAGATGTGCCTTAGCACACCTGAGAAAATAGAACACATGAGCAAGATCCCTTATGCTTCAGCAATAGGGAGCCTCATATATGTCATGTTATGTACACGACCTAATATAGCCCATGTTGTGAGTGTCACGAGCAGATATCAATTGAATCCAGGTGAAGAACACTGGACTTCTATGAAACGTATCCTTAAGTACTTGAGAAGAACTAAGGATGTGTTGTTGGTTTTTGCTAATGGAGAACTTCAAGTCTAAGTGTATATGGACTTGGATTTTATGTCCGATGTAGATGATCGAAAGTCAACATCTAAGAGTCTGTTTGTGTGTAATGGTGGTGCTGTCAGTTGGAAGAGTTTCAAGTAGATAGTGATAGCAGATTTCATCATGAAAGCAGAATACATCGCTGCATCAGAAGGTGCAAAGGAAGCATTTTGGTATAAAAAGTTTGCCATAGAGATCAGAGTGATGCCATCAGATGCCATTCCTCTATACTATGACAACAACAGCATCATAGTCCTTACTAAGGAGCCGAGGTCTCATCAAAAATCCGAGCACATCGAGCGACGATACCACCTCATCCGCGATTATCTTGAGAAGGGTTACATCGAGATCAAGAGAGTCGACTTTGCAGACAATGCGACAGACCCACTCACAAAGCCATTGGACTAGTAGAAAATCAAAGTCCACCTTGAGAAGATGGGACTTTGATTTGTAGCCAATTGACTTTAGGTCAACTGGGAGTTTGTTAGATACATGTGCCCTAGGAGCTAGAATTGGCTGACACTTGTACACTTCTAAGGGCAAAATTATAATTTTGACTATAAATAATAAAATGAGTTATTTTCTATCATAATGTATATTTAGTATCTATGATACATCCCTTAAGTTAATGGTAATGATAATTCTTATTTTCAAGAGTTGAAAATTTAAGACAAGAATTTTCATTATTAACTCATAAAATGCTCCCGACCGTTGGATCATCATGAGGATGGTGATTGATTCAAAAGGTTGGTGTATAATTGCTTCTTTATAGTAGATGAGTCTTAAGTCTATGGTGTAAAGACACTAGAGCGAGAGTATAGATACTCGTTAAAGAATGAAGGCACTGAGCGTGACCACCTCGAGCAGTCATAAGAAAGTCTACCTTCTCATCGATGATTGGCTCGAAGCTGCAGTGGTGTGTCCGATTCTTTAACTTGAGGTGCATCGATAGTTCATCTTGAGGGTGTTATAGTTTGACTACACCATGACTCGATCTCCTAACCAATTGGAATCCTAAGGTGTATGTTGGCTATAGCATGTTCATTGTAGGAATTGGATTGCACCAAGTGAAAATCTATCTACTTCGGTAGATGAGGAGCAGCCCTATGATAATCATGAGAATCAAGTCCATAAGCCCATGGCCATAGCAAAGTGAAATAATAGAAAGAGTTTCTATTAAGGTTTTCATATTGGACTTGAATCAAATGATTAAATCATATGACAGAAATTAGGGTTTGACGAGTTCACCTTAATCCTAATCTGATCGAGGCTCAAGATAGAAGAACTTAATCACACATGTAACTACACCAAGAGGTTCATTTTCAGTTCTGATGGATTGCCATCATATACTACTAGGTGTCATTGATGGATTTTGGAAGTAATTAGAATGATTTGGATGATCGATCATTCTAGTTGTCTGAATCAGAAAAGTTCTGATCCATCGAAAGGTGTTTCGATGATGTCGTTGATAGAGATCATGATATATCCCATTACCATACAAAACTAAACCTTACTGGGTCATACAAACAAGAGTTTGGATTTGGATATCATCAATTAGACTAACCCAGTTCAATTGATTTGAATTAGATTCAATTAGGTTCAAGAAAATCGTGCTAGCACATGATTGAGCCTAATGTTCTCTTTCTACAATCATTAAAAGTTATCTCGATTGAGCCAAATATGTTTATGCTCACTCAAGTACCTTTACTTGATCTAACTGGAGCTTGTCTAGGTCAGAAGATTGTCTTAATTTATAAGATAAATTTAGACAACACCTGCCATTTTTTGTCACCTACTAATTCTTGTCTTTTGACTTTGATCAAACGTTGACCTTTGACACTTAGACATCTGCCCATGTATCTTGCACCAATAGGAGAGTAGATAAGAGCTTGTCCACTTGCTACAAAGAGGAAAGGAGGGGGCGCATGCCTAGGGAGGCATGCGCCCAAGGATAGGGATGCCTGGAGTCCCATATAGATGGGACTCCAGGTTGCTTCTTGGAATCAAACTAGGTGGCACCAAGGGACTCTGCTTTGACCAGCCATGGCGCAACCTAAGGGTGTTGGAGAGGGGCTCTCATCTGATTGGATCAGGTGATGTCATCCCACCAATCAGACTTAGGTCTGATTGTATGAAGAGATGTGATTGATCGAGATGATGTGGCACTGCATGGCATAGTAGGGTCTATAAAAACCCTATCTGTGCCTAGCTTTTGAGATGTTCTCCCTTAGCCCATGCCATATTGCTCTCTCCCTCTCTCCCCCACACCTATCTCAGATCCTCTTTCTCTTCTCCATGCCTAAGGGGTTTTCGGCTCCTGTTTGGTGCAATTCAGGCAAGAGAAAGATGACAAGAAAGGAAGAAGGCAGCACTCCTATAAGAGGCAACATCAAATCTTCAAAAGTTATTTTGAAGACCTTCAAGATCAAATCCAGATCTGATCTTTAAAGGATAGATCAAGAAGGAAAAGATATCCAGATCCTATCCGAGTGGATTGTTAGATATATGTGCCCTAGAAGCCAGAATTGGATGACACTTGTAATACACTTCTAGGGAAAAATTATAATTTTGACTATAATTAATAAAATGGGTTATTTTCTATCACACCTGTGTATTTAGTGTCTGTGATACATCCTTTGAGTTAATGGTAATGATAATTCATATTTTCAAGAGTTGAAAATTTAAGACATGAATAATCATTATTAACTCATAAACAGCTTCCGACCATAGGATCATCACGAGGATGGTGATTGATCCGGAAGGTTGGTGTACGATCGCTTCTCTTTAGTAGATGAGTCTTGAGTCTATGGTGTGGAGACACCGGAGCGAAAGTATAGGTACTCATTAGAGAACGAGGGCACTGAGCGTGACCACCTCGAGTAGTCATTAGGAAGTCTACCTTCTCGTCAATGACTGACTCGATGCTGCAGTAGTGTGTCTGGTTCTTTGACCTGAGATGCATCGGCAGTTCACCTTGAGGGTGTTATAGTTTGACTACACCATTACTCGGTCTCCTAGCCATATGGAACCCTGAGGTGTATGTTGGCTATAGCATGTTCATTGTAGGAACTGGATTGCATCAAGATGGGATCTATCTACCTCGGTGGTAGAGGAGCAGCCCTATGATAATCATGAGAATCAAGTCCTGAAGCCCATGGCCATGGCAGAGTGAAATAATAGAAAGAGTTTCTATTTAGGTTTTCACATTGGACTCGAATCGAATGATTATATCATATGACAGAGACTAGGGTTTGACGAGTTTACCTTAACCCTAATCTGATCGGGGCTCAAGATAGAAGAACTTAATCACACAGGTAGCTGCACCAAGAGGTTCGCATTCAGCTCTGATGGGTTGCCACCATATACTGCTAGGTGTCACTGGTGGATTTTGGGAGCAATTAGAATGATTTAGATGATCGATCATTCTAGCTGTTCGAATCAGAAGAGTTCTGATCCATCGAAAGGAGTTTCGATGATGTCTATGATAGAGATCATGACATATCCCATTACCATACAGAACTGAACCTAACTGGGTCACACAAATAAGGGTTTGAATCTGGTGATCATCAATTGAACTGATCTAGTTCAATTGATCTGAATGAGATTCAATTAGGTTCAAGGAAATCGTGCTAGCACTCGATTGAACCTAACGTTCTTCTTTTACTATCACAAATAAGTTGTCCTGACTGAGCCAAAGGAAGTTTGTGCTCAATCAGAGGCCTTCATATAGTCTAACTGGAGGTTGTCCAAGTTAGAGAAGGTTGTCTTATTTTATAAGACATTACCTGCCATTTTTGGTCACCTGCCATTTCTTATTTTTTGACTTTGGTCAAAAGTCTACCTTTGACTGGTCAAATGTTGACCATAGACACTTTGACTTTTGTCCACGTGTCATGCACCTATTGGAGAACTGGTGGGGGCCTGTCCCCCTACCAGAACCTGGCAAGGAGGAGGGCGCACGCCACCCTAGGCGTGCGCCCAAGTTGGAGGCGCCTTGGAGTCCTTGTTGGACAAGGACTCCACCTCCCTTTTGGATTCCAATCAGAGTTCTACTAAGAATCCAGTTTGACTGGTCTTAGGTGCCCTCTAAGGAGGAATTCCAGGGGACTCTATTCCAACCAATCAGATTTAGATCTGATTTCACAAAGGGTTGTGATTGGTTGAGAATAAGAGGAGTTGGATCACAAGAGGTCTATAAAAGAGACCCTGTGCCCAACTCAGATGCAGATGCAATTCAATAGAGATTTCCCACGCCCCAAGGCTGCCTCTCCCCTCTTCCTCCATGCCTAAACTTCTCCTCCTCCTCTCCACATCCAAAAGAGTTTTGGACTTAGGTTGGTGCATTCCAGATCAAAAGAAAGGCGATCAAAAGAAGAAGGCTGCACTGCTGCAAAGGACGACTGCTGATCTTCAAAAGGAGTTTTGAAGATCCTCCAGATCAGATCCAGATCTGATTTTTGGAGACGTGATAGAGAAGAAGAGGATCTTTAAATCCAACCAAAGTGGATACTGGTAGAGGCCAAGCGCTTGCGTGGCTAGATTCAGAACCTTCCGCTGCAATCAGGATCATCTACAGGGTAATAGGATTACCCAAATCAGGTAAATTAAATTTGATTTAATTTATTTTATTTTATTTTATTTATTAAAATAATAAGAATCAGATCTAAAACATATCAAGATCTGATTGAGATCAAGAAAAAATTTTTAAAATATATCTCTTGATCTGATCAGATCTGGACGAACCTGGACCGGAAAATCAGGATTTCCCTTCAACTGGTATCAGAGCCATGGTTCTAAATTGTTTAGATCTGATTTTAATTTTATTTTAATTAGAAAATAAAGTGATTTCAGATGTCACATGAGATGTGATCAGATCTGAAATCAAAAAAATTAAAATTAAATGATTTGGATCTAAGATTAAGAAGATATGCATGACTAGTTCTAGAATAGAATAGTTCTATAGAATAGTTTTGCATGTCTTTGATTTAATCTGATTAAATCATATTTTAGATCTTCTTATTTACTATTTTCTGATATTATAAGTGTTATAATAACATCTGATAAACAGCAAATAAAAATTATTTAATTTTAAATATCATATGAGATATGATAGATGCATGACTAGACTAGTTGTAGAATAGTTCTACATAATTGTCTAGATTAGAATTTATTTTGATTAGATCAATTTAAATCTAATTTTTTAGATTATTATGAGATAATTTAGATCTGAAAATATGCATGATTTGATACATGAGATGTATGCAAAATATGCCTTGATTAGATCTAAATTTGTATATGAGATATATGATATAGATCTATACTGTTTTGTAGATTTACATGTTCCTGATTAAGGCGTTCCTCTTGGCCGTCCAGTCATAAGAACGAAGAAGGGTTTAAAGGCCCTCTCTTCCCATTCGATGGGGTGTTCTTATGACGTGTAGGGGTGCTGCGTGTTCGTCCTTAATCAGAAACCCAAAACTTACTTTCTGCAAAACCCTAGATCCTGAAACCCTAGGATTTATTGTGCATATTTTGTTTATGAACCCAACTTAATTAAGAATTAAGTTTATGGAATATCAATTAGGTCTAAAATTGAAAATTTTAGATCTAAGACATATTCATAATACTGGGTTCGGGCTTGGGTAGCTCAATTAGGTCTAAGCGATTGATCAAACCGAATCAAGAGTTGGTTAGAGGGGATCAACAATGCTTAAATTGACCAGCCTAATAGGATTAAGTCTGGGTCAAGATCGAGTCACGATCAAGCAAGACCTAATTAGGCTCAGAGGTTAGAGTCTGGATTGTAGGCTAACCCAATTGGTTCTGACTCAATAATTTGGTGTCTAAGGTAAGTTTGGCACAGACGACCGACTGGTTTTTAATTGGAAGCTACTCGACCTGAATGCGTTCTTGTACGAGTTAATGGCATATTCCTTCCACCGATCTCACTTACCTGGCCATATCTGTTGACACAGTTCTAATTTGAGGTGGTCAATAATCCGAGCTAACCCATGCCACTAGGTTAGTCATAATTGTTATGACTAAGCCAAGTCTAGTTTAATGAGACCTGAATCAATTCTCCCTAAGAAAAGATTAAGTCTGAGGTCTTCCACCATTGTAGATGTGCGGGCCCTTCCCGGGGTTGATTGTTCTCGCTGGATACAGTGGCTCAGTTGCACCAGGAAGACGCAACCATTTCTATTAGGCATTGGATGCTATGGGCTGGAGGATGAGTTGGGCTCAATATTCGGATACGGTGAGAGACCCAATTAGGAACCCAGTCTATGCAAATGGTGGGTCTGACTTAACTAAGGAGTGGATCAATATTCCGGATACGGTGAGATTCATGAATTAGAGACCAAGTTTAGGTGCACCATGATTAGAGAATCATTGAACAAGAGTTGTTCACTCATTGGCTAACCCATCACCAATAACTGTTAGGTGAGGTGATGAGTCAGTTGGTGAGACCGCACCACCCACTAGAAATCAATTAATCATGAAGATTTTCCGCATCTCTAAGAGGGAGTGTAGGGACCGAAGAATAGTGGAAGAGCTAAATTTGTTTTAAAAATAAATTCCTAAACAAGATGGTCAAGTCAAATTAACAATATCTAACTAGAATCTTTGACTCCTAACAGGAAAATGTCTTCGTCCAACCCCACTGGCCAACGTATCCTAGACACACAATAGACTGACTGCCCAAATTATAAAGATTGGCTTATCAGAAACTAAAAATTATTTTGGGTCAGAGAAGTTAACAACATGTTGGACCAGGACCTCCCACCCTACCAAGCTCGTACCATCACTGAACAGAGAGCGTCTCTGGAAAATGGATTGACGAAGATAATAAGCCCCAGATATTACATGTTGGGGCTCGATGTCTGATGAGCTTCCAGCACCTACATGAGATATCGGACTGCTCGCGCAAATGTGGCTCACCTACAGGAGATGTTTGGGAACAAGTCGCGCAAGCAAAATATCAAGTCACAAGAACGACTTTTTTTAAGGCTAAGATGCGGATGGGCGTCAGTCCAAGGAATCACTGTCTGACAATGATCAAAGGACATGGAAGAGCTTTAGAAGACGGTGTGAAGTTGGACTTGGACCCTATAGAACGATAATCATTCTGCAATCCTTGATGATGCATATGGCAATTCATCATGAATTACCACACTGCATAAACTTCAGAATTCTTGGCTGAGTTAAATAATATGCCTGGTTCCGTTAGCTTTCCTAGAGTCAGTTCTTGCTAATGGAAAAGACTCTTCCAAAGTAAGTCTTATGAAAGAAAAAGAAGTCTGTGAAAAAGCAAAAGGTGGAAGGGACCAAGAAGAAGAAAGGCAGAACGAAGAAGAAGGTCGATGTCAAAGGAAAGTGTTTTTCCATTGCAACAGCCAACGGCCAATTGGAAGCCAGAACTGCCCATTGTTAGATATATGTACCGCTAAGAAGCCAGAATTGGGCTGACACTGGTTGGCTATCTGATGATGTAGTCAGGCATATACGTAGGAGCTAATTTAAAGGTTAAGTAGTTAGATAATATTTGTACACTGAAATTGAAATGTGTGGTGTAGGAGTATCGAGTGCAATAATCGTAAAGTGCGTTGGGCTTTATTCTATTGTGGTGGACTAATCACATCGCTGATGTGTTGGCTTAATTTATGATTATATGGTTGGATCTGTGAATATTCACATATGTTCACTCATTGGTCGACTTCTATTGGATTAATTAGGGACTAAGTACCTGGAGATTTGAGCTCTGCTAAAGAGTTTGGAAATTTTGAGTCAATGAACTTATTCATATGGCTGATTCGCTTCATTTAATTGACGTCGAGATAATACGAACTTGCTGTACTGGCTGGGTCGTGATTACGGCAGCCTTTGGGACTATTTTATTGGAGAGATGTGGTTTGAGTACTTATAGGTTCCGAGAGGTGGCTCAATTGAGATGCCATATATCATGAACAGGATGATGCGGGATGAGGGGTGGGATGTATGTCTCGAGTATCGCGATCTCCTCTTGAGTTAATGTATTATAGCTAGTGTCTATGAGTTCTAGATACGGGTGTATGCATGGGACATCCAGGAGTTGGTCGAGCGAGCGTGAGTACGTTATGGTGCGGTTATCGTGTGCTTCTGAGTATTTTGTGGAGTTGGGTCACGATTTGTTGAAGAGATATGTCACGTTATGGTTGGCCATCTGCGAGTGAGTCGGTGTGCGTGTATAGAGCGGTTCGACGCTAAGGTAACCCCGCTCCTGTAGTTACGCCGGCGCTTTGCACTTGATTGGATCGTAGACAGGTGGGCTAATTTTCTAAGCCATTGTATTACTGTGCTTCAAATGTTTGTATTCGACTCTTGGTGACATTCCAAGTTAGAGCATGTTATTGTTAGCTCTCATCGGTAAGAGTCGTTCGCGCCGTGGCATGGTTGGTGATACTGCCGATCGTGGGTGGATGATCGCCCTCGGGTCGACGCTATCTGGGAGGGTGTCGAGTGGGATATATGAGTGGCGTGTACTGGCTCTTATGCGTTCTAGTTTGACACCTATGAGAGTCAAGACAGGTGTTGAGGATTTGATCACGAGAGTGAGAGGTTAGCATCGAGTCAATAGATGAGGTAGTTGGAATATGAGTCATGTTTGAAGTCACAGCCTTAATTTGAGGACTTGTTGTCGGTTGATGCGGTTGGTAGTGATCCTCTCCTCTTATGCCAAATGAAGTGTGGGATACGACGTCTGGAGGTGTTTAATGTTGTATGTTAGCGATTAGAGCGATCGTTTCGTTTCAAAATGATTTGGGATAGCTGTGAGATACTCTTGGAATGACGACTATCAAGATTAGCAGTGGATCTATCTTACCTCGGTGGGTAGAGAGTAGCCCTATGATGATCATGAGAATCAATTGTCCAGAATGCCATGGCCAATGGAAGAGTGAATACATAGAAGAGTTTCTATTAGATTTTCACATTGGACTCTGAATCAAATGAATTACATCATATGACAAGACTATGGGTTTGACAGAGTTCACCTTAACCCTAACATCGGGGCTCACGATAGAAGAACTGTAATCACACAGGTAAGCTGCACCAAGAGGTTCACATTCAAGCTCTGATGGGTTGCCACCCATTTATACTGCTAGGTGTCATAGTGGAGATTTGGGAAAGCAATTAGAATGATTTAGATGACGATCATTCTAACTGTTCGAAACAGAAAGAGTTCTGATCCATCGAAAGGATTTGATGATGTCCTATGAATAGAGGATCATGACATATCCCATTACCCATACAACAGAACTGAACCTAACTAGGGTCACACAAACAAGGGTGTTGATCTGGTGATTCATCAATTGAAACTGACTAATTCAAATTGATCTGAATGAGAATTCAATTAGGTTCAAGGAAATCTGCTAGCACTCAATTGAACCTAAAACGTTCTTCCTTTACTATCAAAATAAGTTGTCCTGACTAGAGCCAAAGGAGTTTGTGGCTCAACAAGAGGCCTAATTCAATGGTCTGACAGAGTTGTCCAAGTTAGAATAAGGTTGTCTTTATTTGTAAGACATTACCTGCCAATTTGGTCACCTGCCCAAAATTTTCTTGTTCTTTTGACTTTGGTCAAAGTCTACCTTGACTGGTCAAACTGAACCATTCACCTTCTTGACTTTTGACCAACAATGGTCATGCATACTATGAGAGCTGGTGGGGCCTGTCCCCCTGCCAGAAACTGGCAAGTGAGAAGGGCGCCGCCAAGGGTGGCGTGAGCCAAGTAGGAGGCGCTGGAGTCCCTTGTTGGACAAGACTCACCTCTCCTTTTGATTCCAATCAGAGTTCTACTAAGAATCCAGTTTGACTGGTCCTTAGCGTGCCCTCTAAGGAGGAATCCAGTGGTCTTCTAATTCCATACCAATCAGATTTAAGATCTGAATTTCACAAAGGGTTTGTGATTGGTTGAGAGTGAAGAGGAGTTGATCACAAGAGGTCTATAAATAAGAACCCTGCGCCCAACCAATTCCAATGACTAATAGATACGCCCTAAGGCTGCCTCTCCCTCCTTCTTCCATGCCCCCATAGTCTCTTCTCCCCTTGCTCTCGCCACGTCCAAAGGTGTTTTGGACTTAGTTGGTGCGATTCAGAGTCAATTGAATAGGCGATCAAAACAAGAAGGCTGTGCTGCTGCAAAAGGAACGTACTGCCAAATCTTCAAAAAGAGTTTTGAAGATCCTACAGATTCAAAGAATCCAGATCTGATTTTTTGGAGGTGTATAGTAGAAGAAGAGGATCTCCAGATCATCCCAAGTGGAACGGTAGAGGCCAAGGCGCTTAGGCGTGGCTAAGATCTAGAACACCTTTCGCGCAATCGGAATCACTACAGGGTACTAGGATTACCCAGAATCAGGTAAATTGAATTTGAGTTAATTATCTTGGTTATATATCTTATTTATTAAAATAATAAGAATCAGATCTGAAACTGATCAGATCTGAATTGAATCAGAAAAAATTTTTGAAATATATCTCTTGATCTTAATCAGATCTGGACGAACCTGGACCAGGAGAAATCAGGATTTTCCTTCAACCTGGTATCAGAGCCATGGTTCTAATTGTCTTAGATCTGATTTTAAATTTTATTTTAATTAGACAAATAAAAGTGATTTCAAAGATGTCACAATGCAGATGTGAATTCAAGATCTAAAATCGAAAAAAAATTAAAATTAATATGATTTGATCTAAGAACATGAAGATATGCCAATGACTAGTTCCTAGAATAGAAAGGTTCTATAGAAAGTTGTTTGCCATGTC
>QRFJ01001208.1:0-191082 GCA_006176705.1 Cocos nucifera
AGAAGACATTCAGATCTTGTCCAAGTGGATACTGGTAGAGGCCAGGTGCATGCGAGGCTCCTTCTAGAACTTCAGGAATCAACGGGATCATCATAGGATAATTAGATTATCAAATCAGATACTTGAAATTAAATCTGATTTAATTTTATTTTTAACTTTTAATATTAGATCTCTATGATCAGATCTAGAAGTGTATTACAAGTGTCAGCCAATTCTGGCTTCTAGGGCACATATATCTCACAGGAAGCTCATTCTACTAAGGTTGGGTGTCTTCAAGAGGTGCTCAAGAAAATGGAGTAGGCATCGACTGGACTAAAGACCACCTTGGCTATGGAAGAAGAGAAGAGGAAGAAGGCTGATGCCAAGGTCAGTGTAGAGGAGGAACAGGCCATTAAGTCTTTCAAATCATCAAAGAAGATGGAAGACATTAAGGTGGCGTTCACTCAAGAGGCTTTTGATAAAGGATTTGAACTCTGCTAGAAGGTCGTGGAGAAGTTTTCCAAGCTAGATCTCGGCTTTTTGTTGAGAGAGTCTTCTAAAGATGAGGCTGAGCTTCCTACAGTTGGAGTTGACCTATCTCATGTCAAACCTGCTACTACCGAACCTACTGAACCTATCCTTCTGCCAGCTGAGGGGCCGACATCAGCTATGGCCACACCGAGTTCTTCTGCTACTCCAACTCCAAAGGTTGATGACCTCCATTGATTGTACTTTTTATTTTTTTTCAGACCTTCATATACTTAAGTTTTTAATCAATGAAATTAAATTTTCTCATTTGTCATCCTCCTATGTTGTGATATGCTTATACATCAGAGCTTCACCTACAAATACTGCCATCAAGTGCAATCTCTGGCCAGAGCGGCACCACTGCCTTAGGGCATTCCCCTAAAGACCCACTGTTGCCCAAGTATGGCTACCCAAGAGGGGGGGATGAATTAGATTTCTAAAAAGTTTGGCTAATTTAAACTCTAATGCAAATATGTGCTTCTAATTAAAAGAAACTTGAATGCTTTATGGTGAATGAGCAATGTGTAGCAGCGAAATTAAAAGCAACTAATTAATGCAAATATGTAAAGCAAATAAAGCAAAAGCACAATCAAACACACAAAAATTTTATAGCGGTTCGGTGCAACTCCGTACCTACATCTACTCTCCAAGCTCTCCTTAGAAATTCTACTATAATCTTAGATTACAGTGCATTTGTTTTGACCCGGGATCACAAACAAATCTAGTTGATTTTGTCGGGCTCACCAACCATAACCCTACATCGATAGTTTTTTTGGTTCACTATCAACTCAGGAGCATCAACCAAGTTGGTTTTAACCTAAGAGCACCAACCACAATCTTTACACCATCCAATTTTTGGTTTGGACCAACCTACACCCCAAGTTTCTTTCTCCCAAAGAAACTTGTAAAGAAATAAAGATACAAATATAAAAATTCAGCATAAGAATAAAAAACAAAAAGAAACTCTTTTGAAACTTGATGGAGAGGTTGAAAGATAGCTCTTGAAGCTTAATATTCTCTCCTTTGAAGCCTGAGAGGAAGCTTAAATGAATGAGGATGATCACACTTTGAAGCTCTCTAAATTTGATGCACAAGGTCCTCTCTTTTTTTTTTTCTTTTGATATTCAATGAACCTCACTATTTTAATTATATCTACTTTCAATCCACTTAATCTCCTTTCTCAAATATTTCTCTAGCTTTTTATACTCTTTGTGATGGCTAGAGAAGAAGTTTTGGCCATTGGAAGGACTGAAATAGTCATTGGAGTGAAATACTAGCTGTTATAAAAAGCTGTAGAAACTAACCCTTTACGATCACTGGATCGGCTCAGTTTTTGACTGGGTCGGCTTAGTCCTAACTGAGTCGGCTCAGTTTATAGCTGGGTCGGCTCAGTCCCTTCGTTCTTGAAAAAAAATTGGCTTTCTGCACTTTCTATCTTTTGCTTCCATTGAGACTAGGTGGGCCCAGTCTCAGATTGGATCGATCCAGTTTGCGTGCCAAGCATGCCGAGCAGTCCATTTTGAAAGAGGATGACCTAGGGATCATCCCTTGGGTTGATCTTTTTGCTAAAATTTAATTTTTTTTAATTTATACATCCAAAAATTATAGAACTGCTTCCAAAAGATCAGAAATCTTCTAAGCTTGTTCTTGAGACTTCCAAAATAGATTTTCTCCAACTTTATAAAATTATGATTTTATCCTGCTTCAAGGATATTTATTAATTCAATTTCCTTGAAGCACTTGACTTGGTGATTTTTGTGTAGATCTTTTCTTGGATTAATTTCTTCAATTTTAACACCTTAAAAGACCTACATACATTCTTGAAATACATGATTAGTATTATGTATACTTAATATTTTGAAATCATCAAAATCAATCAGTGAGTCAACAATCTTCCCTTTTTTGATGATGTCAAAACTTTGAGTATATGCATAAAAATAAAATTAATATGTTTCAACTAACTGGCTAGTATAAAATATGAAGTAAGAATATACACAAATATAAATGCGCACTTCATAAAAACTCCAAATAATATTTTACATAATTTATATACTCATATCAAAATAATATTTTAATTCAAATAAATGAGTATTAAGTTTCAAGCAAGAAATTCATTGAGTTTCTTAAGTATTAATTCTTTAAGTATATACTCAATATACCTCTCCCCCTTTTTGACAACATAAAAAAGGCTCATGGAAAAGAACAAGAAAAATCATCAAATCAACATTAAGGCATTAAATTGAGAGATGTATCAAATTCAGAAAGTCAAATCAAATTAATCATTTCTCCTTTTGAATATTTTTTTTTTCAAAAATTAGCTTGAATTTAATTATTATAGTCTCTCTCCCACCTTTTTTTTTGAATGAATATGACTTTTTAATCAGATTTTCAAAGATGTACTTTTAATCTTTAAGAGGAACAGAGCTTTTCAAAACATTTAATCATGAAATCAAGTATAATATGTACTTTAATATTCATTCTTTCCTCTCTTTTTTTATAATAAAAATTCATCATTTAAATTCAAAAAAAGATATGTATCGAGCAAATTAATTATAGTATCAAAGCAAATGAGTCGTACTTTTTCAAATTCAGCTCTTGAGTAGAAATTAAAATAATTTTATAAGAATTTCATAAGGCACTTTAAAAATCTAGTTCATATTTAGATTTATGTTTCAAATTCAACTAAGCTCCAATCAATTGTAAAGAATAATCATGCAAATTAAAATATAAAACCAGCATATTGATGATACCACTTTAAGCCATTTTCAATTATTGAAGAATAATTTATTTGCCTGACACTACTTTAAATTTATAGTACTTTAAATCAAGTAAATCAAATTGAATAAACACGTGAAAGCCCAAATTGAAAAGGCTATAAGGCATTTGATTTAAAATTTAAAATTAATACAATAAAGCTCAAAATAAGATAATTGATTGAGAATTTAAGATCATAAATTTACTAATATTTTTAATCAAATCAAATTAAAAAATATCTCTCCTCCTGCTTTTCATACTAATAGCTGGATTAATTTATTTTTCAACTTTCTCCCCCTCTTTATTTCAAAATAAGCATATTTTAAATTTTAGATTATTAAATTGATATATATATATTCATTCTTTAGCATTATCTCCCACTTTTTTTTTTCAAAATTTGAATACATAAGCTTTATAATTTTTGTTACTCCCCCTTTTTCTTTCAAGTTAAGTACATTTAATTTATACCATATTAATCTTTAATTAATATAAATTTATCTTTTAAGCTTAGATTTTTAAATTTTATTGATACCAAGTTAGTAATCATTTTATCTTTGGTGTTTTCTCCCCTTACTTTTGCAAACAAAGCTATTTTTAAATTAAATAAAATTTTAAGAGAGAAAGCATCAATTGAGTAAATTAAGTATTAAATTATGCATTTAATTCAAATAAACATAGCATTCACTCATGTAGAAACTAATTTTTTTTAAAAAAATCTACTTTTTATTTGCTTCAAAAGATGTTTATAATGATAACAATCCATTAAAATCCAAAAGTATGCCATGTAGATGTACTTCTCAATTTTAATTAATAGGAACTTAAGGCTTCAAAAATTTGAATAATATAATTTTGAAAATACTTCTCTCCATTTTGATATTAAAATAAATCATTCAAAAATGTATCACAAGAATTTATCTCAAATATTATAATAGCAAGAATATAGGCATGAAAATTCATATTTGAGACAAAGCAGCTATTCTTTTGCCAAAAGATAAAACAATAAAATATAAGGCATATTATAAGCTGTCTAATCCCAAATGGATATATCATTCAAAGATTTGTTTAATTTTTTAGAAAATATCTCTTTCTCTTCTTAAGTAGTATCAATCAATTTGAAGCATAAATATATCAATCTTATAATTTGTCTCAAGGTATAATATCAAGAATATATTCATGCAAATCAGATTATACACAAGGATATTTTTTTCTTTTTGTTAAAGATAAAGCAATAGAATACAAGATGATAATGATCTATTTGATATCAATCGTTGAAGTTTTTTATCGAAAAAGATGAATCAATTTAAATTCAGATCAAATTATATTGATAAGTTAATTTGAATTGATATCAACAAACCATCCAAAATAAATCATAGAGAGATATTCTATTTAAAACATTCTTCTCTTTTGCCAAATAAATATAATAAAGTTTAAGACAAGAATGAGACTATTGATATCAAATGTGAAAAATTTCTTAAGAAGAATCTTCTTGATACCAAAAAAAGTCTTCTTTTATTTTAATAGCTTTGAAAATAAAATCAAATAATAACTTGATCTGAAATTCAAACAATTTTGAGAATTTTAAACTATGATAAATCATTTTGAATTAATATCAACAAATCATCCAAGGTAAATTATAAATAGATCTTATGTTATTCTTTGAAAGATCATTTCATCCCTTTTTTTATGAAATACTAGGCAATGAAGTTTAGAAAAGATATGAACTTTTTAATTTGTCTCAAATGATGTAACACCAAGAATATAGCTTTGCAAAATTAGATTTGAGATAAAGATATACTTTTATTTTTTCTAAAAGATAAAGCATTGAAGTGTAAGACAATGATGTGCTATTTGATAGAAATTGTGAAAGTTTTGATAGTTAAGTATTATATTTATCAATGAGTTTCAAAATTATAAGAATGTATCAAAATTAATTTGTTTTCAAAAGGATGTCTACAAGAATGACAAACATCAAGATGATCAAAATGTATGACATCTATGACTTACAAAAATGGATTACTAGGAGAGTACTAAAGTTCTAAGAAAATAAATCCTAGCATCCTAAGAAGAGTAGGTCGGTATATCTTTAAGAAGAAAGTTCAAGTTGACTAGATAGAGAAGGTAGTCTAGTATTTCCAAATAACTAACCTTAGTCATGCATATACTCCCTCGCTAAAGTAATAGCTTGAATCAATCACATTGACTCCTTTCTGATCGATGATTATGCCTCCATCAGATCTCATCTTATCTACTATATCTGTGAAGTAAACTTTTGAATTTTTGGACAAACAAAAAGAATGATTCTGATGAAATTTCTATCGATAAATGCATTTTCTCATCCAATATACCAAATAATCAAACTGAGCTCTCTGAATGATTGATCTATGGAGGTAGAGCTACTTTTGTCTAAACTACTGAATCCTCAATCCTGACATCTATTATGGCATGAGTGTAGGTATGCAAAATGGAATCTTCTGGAGAATATGATGCACGACTAATATGAAGAAGATCCTATTGGTCACAGTAGTCCCATTTCTACACTCAGCTGATTGGCATTAATATCCTTAATGCCCTCAACATTATCTCAAACTAACATATCTTTAAATATATTACTACTTGAGATAATCCAAGGTACTCCTAGCATGCATCCAACATTATCAACATTCATCTCAATCTACATCCATTTTACTTTGAAAATTAGACCTTCAACTCTTATTTTTATGCAACCATAAAATTCTCATGCTGATCCAAGGTAGGTGGGCAAATTCAATCCAAGGTAGGTGGGCAAATTCAAGAAGCAGATAAATTTTCAGTCCATTAATAAATATCCTTAGTGTCCGAGCTAATCTTACATCATCCAATATAATATTGATACTTCAAACCTCTGAGTCTAAATTTTCAACCCTAAACATTATGTTTCCAAAGAATTCTTGAATTGAGTTCAAATAGATCAAAAGAACATGGAATTTCTTAGCCCAATCTCTTAATTTTCTATACAATTAAAATTCTTTCTTGCTCTAGAAATTCAAGGATTATTTTGAAGCTTGGTCCTTCTTTCTTGTATGGGATAATGATTTGAAAAAGTCCTAAATTTTTAAATTTCTGCATGAAACTTTCTCTTCCTTTTCTTAAGAAATATCAAGCAATTATAGATTCAAAAAAGGTATATATTTTTGAATTTATTTCAAATGATATTATATCAAACATATAGCTATGCAAAATTAGATTTGAAATAAAGATATTTTTTTCTTTTTGCCAAAAGATAAATCAATCAAATACATGGCAAATAGTGTGCTATTTGATACCAATTACTTAAAACTAAAGTCCTTTTTAAAAGTTTAGCTTTAATAATAAATGATAACTTTCTTGAAACATCTTGCTTGATATCAACTTCAAAGGATTCAAGACAACTATTTCTCAAATTCAATTTTCAAAATCATTCAATCAGAACAAAGTATGAATATTCATATATAAAAAAAAATTCTCTTTTAAGATAGGAAAAGGCAATCAAATCAATAATCAAGAAAGATATTCAAATCAATTTAAAAAATAAAAAATTAATCAATTGAAAGGTTCCGATGATCAAATAGGATAAGATCAAATTGAGGAGAAACTAGCTGAAGGCTTTATGTGTTCAATTCAACTAGAGCATTTTGAAATCCTTAGGGGTTAACCTAAGATACAATTCAAATTAACACTTCAAGTACTTGATCTTGTATTAATTGAATATCTTAATTTTAAGTACTTAAGTCATGTACTTTTTAGAAGAATCTCAATATCTAAGCATTTTATGGGGGAATGTCAAAAATTAGTTTCTCTTGTTGGTTTAGCAATTTAAACATTCATATCCAATAAGCATTTTTTAATGTAAATTCATTAATTATAAAATTGATATGGGAAGACTTAAATATTATGTTGAATTTTAAAATAAACTATTTCATCCATGGCATGATATATATAGGAGAGCATATTAACTTAGAAAATCAAAACATTCAAATCATTGCAAGCATCAAAATCAATCATACTTATCAAAACATGAGATAAATCATTCAAACTTTCAATTCATAGAGTATGATCATTATAAGCAATAATAAATCATCAAAGTCAATCAAACATACTCAATAATTATGCTAATTAATAATCAAAATATATTTACTAAATAATGATGGCATGATGTGAGAGAAGTTTAGATTTTACCAAAACATCATCACCTATCTAATTTCATTTTTAAGGCATCCATCAAAATATTTTTCTCTTTTTATTTCATTGGATCCTTGGTGTACTTGTAAAAATCACTTTCTAGATTTTGGTACCCAAGCCATCTTGGGTCCATTGAGGTTAGAGCACATGGTTCCTTTTGGAACCTAAATTTGTTTAACTAAAGTATGACCAATTTTCTTAATATTACATTCAAAAATTTTATGGCCTACTTTGTTGTATTTAAAGCAAACTATCGAATGATTTTCAGAATAAGCTCTGCTAAACATGTTATTTATAAATTTCTATTTTCTTAATGAATTATAACCAATTTCAGCTTTATCAAAAATAACTTTTTGATTGATCAAAATAGATTGAAGCTTTTGAGAGCCAATTATAAACTTGTTAAGCATAGGCTTCAATCTTTAAATCTCTTTTCTTAGTTTTGAGTTCTCTTCCATAAGAAATTTTTCAAAATTTGAATGATTTTTTTTCTTTAGCAAATAAATTCTTTTCTTTATCTAAAGATTTTTTGGATTTGAGAAGTTCTTTCTTTTCTTTAGCTAAAGTATTATTTTTTTTCAAAATATCTTCTTTTTTAATTAATAATTTACTCTTTTTGTTAGCTAAGAGAAGATTTGACTTTTTGAATTCTTTATTTTTCAGCCTTAATTTTTCAAAATCATCCATTAATTCATTAAAGGCTTCATATAATTCATCAAATATAAAGTCGGAAGAATTTTCAGGATTTACGTCATTTGCATTAGCCATGAGGCAATGATTGGCGATACCTTCTTCCTCTTCCTCATTTTTTTTTTCTATGCCTTGCTCCTCCTTAATCAAAACTTTCTTTTTTCTTTGTCTTTTCTTCTTCTTTTTCTTTCCATCCTCATGAGCCATGAGGCATAGATTGGGGTAAGCTTCCTTAACTTCTTGGGAGCTTAGTTCTTCTTCTTGATTTACTCTCCCATAAATCATTTCTAATTTCTTCCACATACTTGATTTGCTAAAATATATGAAGAAATTATATTAAATATATTTAAATCCAAAGAGCAATAAAGTATATTCATGACTTTAGCATTTAGTTGGATTATTTCTTTATCAATAATCAATGCATTGTGTGTGTGGGGGCCATTGATAATAATATTCCGTAAGTTATAGTCATGTGCTTGTATGAATATTTTTATCCTAGCTATCCAATAAGTATAGTTTGAGCCATCAAACAGTGGGGGTCAATCAATGGAATGGCCTTCATTAAATAGAGCTTCCATTTTGGGTTGCCAAGATCTTTTGCCTTTTGACCGCTAGATCAACAAATAAATATTAGAGCACCTGCTCTAATACCACTTGTTGCCTAGGTATGGCTACCCAAGAAAGGGAGGGTGAATTGAGTTTCTAAAAAATTTGGCCAATTTAAACTCTAATGCAAATATGTGCTTCTAATTAAAAAAAACTTGAATGCTTTATGGTGAATGAGCAATGTGTAGCAGCAGAACTAAAAGCAACTAATTAATGCAAATATGTAAAGTAAATAAAGCAAAAGTATAATCAAACATATAAGAATTTTATAGTGGTTCGGTGCAACCCCGCACCTACGTCTACTCTCCAAGCTCTTCTTGGGAATTTCACTATAATCCTAGATTATAGTGCATTTATTTTGACCTGGGATCACAAACAAACCTAGTTGGTTTTGCTGGACTCACCAACCATAATTCTACACCGATAGTTTTTTGGGTTGACGGGTTGACTATCAACCCAGTTGGTTTTATCCTACAAGCACCAACCATAACTTTACACTGATAGTTTTTTGGGTTCACTATCATCCTAGTTGGTTTTAACCTAGGAGCACCAACCACAACCTTTACACCATCCAATTTTTGGCTTGGACCAACCTACACCC
The DNA here is from genome assembly GCA_006176705.1 of Cocos nucifera. Lineage (NCBI taxonomy): Eukaryota > Viridiplantae > Streptophyta > Magnoliopsida > Arecales > Arecaceae > Cocos > Cocos nucifera. The sequence continues at coordinate 9,356 of QRFJ01001208.1, forward strand.
CAAGTTTCTTTCCCCTAAATAAACTTGTAAAGAAACAAAGATACAAATATAAAAATTCAGCACAAGAATAAAAAACAAAAAGAAACTCTTTTGAAGCTCGATGGAGAGGTTGAAAGATGGCTCTTGAAGCTTAATATTCTCTCCTTTGAAGGCTGAGAGGAAGCTTGAATGAATGATGATGATCACACTTTAAAGCTCTCTGAATTTGATGCACAAGGTCCTCTTTTCTCTCTTTTTCTTTTGATATTCAATGAACCTCACTATTTTAATGATATCTACTTTCAATCCACTTAATCTCCTTTTTCAAATATTTCTCTAGCCTTTTATACTCTTTATGATGGTTGGAGAAGGAGTTTTGACCATTGAAAGGGCTGAAATAGTCGTTGGAGTGAAAAACTAGCTATTACAAAAAGTTACAGAAACTAGCCATTACGATCACTGGATCGGCTCAATTTTTGACTGGGTTAGCTCAGTCCTAACTGGCTCGGCTCAATTTATAGCTGGATCGGCTCAGTCCTCTAGTTCTTGAAAAAAAATTGGCTTTCTGCACTTTCTTTCTTTTGCTTCCACTAAGACTAGGTCGGCTCAATCTCAGACTGGGTAGGCCAAGTTTGTGTGTCAAGCATGCTGAGCAGCCTATTTCAAAAGTAGATGACCTAGGGGTCATCCCTTAGGTTGATCCTTTTGCTAAAATTTAATTTTCTTCTAATTTATGTATCCAAAAATTATGGGACTATTTTCAAAAGATCAAAAATCTTCTAGCTTATTTTTGAGGCTTCCAAAATAGATTTTCTCCAACTTTATAAAATTATGATTTTATCCTTCTTCAAGGATGTTTATCAATTCAATTTTCTTGAAGCTCTTGACTTGGTGATTTTTGTGTGCATCTTTTCTTGGATTAATTTCTTCAATTTGAACATCTAAAAAGACTTACATACATTCTTGAAATACATGATTAGTATTATTTATACTCAATATTTTGGAATCATCAAAATCAATCAATGAGTCAACACCCATATTAAAAATTTGAGAAAGAAAGTTCATCATGTCAATAAGAAGTTGAAGAAGATACGAGCTTAAAAAATAAAAAAAAAATTATGCAGAGGCTACGGTCAAAATCAACTGCCTTTGCTAGGTGTCCAAACAGACTTTTAAGAAATATACTACTAAAAAATACCACTTGTCTGAAAAGCTCGAGTGCACGAAGAAGCTTGCTAGCCAAAGGGCTTGGACTTCAACTACAAAGTTTTGCTCTCTTGAGGCCGAGCACCATGGGACAAAAGAGAAGATTAGTTGGCTAGAGAAAGGCTCAACCTGGGCCCAAAGCCAAGAAAAATATGCCTAAAATCGGTCAAAAAACTTTTTGGACCTCAAAAAAGTAGTTGCATGATGCCAAGGTAGCATATGATACCTACCAAATTAGCTGGTGAGGGCAAATTGATGAACTCAAAAGAAAGCTCAAGATGGCCAATGATGAGATGAACCAGCTTAAGAAATAATTAGCAGACAACGCCCAAGCTGGTCCAAGTAGGGATTCAAATGAAATGGCTTCTCTAAAAAACTCTTTAGCCAATTTAACTAAAGTGTATTGATAAGTGGTAAAAATACACTAATAAAAGTATTAAATTATAAAATAAATTAACTTATTTTTAAGAAATTGATACTTTTGTTAATCTTATGCCGGAAAAAAGGATACTAATATGAAGATCTTATTTTTCTGGATCAGATGAAATAAATTTCAAGCAAAATAGATTTCAAATGAGCCCAGAATTGAATTGCAAAAAAAAAAAAAGTTGGTCGATCCAGTTATTGCTTCTTGATCTTAATGCTTTTAGATTACTGACCATCTTCTAATTGATCTGATGAATATAGATGATATGGATCAAGTACATTTATGTTATTGCTTCTTGATTATATACCTTGTATTATGAATCGAATTAGAATTCATATGCATTAAGAAAAAACCTAGTTTTTTGGATCAAGTTCGTTCAGATCTGATTGGATCAAGAGAGATATTTCAAAAATTATTCTCTTAGATCCAGATCAAATCTAAGACTTTTCAGATTTTATATTATCGATCTAATAAAAAAATAAAATAAAACAAAGGATAAATTAAAACTAATTTAATTTTATCTTGTTGCGGATAATCTGATTATCCTGTGATGATCCTGATGTCTGCTTGAGGTTCTAGATCTAGCCACGCAAGTGCCTGACCTCTACTGGTATCCACTCGAGTAGGATCTAGAGATGTCCTCCTTCTTTATCACTTCTCCAAAGATCAAATTTGGATCTGATTTTGAAGATCTTCAAAACTTCTTTTGAAGATTGGGTGTCGTCTTTCGCAGCAGTGCTGCATTCTTCCTTTCTCGTCGCCTTTCTCTTGCTTGGATCGCACCAAACTGAAATCTAAAATCTTTTGCACATGGAGAGGAGAGAGAGAATCAGAGGTAGGCATGGAGAAGAAGGGAGAGGGGATATATGGCTTGGGCAAAGGGCAAGGGATCTAAATCCTAGGTGCAGATAGGATTTATATAGACCCTGCTGCGCCATGCAGTGCCACATCATCCCAGCCAATCATGACTCTTTGTGCAATCAGATCTAAATCTAATTGGTGGGATGAGATCATCTAATCCAATCAGATTAGAGTCCCTCTGGAACCTCCTTAGGTGATGCCAAGACTGGTCAAAGATAAATCTTTGGCTCCACCTAGGTAGAATGCATGAAGCAACCTGGAGTCCCATCTGTATGGGACTCCAGGCATCATCATCTTTGGGCGCAAGCCTCCCTAGGCATGCAGGCCCTCCCTTTCCTCTTTTTAGTAGGGGGATAAAGCCCCATTTTCTATCCTATAGGTGCATGACACATGGACAAATGTCTAAGTGTCGAAGGTTAACGTTTGTCCAATGTCAAAAGATAAGATTTAGTAGATGACGAAAAATGGCAGGTGTTGTCTTAAATTTATCTCATAAATTAAGATAACCCTTTTCTGATCTGGACAAGCTCCAGTCAAACCAAGTGAAGATTTCTAAGTGAGCCCAAATATATTTGGCTCAATCGAGACAACTTTTAATGAATGTTAAAGGAGAACATTAGGCTCAATCATGTACTAACATGATTTTCTTGAACCAAATTAAATCTTATTCAAATCAATTGAACTAGGTTAGTCCAATTGATGATATCCAGATCAAAACCCTTATTTGTGTGATCCAATTAGGTTCAGTTCCATATGGTAATGAGATATATCGCGATCTCTATCATCGACATCATCAAAATACCTTCCAATAGATCAGAACTTTTTTGATTCTGACACTAGTATGATTGATCATCTAAATCATTGTAATTGCTCTCAAAATCCACTAGTGACACCTAGCTGCATATGGTGGCAATCCATCAAAACTAAAAATGAACCTCTCAATGCAGTTACCTGTGTGATTAAGTTCTTCTATCTTGAGCTCCGACTGGATTGGGGTTAAGGTAATCTTGTCAAACCGTAATATCCGTCATATGATTAATCATTCGATTTAAGTCAAATATGAAAACCTTAATAGAAACTCTTTCTATTATTTCACTCTACCATGGTCATGGGCTTATGGACTTGATTCTTATGATCATTATAGGGCTACTCCTCATCTACCACGGTAGATAGATTCCCTATTCGTGCAATCCAATTCCTATAATGAACATGCTATAGCCAACATACACCTCAAAATTCTGAATGGCTAGAAGACCAAGTCATGGTGTAGTCAAACTATAACACCTTCAAGGTGAACTGCTGGTGCATCTCAGGTCAAAGAACTAGACACACAACTATAGCTTCGAGCCAGTCATTAATGAGAAGGTAGACTTTATAATGACTACTTGAGGTGGTCACGCTCAGTGTCCTCGTTCTCTAATGAGTACTTATACTCTCACTCTGATGTCTCTATACCATAGACTCAAGACTCATCTACTATAAAGAAGCGATTATACACCAACCTTTCGGATCAATCACCATCCTCATGATAATCCTACGGTCAGGAGCATTTTATGAGTTAATAATGAAAATTCATGTCTTAAATTTTCAACTCTTGAAAATAAGAACTATCATTGCCATTAACTCAAGGGATGTATCACAGACACTAAATACACATTATGATAGAAAATAATCCATTTTATTATTTAAGCTCAAAATTATAATTTTGCCCTAAGAAGTGTATAATAAATGTTAGCCAATTTGGCTTCTAGGGCACACATATCTAATAATGCATGCAAAAATTTTAGTGCAGTTTGGACGCAACATATTTTAATAAGAGAGTTTCATAAAGTTTAATGCATTGATATTTATTTAAATTACACTTGGACCAAAGGATAATTAATAAATATTGATAGTTTTGCTATGTCTGGACCAAAAGATAGTGAATAAACTAGGAGACTCCACCGTCACATTAAATAAAGTTAATCTAATAATCTGAATATTGTATTGACTGAGTTGATAAATCGATTGCCTTAGAAACATATTGCTCTTAAGTTTAAAATTCTAATAATTACACTCTCTCTATTTTCTTATAATTTTTAATTATTTTTTTATTTTATTCTTTATTTTTTTATTCTCATAAATCGATCTTCTAAATAAAGTATAGGAAAGAGCTTTTCAGTATTTATTTTAAAATCCTCTAGAGATGATACTCTACTCACTTACTTTATTACTTGATCGACTGGTGCACTTGCCATGCTATAGATTAGCACACATCAAGTTTTTGGCACCGTTGTCTGAGATTGTGTCTAAAATAATATTAAAATTTTGATCCTAGCTTTACTTTAGAATTTTATTTTAAATTTTTGTTCTTACTTTATTTTTAAATTTGTTCAGCGGATGACACGTACCGGACATAGTAAACTACTACCTTTAGATTCAAAAATTGAAAGGACCATCAGAAGACTACAACAAGAAAAGAACATGGCAGCTGAAGATCCTAACAACGTCAATTTGGAATTCGATATGGCGATCGAGGGATAGCATGAAGCTATTCGAGCAGTACATCATCCATTAAATAATTACATCACACCATCTATAGCCGATGCAGCTTCAAGCATCAGGAGATCGCCAGTGTGAGCAAACAACTTTGAAATAAAATCAATGATGATCCAGATGATTTAATCAACTATCTAATTTAGTGGCCATGTGCAAGATGATCTAAATGCCCATATTTCTAACTTTCTTGAACTTTATGATACTTTTAAAATTAATGGGATGTCAGATGATGCTATTAGATTAAGGTTATTTCCTTTCTATTTATGGGACAAAGCTAAAAGTTGGCTTCATTCTCTTCCTACAGGTTCTATCACAACTTGAGATTTCCTGGCCCAAAAATTCTTAGTCAAGTACTTTCCACCTTCCAAGACTGCCAAGATGTGCAATGATATCACTTCTTTTATGTAGATGGACATGGAGACACTATATGAGGCTTGGGAGCATTTCAAGAAACTGCTAAGGAGATGTCCACCTCATCAACTATACATATGGCTTCAGATACAAACTTTCTATAATGGTTTATCTTCTACTAATCATTCTATGATTGATGCAACTGTAGGAGGAACCATTAACCAAAAAATAGAGCAAGAAGTCTTTGATCTGATTGATGAGATGGCATCAAATAGCTATCATTGACAAACAGAAGGCATGATGCCGAAAAGATTAGTAGCTATGCAGGGAGTAGATTGTGTGCAAACCTTACTAGCTGAAATTGAATCCCTTAGAGTCAAAGTCAATAACTTGAAGGGAACAACTATGCATGTTCAGAGCATCACTTATGACATGTGTGGAGTAGGACATGATACAAGCAATTGCTAGATAGGTAATCTTTTTGCTAAAACAATTGATATAGCTAATTATGTTGGTAATTTCTTTAGGCTACAACAAAATAATCCCTACTCCAACACATACAATCAAGGGTGGAGGCAGCATCCAAATTTCTCATGGAGCAATCAAAATATAGCACAACAGCCACCTCCGGGGTTCCAAGTACCTGAAAAGAAGTCCAATATGGAGGAGCTGATGGTCAAATTCAGGCAAAACCAAGAAGCAACTATAAAAAATTTGGAAGCCAAGCTTAGGCAAGACCAAGCAGCAACAATTTGAAACTTGGAGATGCAAATAGGCCAAATGGCTATGATAATCTTTGAGAGATCTCAGGGATCCTTGCCTAGCAACACGGAGACCAATCCAATAAAGCAAGTTAATGCTATCAGCCTAAGAAGTGGTAAAAAGTTAAAGGAGCCACATCAGAAGAAAGAGATTGAAGAGCCAACTACAATTAAGGAACTATCAACAAAAATTCATCATTCACCAAAACAACCAGTAGATGGATGGTCTCCTGGTATACATTTTACCGATCCAAATGTGAAGCCCTACGTGCCGCCACTACCATTTCAAGAGAGATAAATACAACATCCAGATAAGGAATCTTTTAATTTTTTTTAAATTTTAAAGAATTTACATATTAATATTTCTTTTGTAGATACTATCACTAAAATGCCCAAGTATGCCAAGTTTCTCAAAGAAATTCTAACAAATAAGAAAAAGCTAAAGAAGCATGAGAGAATAAATTTGAATGAAGAATGCTCAGCAATACTTTAAAATAAATTACCATAGAAGCTAAAAGATCTAGGGAGTTTTACTATCCCTTGCATTATTGGTGATTATAGTTTTGATAAAGTTTTGTGTGATTTAGGAGCAAGTATTAATCTCATGCCTTTTTCTATTTTTAGAAAGATGGGTCTAGGAGAACCGAAGCCTACCACTATTACTCATCAATTAGCCAACAAATTCATCAAATATTCAATAGGTATAGTGGAAGATGTCTTGATAAAGGTAAACAAGTTTATTTTCTCTATTGATTTTATTGTTCTTGATATGGAAAAAGATTATGATGTACCCCTTATCTTAGGAAGATCCTTTTTAGCTACTGGAGGAGCTTTAATAGATGTTCAATAAGAAAAGTTAATTCTTAGAATCCAAGAAGAACAAGTTACTTTTAATGTTTTCAAAGATTCTAAACATCCTGATGATAATCAAACTTATTTTCTAATTACTATTATTGATAATTCACTTATTTTCTAATTGCTATTATTGATAATTCAGTATATGAGAATTCTATAGAAATTATGTTTGAGACTCTGATAGCTAGCAATGTCCAATTGAAAGAGGGCTCGACCAAATATGAAAGTATTTCAATTGAAGTGGCACTGGATTGATTCAACCTAGAGTCTTAAGAAAGTCAAGCTGAAGACTATAAATCAGAACTTACTAGATTAGTTGTTTCTTTTCTTTTTAGTTTTGATCATTTTTTTCTTTTATTTTTTAGTAATTTGTTATTTCTCTTTTACTGCTTTGGTGTGTATTTTTAATTTTACAGAGAAAAATCAATAAGAGCTCAAGCCAAATTTCAAAGATTCAAAGAACTAGACTGAACCAAATCAGGTGTATTTCTTCCTGTTTTTTATTGCACCTTTACTTTTTCTTTCTCTTTTGAGACAATGTAGAATAAGTTGAGAGGTAAAAAAAAAAATTAAATAATGCATCAAGAGAAATATCTTGAGCAAGATAGACTGGACAAGTGATAAAAGATAGAAGTATCCGCTAATGAATATAATGAGTTAAAGAAGTAGATTAGTTGGTCAGAGTTTTAGTAGCCTACTTAGGTCATCAAATGACTATTAGCTATTCTAATAGCACATTAACATTAACAAGGCAAAGTAGGTATTGATTATAAGGCCAACTGAAAATTCAATTATCACTAAAAATTGATAATTAATATACATTCTAACCAAAAAAACTTGAATTTAAGAAAAGAGCACCTGCCTAAAACTAAAGTGCAAAAGATAGAGTATATCTAGATTGCCTAAATCCTAGTAACTAGGTCTCTACACCTAGGTCAAGTATGAATATTCACGTAAAATGATGGAGGAAAGGTCAGGATGCTCAGCACAAAAAAGAAAATGAGGTAGTGTGAAAGCTACCTTAATTCATGAGTATAAAATTGAGAATGTATAGAAAATTAACCAAAATAGGTGATACGAGAGGATACTTTTGTCCTTTAAATTAACACTGAAATGCTAAGTTAGTCATCACGAACACAAGTGCTGTAGATCTTTGACGTAATCTAAGAAAGTTGTTAATTATACTGACTGCAAAATTTGCTTCTGAATCTCAATGCTTAGTTTGTGGTATTTTCTAAACTTTTTAACCTTTAACTCCAAATTTATCTTTTTGATGGATGATCTTACTGAAATATTGTATTAAATAAAGCATTGCTAAGGGACTAGCAATGACTAAGTTGGAAGGTGTGATAAGTGATAAAAATATACTAATAAATATATTAAATTATAAAATAAATTAATATATTTTTAATTAATTAATACTTTTATTAATTTTATGTAAGAAAGAAGACCATCAATATGAGGAACTTATTTTTTTGGATCAGATGAAATAAATTTCAAGCAAAACGAAATTCGAACGAGCCCAAAATTAATTTTTTTTTAAAAAAAAAAGAAAAAAAAAGATGTTCAGTCTGGGTCAAATCGGCTCAGAAAAATCAGCACAGCAGATCGCCCGACCCGATCACGCTCAAACCGATCGCCCACTGATGCCTAGCTTACACCATGCTGACATCAGGATTTTTCATGGCACACGGTGGACTGCTACAGTAACTAGGCGAGGGCATTTCGGAGATTTCATGGGGACAAGTGTGCTCCGATTGGCTGAAGAAAGTGGCAGTCCATGCAATGTCGAGCTCGCACATGGTCTATAGAGGGTATTCTAGGAATTTTGCCTAATCCGATGGATGCTATTCGCTGGGATTTGATCGAACAACAAAAATCTATGCTGATGAATGGCGGATGCAGCTCCCAATCGAGATCCAACGGTGGAGACTCATTTCCAATTTTAAACTAAGAATTAGAGGCTTCTTTGGGCACGATCTGATGGCCCAAATTTGATCTTCAAGGCTGATCCAATGGTCCAAATGAATTTTGACTTGATTTGGATTTTTAAAATAATTTTTAAGTAATTTTTGGCTCATTTGATCTACATCGAACGGTAACAATTGATCCAGGACTCTTTTTGAGTTATTTTGAGTGTTTTAAACCCAATTTCAATGGGATTTCAACCTATGACCATCCGGATTAGCCTATTTAATGGCCTGCTACCTGCTGTTGCCGAGGAGAAGAGGTGGAGAACAAAAATATAGAGTTGAAAAAAAAGAGAAAATAGGGAGAAATAGAGAGAACAGAGAGAGAGGTGTTTAGGAAGAGAAGAAAAAAGAGTTCTTTTTTATATTTCTTTTTCTCTTCTTTTCTTCTTTCAAAGGCTGGTACACAAAGCGACTTTCTTCTTCATCGAGTTCTCTACACCAAGAGCAACAGACAACCAATTTCAGCGAATAGATAGTCTAATTTTTTTATGCTTTTTATTTTATTTATTGTTTTTGAACTTGTTATCATGAACTAAATTTTCTTTTACTAAGGCTAAGGTGTAGCCACTCTTTTGATGTAATATTCAGTATGATTTATTTTTAATTTTAAATTTTATTCATAAGGAGTATATAACTCTGATCTTAATGCTTTTAGATTACTAACCATCTTCTAATTGATCTGATGAATATAGATGATATAGACCAAGTACATCTATGTTATTGCTTCTTGACTATATACCTTGTATTATGAATTGAGTTAGAATTCATATGCATGTGAAAATTTTAGTGCACTTTGGACGCAGTGTATTTTAATTAAAGATTTCACAAAACTTAATGCATCGATATTTATTTAAATTATACCTGGACCAAAGAATAATTAATAAATATTGATAGTTTTGCTATGCCTGGATCAAATGATAGTGAATAAACTAGGAGACTCCACCATCACATGAATTAAAATTAACCTAATAATGTGAATATTGTATTGACTAAGTTGATAAACCAATTGCCTTAGTAACCTATTGCTCTTAAGTTTAAAATCCTAATAATTACACTCTCTCTATTTTCTTATAATTTTTAATTATTTTTTTATTTTATTCTTTGTTTTTTTTATTCTCATAAATTAGTCTTCTAAATAAAGCATAGGAAAGAGCTTTTTACTACCTATTTTTCAAGCCTCTAGGGACGATACTCTACTCACTTACTTTATTACTTGATCGATTGGTGCACTTGCCATAGCTACAGATTAGCACGCATCATGTATAATAAAAATAGGGCCAAACTCCAACAACTAAAATTCAAATGATTTATAATGAAAACATACTGAAGGATGCCAAAGCCGAGTCCACCATTTTATGGAAGAGATTAAGGGAGGCTGAGGAGGATGCTAAGAGAGCCCTAAAGCTACTTGGCAAGAGCCTAGAGGCAAGGAGAGAGCTTAAGAGCAAAGTGAACGACTTGAAGCTCTCGCTTATAATGATCGAGATTGGTAGTCCAAAGTCTGAATAGGGTTTTGCCTTTGTTCTTTTCTTTTTTTTTTCTTTCTTTTTTTTTAATCGATCCTGGAGACCTCTGTATTGAACTTCAACTTCATGAAATAGTGCTTCTTTTGATCATTCCTCTGTATCTTGTTTGGACTGGATGCATGTAGTTTTCTTAATTTTTGCATCATGTCTGATGTTGTTATTATTTTGAAATGATGATCTCGACATGATATCTCATAGGTGTGTCCACGTTATTTGTAAACAAGGGTCTTCTAATTCTATTTAGGAGTTAACCTTTCTGCCAGCTTAGAAATCAAGCACTTTCATGTCCTTCATAAAGGTCTTCACCCATGTCAAGATGAGGTTCTCCTTCTAGTTCTGACATCGTTAACCTTCCATTTTAGAACTGGAAGCCTTCACCCATGTTAGGATGAGGTTCTTCTCCCATTCCTAATATGGTTAACCTTCTATATAGGAACTAGAGGCCTTCATCTACATTAGGATGAGGTTCTCCTCCTATTACTAACATGGTTAATCTTCTGCTTACTAATCAAAAGCCTTCAATCGCTTATAACGGTCTTCACCCATGTCAAGACAAGGTCCTCCTCCTATTCCTGACATGGTTAACCTTCTATTTAAAAATCGAAGGCCTTTATCCATATTAAGATGAGGCTCTCCTCCTATTTCTAACATGCTTAACCTCTTGTTTAACAACTGGAGGCCTTCAATGAAGACCCACATTAGGATGAGATCCTTCTCTAGTCCCTGATTTAGTAAACCTCCTGTTTAAGAATCGAAGGTCTTCAATCCCTCATAAGGATTTTCACCCATATTTGGATGAGGTCCTCCTCCTATTTTGGATATGGTTAACCTTTTGTTTAAGAATTGGTGACCTTTACTAATGTAAGGATAAGGTTTTTCTCTTATTCCTAACATGGTTAACCTCCTATTTAAGAATCGAAGGCTTTTAATCTCTTGGAAAGATCTTCACCTATGTCAGAAAGAGGTCCTCCTCCTGTTCATGATGTGCTTAACCTCCTATTTAAGAATTGGAGGCCTTCACCTATGTTAGTATGAGATTTTTCTCCTATTCCTAATATTACTAACCTTTAATTTATGAATAGAAGGCCTTCAATCCCTCATAAGGATCTTCATCCACGTCAAGATAAGGTCCTCATCCTTTTCCTGATATGGTTAACCTCCTAATTAAGAATCGAATGCCTTCACTCATGTTAGAGTGAGGTTCTTCTCCTGTTCCTAGTATGGTTAATCTTCTATTTAAGAAATAGAGTCCTTTAATCTCTCGTAAGGATCTTCACCCATGATAGAATGAGGTCCTCCTATTTTTAACGTGGTTAAACTCTTGTTTATGAATCGAAGGCCTTCACCTATGTTAGGATGAGGTTTTCCTCTTGTTTCTAACATGGTTAACCACCAGTTTAAGAATTGGAGGCCTTCAATCCCTCATAAGGAACTTCACCCATGTTAGCACTAGGTTCTCCTATTCCTAATATGGTTAACCTCTTATTTAAGAACTGGAGGCCTTCACCCATATTAGCACGAGGTTCTCCTCCTATTTCTAACATGGTTAATCTCCTTTTTAAGAACCGAAGGACTTCAATCCCTCATATGGATCTTCACCCATGTCAAGACAAGGTCCACAATCTATTCTTGACATGGTTTATGAGCTTAGAAGTGGCACTCCCAAGTCTTAGAAACATGAGAAGATAGGTCATGGGAAGATGAAAGCAAGCTAGAAGAAGAATCAATCTCAATAGTAATGTTCAGAAACTAGGCTGGCTCACTCTGAGACTGAGCCAGCTCAGTTAGGAACTAGGTCGGCTCAGTCCAGGAATGGATTGACTAGATCTTAGAGAAAAATCTAGATAGAGAGTAATATTTTTGGGCTATTGACATGGTACACAACTGGGTCGGCTCAACTGAGTTGGCTCAGTCTGGGACTGAGCCGACCCAATCATAGGTTAGCTAGCTCAGTCTGAAACTGGGTCGACTCAATTTTCGTAGGTTATTATTTTGTGTACGTGAGTTGTTTGGATTTAAAAAGTTTTTCTATGAGCTTGAGCTTGATTCTTTGTAATGTATATATACTAAAAATAGATCAAGGTTATAAGTGTGCAAAAATATACTGAATAAAAGCTCTTTTCTTCCAAAAATCTCTTCTTCTCTATTCCTTGATTTATTTGATTGTGCTTTCATAGAGATCTCTAAGAAGTACTTTTTTGTTGCTTGGCTAATAATTGATGGCCATGCCGATCCATGCAGGAAGAGCGCATATTCCCAACATTTGGTATCAGAGCAGTGTTGCATGGAAGGAAGGAAGACACCTAGGATTTACTACATCCAGGATCTATTACACCAAGTTTTATCCTAAAAACTTTTAGTTTGCTTCATGGTTTTCTCTAGATTGAGGTGGAGATTGTTTACATAGAGGAACGATAATATAGAAGTTAAGAAAGAGGATTTAGGGCTAGTTAGATCTTCTATGAAGGGTAGTTTTACTAGTGTGTGATCGTGAAGGATGTTAAGAATCTATCCTTGACTTGTTCAAAGTCATGGGATCAAGTGGATTCAATGTGGATTTTGAGAAGTTCGATGGCAATGGAAACTTTATCCTATGGCAGCAAAGAGTAAAGGACTTGTTGGTTCAGTAGAGGATCTACAAGGTCTTGATAAAAGAAAGACTAAAAAAGATCAGTGCTAAGGATTGAAAAGAGTTGGAGGAAATTACTTTTAGCACAATCTGAATGTGCTTGGCTGATCAGATTTTGTCCGAGGTTTGCACAGAGACTACAACAAAAGAGCTCTGAGAGAGACTGGAGAACACATACATGGGAAAGAACATGACGAACAAGCTATGGTTGAAGAAATAGTTGTATAGTCTGAGGATGTCCGAAGGCGGAGATCTTGTTGCATATATCCAAAGATTCAATCAGGTGTGTTCTGAGGTGATGAGTTTGGATGTAAAGATCGACGAGGAGGATCGGACATTGCTGCTATTATGTTCTCTCCCAGGTTCGTATGATGGTCTCATAAAAACTTTAGTTTCTGGAAAGAAGACGCTAAACTATGAAGAGGTTATTGGTGTGATCAGATCAAATGAGCAAAGAGAGAAGATCTGCAAGGGAGATCCTAAGTCTGAGATCTTGGCTGTGAATGAAAGACAGAAAAGATCAAAGATGAAGATAAGAGGAAAATCTAAGAGCAGGTCAAAGTCTCATGATTAGAGGAAGATGACATTGAATTATTATAAATATCATCAGTCTGGACACTTGAGGTGAGATTGTCCCCTTTTGAGATAAAAAAAAAAAAACACCAGCAAGAAAGATGATACAACTTCTATGAGCAGTGGAGAAGACCTGCTAGTTGTATCAGATGGATCAACAGAGTGCGATACTATGTGGATATTAGATTCAGTATGCTCGTACCACTATATTTCTCATCGGAAGTGATTTGTTACCTACCAGAAGGTCGATGATGGAAGTGTCAGCCTTGGAGATGATCACCCATTCAAAGTAGCTAGAATTGGCTCTATTAGGGTGAGGATGTATGATGGGATCATTCATACATTATCAAATATCAAGCATGTACTAGAGTTGAAAAAGAATTTGATTTCTTTAGGCTACTTAGAGGAGGAGGGTTATGCTTTTAGTAGCCAGGCTAGGAGTGGATGTTTAAAAATTTCCAAGAGAGCTTTGGTGGTGATGAGAGGTAGAAGACTGAGCAACAATCTTTATAGAATGGAAGGCTTGATGGCAAATGATAGTGTAGAGGTGCTAGCAGTGGCACAAGAGGAGCAAATTTTATATCAGCTATGGCACTATCGGATGGATCATATGAGTGACCGTGGGCTCACAGAACTAAACAGAAGAGGTATGATTCCAGTCCTGAAGAAGGAGAGCACAGATCTTTATGATCCATGTATCTTTGGCAAATAACATAGGATGAAGTTTGCCAGAAGTACCAAGTGCAGTGAGGGAGTGCTGGATTTAGTGCACTCGGATGTGTGGGGACTAGCTCCTGTATCAGCTAGAGGTGGGATAAAATACTTTGTTACTTTCATTGATGATTTCTCAAAGAAGGTATGGGTTTATCTAATTAAGAAAAAATCAGAGGTGTTTGCCCAGTTCAGAGCTTGAAGAGCTGAAGTAGAGGAGTCAGGGAGATAGGTAAAGTGTCTAAGATCAAACAATGGAGGGGAGTATACTAGCTTGGAGTTCAGGAGGTACTGTGAGGAAAATGGCATCAAACGTCAATACACGGTGAGGATGACTCCCCAGCAGAATCGTGTCGTGGAGAGGATGAACCAAACACTGACCAAGAAGGCATGGAGTTTGAGGCTATAGACATCACTCCCAAAGTCCTTTTGAGGTGATGCTCTAACTTTTTCTTATTTTCTTATGAATAGGTCTCCTCATTATAAGCTGAATGGAGGCATTCCAGAAGAGGTCTGGAGTGGAAAGAAGGTGGAGCTTGGCTACCTGAAAGTCTTTGGTTGCACAGCCTATGCACATGTGGAGGCAACCGAGAGGAGTAAATTGGACCCAAAATCTCAAAAGTTGATATTCATAGGGTATCCACAAGAAGTCAAGGGGTACCTACAATGGGACTCTTAGGAACAGAAGTCAGTGATCAGTAGGAACATTATCTTTGATGAGAAGAGCATCTTGAGGAGGTCTAGGATAGATGGATCTGGAGAAACAAAGGTGAACAGTGGTGCCCAGTCAGAGAATGATGGCATGCAGGTTACATCCACATACAGGAGTATTCCTGTTGAGGTGGAGCTGGGTAGAAAAGTATTATCTTGGATTGAAAATCAGCATGGAGGGTCGATAGTTCAGACAGATGTGCAGGGTAGCCACAGACATCGGGTGGAGATATGCTAGTGGGAGTAGCTTTGCACAAGCCCCAGCAAACTATTAGGAGATCGATTAGATATGGCATTAAGGAGGTTATCTCCTATGCACTCATCACTGCTAATGAAGATCCAGAGAATTATGCAGAGGCCATGAAGAGTGAGGATCATGATTCATAGATGCAAGCCATGATGGAGGAGATGGAATCACCTGAAAAAAATTAGACATGGCAGCTGGTGGATCTTTCAGAGGGTGCTCGATCTATTGGCTTAAAATGGGTGTTCACAAAGAAAGAAGCACCTTCAGAACAAGGTGGAGTCAGATTCAAAGCAAGGCCGGTAGCACAGGAATACTCACAAAGGGAAGGGATTGACTATATAGAAATTTTCTCTCCTATGGTGCATCATAAATCTATTTGTGCTTTGTTATCACTGGTAGCACAGCATAACATAGAATTGGAATAGATGGACGTGAAGATGGCCTTCCTTCATAGGACTTTGGAGGAAAAAATCTACATGAAGCAGCCAGATGGTTTCATGAAGATGGGATAGGAAGAAAAGGTATTTACTCAGGAAGTCATTGTATGGCTTGAAATAATCTCCTTGTTTGTGGTATCGAAGGTTTGATAGCTTTGTCTTGAGTTTGGGTTTCAGCAGATGTGAACATGATTATTATGTCTATGTCAAGGATGAAGATGAGGAGGATGCCCTATATCTGTTATTGTATATAGATGATATGGTTATAGCCAATAGAAGCATGGATGCTGTGAAAAGATTGAAAAGGACATTATCATCTGAATTTGAGATGAAAGATTTGGGTTCGACTGAGAAAATCTTTGGAATGGAGATTTGTAGAGATAGATGCAAAGGAGTGCTCCATTTGTCATAAGAAAAGTATGTCCAGATGGTTCTGAAAAGGTTTGGGATGGAGAAGGCCAAACCTATAAAGATGCCATTATCGAGCCATATGTCTCTCTCCAAGTATGGTGCCCCCACTCAAAAGAGGAGAGAGAGTATATGGAACAAGTCCCTTATGCAAATGCTGTTGGTAGTATGATGTACACTATGGTGTGCTATAGATCAGATATAGCATATGCTGTGAGCATAGTTAGTAGATACATGGCTAACCCTAGGAAGAAATACTGGAAAGCATTGAAATTGATATTGGGATATCTGCATAGAACAAGGGATTATGGTTTGGTATTTGGTGGGCAGTCGGGAGGATTTGGAGATCAATATGTGAAGATGTGTGAAGGTTCAAATCCTCTAGAAGGGTTTGTTGATGCAAATTATGCTAGTGATTTTGATACAAGGAGGTCTACTACTGGATACCGCTTCTGCGTATATGATGGATCGGTGTTTTGGAGATCAACCCTTCAGCCAATCATGGCTTTGTCTACCAAAGAGGTCGAGTACATTGGGATAACAGAGGCTGCAAAGAAATCCCTTTGGCTTAGGAGGCTAATTAATGAGTTGGGGGTGGAGCAGAGCAAGGTTACATTATTCAGTGATAGTCAGAGCGCTCTGTTGTTGGCACAGAACCCAGTCTATCATGCACGCACAAAGCATATAGACGTAAGGTACCATAAGATCAAGGAGCTAGTAGAGAAAGGTGAAGTGGAACTGATGAAGGTCCATACCAAGGAGAATTAGTCTGATGCACTCATGAAGGTACTCCCCAAAGATAGCTTTTAGAGATGTGTGGCATGGATGGGTCTGTTGAGAAGAGATGAGTTCACAAGGACATGGAAGCACCAAGGTGGAGAATGTGAGCTCAGAAGTGGCATTCCAAAGTCTTGGAAACATGAGAAGATAGGTCATGGGAAGATGAGACCAAGCTGAAAGAAGAATCAGTCTTAATAGTAAAGTTCAAAAACTAGGTCGGTTCACTCAGAAACTGAGCCGGCTCAGTTGGAAACTGGATCAGCTCAGTCTAGGATTGGATCGGCTAGGTCTTAGAGAAAAATTTAGATAGAGAGTAGTATTTTTGGGCTATTGGCATGGTACACAACTGGGTTGGCTTAGTCTGAGATTGAGCCGACCTAGTCGCAGGTTAGTTGGCTCAGTTTTTGTGGATTATTATTTTGTGTATGTGGGTTGTTTGGATTTGAAAAAATTTTCTATGAGCTTGGGCTTGACGCTTTGTAAAGTATATATACTGAAAATAGGTCAAGGTTGTAAGTGTACTGAAATATACTGAATAAAAGCTCTTTTCTCCTAAAAATCTGTTCTTCTCTTCTTCTCTATTTCTTGATTTATTTGATTATGCTTCCACAGAGATCTCTAAGAAGTACATCTTTGTTGCTTGGCTAATCATCGACAGCCACACCGATTCATGTGGAAAGAATGCATATTCCCAACATGGTTAACCTCCTGTTTAAGAACTAGAGGCCTTCACCCATTTAAGGACAAGACTCTTCTCATGTTCCTAATATGATTAATCTCTTATTTAAGAATTGGAGGCCTTCATTCTCTCATAAAAGTCGTCACCCACATTAGGACAAGGTCCTCCTTCAATTCCTAATGTGGTTAACCTCCTGTTTAAGAATCGGAGGCCTTCACCTATGTTAGGATGAGGTTCTCCTCCTGTTTCTAACGTGGTTAACCTTCTATTTAGGAACTAGAGATCCTCAATCCATTGTAAAGGCCTTAACCTATGTCAGGATGAGGTCCTCCACCTATTCCTGATGTCGTTAACCGTCTATTTAAAAATCATAGGCCTTCTCCTATGTTTGGACGAGGTTCTCCTCCTATTCATTATATGGTTAACCTCCAATTTAAGAACCGGAAACCTTCAATTCCTCATAAGAATCTTCACCCATGTCAAAATGAGGTCCTCCTCCTATTCTTGATGTGGCAACCTCCTATTTAAGAATCGAAGACCTTCATCCATGGTAGGATGAGATTCTCCCCATATTCCTAATGTGGTTAACCCCTTATTTAAGAACCGAGGCCTTTAATCCCTTGTAAGGGTCTTAACCCATGACAAGATGAGGTCCTCCTCCTATTCCTGATGTAGTTAACCTTCTATAGGAACCAAAGACTCTCACCCACATTAGGATAAGGTTCTCTCCTATTCCTAATATGCTTAACCACCTGTTTAAGAATCGGAGGCCTTCAATCCCTCATAAGGGTCTTCACCCAAGTCAGGACGAGGTCATCCTCCTATTTCTAACATGGTTAACCTCCTATTTTAGAACTAGAGGCCTTCATTCGCATTAGGATGAGGTTCTCCTCTATTTTCTAATGTGGTTAACCTCTTGTTAAAGAACTAGAGGCTCTCAATCGCTCGTAAGAGTCTTCATCCAAGTTAGAACAAGGTCCTCCTTTGGTTTGTGATATGGTTAACCTTCTATTTAAGAATTGGAGGCCTTAACCCATGTTAAGATGAGATTCTCTTCCTATTTCTAACATGGTTAACCTCCTATTTAAGAACTAAAGGTCTTCAAGGTTAAACTCCTATTTAAGAACTAAAGGCCTTTAATGCCTCATAAGGGACTTCATCATTGTCTGGATGAGGTCCTTCTCTTGTTTTTGATGTGGTTAACCTCTTGTTTAACAACTAGAGGCCTTTAGGATGAGTTCCTTCTTCTGTTCCTGATATGGTTGATCTCCTATTTCAGAATCAGAGGCCTTCACCCATGTTAGGACGAGGTTCTCCTCCTATTCCTATCATGGTTAATCCCCTATTTAAGAACCACAGGCCTTCAGTCCCTCGTAAGGATCTTTACCCATGTCAGGATGAGGTCTATCTACTATTCTTGATATGGTTTACCTTTTGTTTAAGAATCAGAGGCCTTCATCCATGTTAGGATGAGGTTTTCCTCTTGTTCCTAACATTGTTAACCTTTTATTTAAGAGTCAGAAGCCTTCAATCCCTCATAAGAGTCTTCACCCATATCAAGACAAGGTCCTCCTCCTATTCCTAATATGGTTAACCTTCTATTTAAAAACTAGAGGCCTTCATCTATGTTAGAATGAGATTCTTCTTCTGTTACCCACATGGTTAACTGCCTTTTTAAGAATTGGAGGCTATGAATCCCTTGTAAGGGTCCTCATCCACGTCAGGACAAGGTCCTCCTTCTGTTCCTAATGTGGTTAACCTTCTATTTAAGAACCAGAGGCCTTCACCCATGTTAGAATGAGGTTATCTTTCTGTTATCAATATGGTTAACCTCCAATTTAAGAACTAAAGGCCTTCAATCCCTCGCAACGATCTTCACCCACATCAGGATGAGGTTCTCTTCTTATTCTTGATGTGGTTAACCTCCTGTTTAAGATCTGGAGGCCTTCATCTTTGTTAGGATGATGTTCTTCTTCTATTCCCAAAGAGGTGAACCTCAAGTTTAAGAACTAAAGGCCTTCAATCCCTCATAAGAAAATTCACCCATGTCAGCATAAAGTCCTCCTCCTATTTCTGAGGTGATTAACCTCCAGCTTAAGAATTGGCGACTTTCACCCATGTTAGAATGAGGTTCTCATCCTATTCCAGACATGGTTAACCTCTTGTTTAAGAACTAGAGACCTTCAGTCCCTCATAAGAGTCTTCACCCATGTTAGGATGAGGTTCTCCTTCTGTTTCTAACATAGCTAACCTCATGTTTAGGAACCAGTGGCCTTCACCCATGTTAGGACGAGGTTCTCCTCTAGTTTCTAATATGGTTAACCTCCTATTTAAGAATCAAAAGCCTTCATTTCCTCATAAGGATTATCACTCACATTAGGATGAGGTCTTCCTCTTGTTCCTAATATAATTAATCTTCTATTTAAGAACTGAAGGCCTTTACCTAGTTAGAACAAGGTTCTCCTTCTATTCCTAATATGTTTGACCTCCTATTTAAGAATTGAAGTCCTTCAATCTCTTATAAGGATCTTCACCCATGTTAGAATGAGATCCTCCTCTCGTTTCTGACGTGGCTAACTGATAATTACTATAAATACATTAATAAAAATATTAATTTATAAATTAATTTATTTTTTTAAAACTTAAATATTTTATTTATCTATTTTTGAAAATATATTTATCAATAGAAAGAACTCATTTTTTTGATTGCAATGAAATAATTTTGGAGTAAATCCGATTTAAAATGGATCTGATATGAATTTTCAAAGAAATAAAGATGAAAAAATAAAAATAAAAATAAAAATGGCTCAGCCAGCTTGCCCAGCTCAACCGGCTTGCTCAGCTCAGCCAGCGCATTGAGCCAAAGTGACCTAGCTGCATGCTAGCAAGCCATCCAGCCAGCCAACCCATCCTTGAGCCGCTAACATCAGCATGACGTTAGAAAACCACGCAGCTCATCGTGGACCTCTTCGTAGGGGTATTTTGGTCATTTTTGGGCCATGCTATGCGCTGATTCACTATGGTCTTCACAGAGCCTGGTTCACCATGGTCCATATGAATAGTGATGCATGATCAGATGGTCTAGCTCTCTTGCGGCCATGATCATATGGCTAGTGTTATTTCTATTTTGATTCGAATTCGCCCAATCCTACTGCACCATCCGATCGTTCTGAAGGCTCCAAGCTTCAATCCAATAGCTAGATTTTTTCCAAAACAAGATCTAATGATTGACAACATCCCTCAACTTGATTCAAGTAGCCAAAACTCAATCCAACGGCCAAATCTTCTCCATCAAGCTCCATTCAATAGCCATAACTTATTTCGACTAAATTTGGATGAATAAACATTATTTTTTGGTATGTTTAGGACCTTTGGATCGCTATTGAATAGCTGGAAGACCCAAAACTCACACAGACATGTCCAAGGTGGTGTTTTAATATGAATTTCACTTGGATTCTTCTAAAAATGTCGATCTACATCCTTCCTTAGTGACACATCGCTTGATATCAAAGGGTCCTCTTCTCCAACACCAATTTAAAGGACCCCAGGCCTCTAGAATTCAGTGTCTTTGATCAAAGAGAGGAAAAGGTATAGGATGGGAGCAATGCTTAGGTTAAAGGCTACTTCAAGGCAATGGGTACTGCAAAGAATAGTTGTCTTCTATGCCATCTTTTATGCCAACTCCAATCTGAGATCAAGATCAGATCCAAAGAGGAAGAAGAAGGAGATGTGAGCATGCTCTAAAGAGTACGAAGGAAGAGAAGTCCACCAACCATCTTTTCGACAAAGCAATATAGATCCACTTCAACCCTTTGTTATAGTTTTATTTATTTATTTTTATTTCTTTAATTATATATATTTAAATTATGAACTCTTATTTAATGCAAAATTTTATTTTTATGCACTTTAAATTTATGCTTTTTACTTTTAATTATAATTTTAATTTCTACTCTTTACTTTTAATTACTCTTTATTTTCATTGCAAGTAGATGCAAAGATCTAAATAGTAGATCTTAGTACCAATTTTATTTTTCTGCATCATTTAATTTATATATTTTATTTATAATTTCTTTTTTTTAATTTTAATTTTATTTCTAAATTCTTTTCTTCTCTTTTTCATTCTATAAAACCAAAGATTTCAAAACTAAAATAGTGCCTTCTTTGTGGATTCGACCTAACTCACTAGTATCTATATGTTTTTAATTATTTTAAGAAATTAGAATTAAACAAACAAACATGGTGTCCTAACGATAATATCGCGCTCTTATCAAGTTTTTGACATCGTTGCTAGGGAAGGCATGAATATTAAAATTTTTAATTTCTTTAACTTTTTTAAAAAAATTATGAATAAAATTTTTGATCTTTTTAATTTTTTGTAAATATTGCTTACTAACTTTTTCTTGTTTATTTTGTAGAATAAAAGAAAAAAAAGAGAAAAAGAATAAAATGGTTGGGGTAAGGAGAAAAGCTTCCAAGTTTTCTTAATGAGATCAATCCTAATCCTAGATTTTTTATTATTATTTATGTTATTTTTAAATTAATTTAAAAAATAACCTCTTAAACCTAGTTAAAAGCTTTATGACAAGAGTAGAAATCCTAATTGCTTAGACCATCCATTATATTAGTTTTATTTTTTATTTTTTTTTTGGTGATTATTGGAGATAAGGTAAGCTCTTATGTTCAATCAGTTTGATGCATCTAATTTAGTTGCATAGAATCTCTTATCTTAAAATGATTGTGTATATTTATCTTTAAATCAAATTAAGGGCACAACCCAGTAAATAAGATAAGATGGAGATTTGATCATCTATCCTTGGCCCATAAACAACCAACCAACATCCTGAATTAACCTAAGCCTTTAATTTTAAAATCAATTAGACATCGATCCTAGGAACTTGAGCTTAATAGGATAAGAAACTCTAAGAGTTGGATCGGGTTAGAGTTAGTTAATGTAACTCGTGTCTAAGGCAAATAGTTCAGAGACTGCATCCCGAAAGAAGGTGATTATTTAATTGGTTCCATTAGCTTACCTGGCTAAGATAATTGGTGTCTAAGAAAAGCAATGGTAGGACTCCCACCAATCTTAAACTTACCTAGCTAGTTGAATGGATGATCTTACACTTGGAAGGCTTGAAGGTGATCTTGATAATTAGGAGTTATCTAGATCTAGGATAACTCGTAGTCAAAATTCATTGTCTAACTTGATTGCTAATTAAAATATTAAATCTAATTAAAATTAATTCTTCTTTTTTCTTTAGCTTTTGAACTCCTTACGATCTCTTCTTTATAACTCTTTTCTCTTTCTTCTCCTTTTCTCCTCTAAAATAATAAAATTAAAATATATTAAAATTAAATTAAACTAAATTAAAAATAATAATAAAATAATAATAAAATCATTTTTTAAAAGAAGTAATAAAATAAAAAAAAAATTAAAAAATTCTAAACCATAAGTTAAGGTTGCACTAGTACATTCATGTTAAAAGATCACTTTTTTTGATCTAGTTGAATCCAATCATAAAATTGAATGACTGGACCATATTAAATCCAGTAGTCAAATGGCTAAAAATTTTAGAGAACCACTTAGGCAAATGAAGGAATATTTTATTTCTTTCATCTATAATCCGTTGACTTGTATCCAGTTACCTAATATTTCCGCAACCCATTATGAGATCAAGCCAACCACAATCTAAATGCTTCCATCCTTTTATAGAAATACTAATGAAGATCCTTACAAGCATTTGGACGAATTCTTAGAAATGTACTCAATGGTGAAAATCCAAAATTTTTCTGATGATGCTCTTAAATTAATCTTATTCTCTTTTTTGTTAAAATATAATGCTAAGCACTGGCTTGGTAAAATAGGGTGACCAATCAAAACTTGGGCTAAATTGTAATATGAATTTCTTAAAAGATTTTATCCCATCGGTCAAACCAACACTATGAGGTGAGCTATCACTGGATTTACTCAACTTTCTGGAGAACAATTTCATGAGTCATGGAAAAAACTTAAGAAACTTCTTAGAAAATGCCCACACCATGGTTTATCTAAGTGGCAAATCATTCAAGCTTTCTATGAGGATTTAGGAGACCAGTATAGATAGATGGTAGATGCATCCTATGGAGGTGCATTCATGAGCAAAAGTGTGGATGAAGTCTATGCTTTATTTGAAATCTTGAGTGAAAACTCAATCAACAATACTTCATTATCATTTTACCAAAAGTGGGCAGAAACCTATGATCTAGAATCTAGTTCTAAGATTGATTTGAACTTGATAAATAAAGTAGACCTTCTTGTTCAAAAATTAGATTACTTTTTAAACCTCGGTCAACAATCTCTTGCACAATATATACCACCTTTTAATTATCAAGAGATTTGTTATATTTGTGCTAGTCTAACCCATCATATAAGTGAATGTTCCATGGCTGCATAATTTTTATCTTTTATCTAAGAATAAGTTCACGCTGCACAAGGCTACTCCAAGCTAGTTAATCATCATTTTTCAAAGTCATATAATCTAGATTGGAGAAACCATCCTAATTTTTCTTGGATACCCCAATAGACTCAAGGTCATACCCAAATTCTACCAATGCAAAATTATTAAAATAGGCCCTAATACCAAAATTATGCCTATAATAAAGGTCAGTCTAGTCAGTTTACCTAACCATCATAGTATAATCAGTCATCATACCTACCTCCTTAATAGACCAATCTAGCCGATGATAGATTTAACCAACTTCAATAACTGATTTTGACTCAACAATAATCTATCGTCAGGCTAGAAGCCGAAATAGGACAACTAGCTGAGTCTAGCATGAGAAGAGAACTAGGTCAACTACTGAGCCAATCGATTCTTATAAACAACCCACCTATTCTCTACCAACTATTTGGATCTAGTCATCAATCTAATGTTCCATCTAAGAATCTCCAATTTGAGAATGCCAAAGTAATTTCTAAACTTAGAAATCATAGGATTCTTATGGATCCAAACCAAAATTAGGTGAGAGAGGCTAGTACTGATGCTAGCCAAGATAAAAATTTAGAAAAAAAGGTTAGTACTTAAGCTAACCATTCAAAAAAAACTGAGCCCAAAATCAGTACTGATGCTGGTTTCAATTTAAATAAGATTGACAAAGGAAAGAAGAGAACAGATGAGTTATCCGAGACCTATAAACCTATATCTTGCTCTTTTCAACCCTAGAAGCCTATTGTTCTCACAAAAATCAAGAGGCATGCAATAAAAAACCAATGGAGTTGTTTAAGCAAATTAATATTAATTTATCTTCACAACTAAAGCCACTTTTAGTCATCCTTCTAGTACCCATTGAATCAAATTTATCTCCTGAAACTCAATATATGAGTATTTTAGAAGAACAAATAGGAGAAATTATTAACAAACATGAGTTTGAGAATGGGGTCATCAACTATCTTCACATAATTAATAATAAATATATCGAATAAAGGGATCGCAAGCTATCTTCCTGAGATTGGCAATCAAAAATTATTAAAATTTATCAATCCAATATTTGATATAGGATAGATAAGTTGGCCAGTGTCTGGTTGAAGATGGTAAACTTAGTGCTTGTTGGAAGATAATCCAATATTTAGTTTTCTTATATCTAATTTATCTTTTTAATTTATTTTTTTTAGATCATGTTAAATAAGTTGGAGGGAGAGCTAAATTTTCAAGATCCATGCTAAACCAAAAATATATTGAGTCAGGTGAATTCTTTCCTATTCTTTATTATATCCTTTATTTTTCTTTCACCATTGAGGATAATATCGATTATATTGAAGGAGAGAGAATAATAAAAATTTTAAAATTTTTAAAAATTCATGAAGAAGTTAGTATTTAGTATTTAGATACTCGATTATGCTTAAGAAATGAGTTGAACTAAATATTTTTTTTAAAAAAAATTAATGCATAGACTAGAGAATTTATGAGTTATTGAGAGATTAAGTATTAAGAAAATCTAATAAAGAGTTAAGTCTAGAATATAAATAATTTTTTTTGAGCATTTCTGATTTTTTCTACTAGCATCAAAGAAGAGTACACTTTTTATAGACTTGTATAGGATAACTATACGTTTCTTTATAAAAAATAAACTAAAATAATTTTTAAGTACTTCTTATGGAGTAACTGGGCCTTTTTGCCTAAGCAAGTATTGAGTTTTACATCAAAAGATGGAAAGAATAAAGAAGCTCATTGTAAACCTAGTTTTAATTCGTAGTCTATTTAATTCGAGCTAGTAAGTCTAAGGGAGTATTTTATACCTAGTGCCCTAAAATCTGAGTTATTGGTCCAAGACTCACTATATGGATCAAATAGAAAGCTTAAGGGGTTAAGAAACTAAATAGTGATACAACATTAAAAAAAATATTGATTTTTCATCAAGTAACTAAGTCCTGTTGCCTAAATAAACAATGATATTTGTATCAAAAAGTAGGTAATGTGAATAAAAAATTATCAATAAATGAAGGGAAAAAGTAATAATATACTTGTTCATATGAAAGTTTAGATAATTCAAGGATAATTTAGAAAAAATTTAGGAAAGTTTAATATTTTTTACTTAATTTTTATATTGGTAAGTATTAATCCTCCAATGATATACCTCATTTAAGCTCTACTTAACATCAATGACCATTTTTAAAATTATTTAGATAAAATTCAAAACTCTAAAGTTTAAAAGATATTTAAAATTATTTTTTTTTTACTCAAGGATGAGCAATATTTAAGTTAGGAGGTATGATAATTACTATAAATATACCAATAAAAGTATTAATTTATAAATTAATTTATCTTTATTTTTAAAAATTAAATATTTTTTATCTATTTTAAAAAATATATCATCAATAAAAAGAGCTCATTTTTGTGGTCATAATAAAATAAATTTGGAGCAAATTTGACTTAAAACAGATCTAATATGAATTTTTAAAAAAATAAAGAAGAAAAAAATTAAAATTAAAATTAAAATGGTTCAGTCGGCTTGCCTAGCTCAGCCGGCGCACCGAGCCTGAGCAACCTAGGTGCACGCCAGCAAGCCATCCAGCCAGCTGACCCACTTGTGAGCCGCTGACGTTAGTATGACGTCAGAAAACCATGCAACCCAACATGAACTTCTTAGTAGGGATATTTTGGTCATTTTTAGGTCATGCTATGCATTGATTCACTGCAGTCTTCATAGAGCCCAGTTCAACATGGTCCACATGAACAGTGATGCATGATCGGATGATCTAGCTCTCTTGCGGCCATGATCGGATGGCTGGTTTTATTTCCCATTTTGATTCGAATTCAGCCAGTCCCAACTATGCCATCCGATAATTCCAAAGGCTCCAAGCTTCGATCCAATAGCTAGATTTCTTCCTAAATAAGATCCAATGGTTGACAACATCCATCAACCTGATTCAAGCAACCAGAACGAATTTTATGGCCAAATCTTCTCCATCAAGCTCCATCTGATGCCCAGAACTTATTTTGACTAAATTTGGATGAATAAACATTGTTTTTCAGTATTTTTAGGACCTTTGGATCTCTATTGAATGGCTGGAAGATCCAGAACTCACACAGATATGTCCAGGGAGGTGTTTTAATATGAATTTCACTCAAATTCTTCTAAAAATGCTGATCTACCTCCTTTCTTAGTCCCATATCACTTGATATCAAAAGGTCCTCTTCTCCAACACCTATTTAAAGGACCTCAAGCCTCCAGAATTCAGTGTCTTTGTTCAAAGAGAGGGAAAGGTATAGGATGATAGCCATGCGTGGGTTAAAGGCTACTTTAAGGCAATAGATGGTGTGAAGAATAACTATCTCCTATGCCATCTTTATGCCAACTCCAATCTGAGATCAAGATCAGATCCAAAGAGGAAGAAGAAGGAGATGCAAGCATACTTTGAAGAGTACAAAGGAAGAGAAGTCCACCAACCATCTTTCCAATGAGGGTATGCAGATCAACTTCAACCCTTTGTTATAGTTTTATTTATTTATTTTTTATTATTTTTAAGTACATGGATTTAAATTATGAACTCTTATTTAATGCAAAATTTTATTTTTATGCACTTTAAATTCATACTTCTTACTTTTAATTGTAATTTTAATTTATGCTATTTACATTTAATTGCTCTTTATTTTCATTACAAGTAGAAGCTAAGATCTAAATAGTAGATCTTAATACCAAGATTATTTTTCTGCATCATTTAATTTCTATCTTTTATTTATAATTTCTATTTTTTGACTTCAGTTTTATTTTTAAACTTTTTTTCTATAAAATTAAAAATTTTAAAACTAAAATACTATCTTTTTTGTGAATTCAACCTAATTTACTACTATCTACATATTTTTAATTATTTTAAGAAGTTAGAATTAAATTGATAAATATGGTGTCCTAACGACAATATTGTGCTCTTATCATTAACCTCCTATTTAAGAACTGAAGGCTTGCACCCATATCAGGACGATGTTCTCCTCCTGTTCCTTGCATGGCTAACCTTCTATCTAAGAGCTAAAGGTCTTCAATCCCTCATAAGGGTCTTCATCCATACTAGGACGAGGTCCTCCTCCTATTCCTAACATGGTTAGTCTCCTATTTAGGAATCGGAGGCCTTCACCCATATTAGGATGAGGTTCTCCTTCTGTTCCAAATGTGGTTAGCCTCTTGTTTAAGAACTGAGGACTTCAATCCTTTATAAGAGTTCTCACCCATGTCAGAATGAGGTTCTCCTCCTATTATTGATGTGGTTAACCTTCTATTTAAGAATCAAAGGTCTTCACCCACATTAGGATGAGGTTCTCCTCCAATTTCTAACATGATTAATCTCTTGTTTAAAAATTGAAGGCCTTCAATTTCTCGTAAGGGTCCTTGTCCATATCAGGATGAGGTCCTCCTACTATCCAGACATGATTAACTTTTTATTTAAGAATCGAAGGCCTTCACCTTGTTAGGTTGAAGTTCTTCTATTTCTAACATGGTTAATCTTCTGTTTAAGAATCGAAAGCCTTCAATCCCCCATAAGGGTCTTCACCCACGTCAGAATGAGGTACTCCTCTTATTCTTGATGTGGTTAAACTTCTATTTAAAAGGCGAAGGCTTTCATCCATATTAAGACAAGGTTCTCCTCCTATTCCTAGCATGGTTAACCTTCTTTGTAAGAATTGGAGGACTTCAATCCCTCGTAAGGGTTGTCACCCATGTTAGAATGAGGTCCTCCTATTTTTGATATGGTTAATCTTCTATTTAAGAATCAAAGATCTTCACCTATGTTAGGATGAGCTTCCCCTATTTTTAATGTAGTTAACCTCCTATTTAAGAACTGGAGGCCTTCTATCCCACTTCATTTGAAAATAGAGCTTGTGTTGGTTATTTCTTATCACAACTCAATTTGCACAAGAGGTGAGAATATTAAGAAAAATGAATTTTATTGAAGTATGGTTATCGATGGAACATTTATAGATTTATCGCATTTCAAGGTCGAGGTAGTGCGGCTCCTCCAAGCTCCTTTATGTGGTAAGTTTTTGGTCGAATAACTTTCTCGACTTCATAGAGACCTTCCTAGTTCAAAGCAAGCTTACCATGATTTTGTGGCTGAGAGACGTTTGCTCCATGCAACACTAGATCTCCAAGTTTGAAGATTTTACTTCTAACTATAGAATTATAGTACCAACCCACTTTTTGCCTATAGGGGGCTATCTGAATTGGACTTTCTACCATTTTTCCTCTAGAAGATCAAGACTTGTCCAGAGGTCTTGCAAATTGTTTTGTTCATTAAAGCTTTTAACTCATGCTGAGGGAAGCCCAAGTTTGATCAATATAACCGCTTCAGTCTCAAAAGCAGAAGCAAATAGAGTTTCCCCAGTAGACAATCTTTGAGTAGTTCTGTAAATCCAAAGCACACGATGAAGCTCACCCACCCATGTTTCTTTTTCCCACTCAAGTATTTTCTTTATTCCTTATAGGAGAGTTCTGTTGGTTATCTCTGCTTCACCATTTGCTTGAGGATGGGCCATAGATGTAAAATGATGGAAGATGTTTAAATATTCATAGAATTCAGTAAACTTAGCTCCTGCAAACTGATGCCCATTGTTAGTGATTAAAGTTTGTGGTAAGCTGAACCTGCATACTATAGACTTTTAAATGAAGTCCTACACTTTAGCTTTCGTGATTTTTGCTAGGGATTTGGCCTCAACCTAGTTGGTGAAATAGTCCACTGCTACCAAGAGAAATTTTCACTATCCAGAGGCTATGGGAAATGTTCCAAGTATATTCATTCTCTACTATGCAAATGGCCGTGGAGCACTTAAAAGTGTAAGCTTGGAAGCTGGTAGCCTTGGGACATTGACGTTCCTTTGACACCGATCACATCTTCTTATATAGTTAGTTGCATCCTATTTTATGGTCAGCCAGTAATATCCCTGGTGGAGTAGCTTGAAGGATAATGACCTAGATCTGAGATGGTTTCCACACATTCCTTCATGAACTTTCCTCGAGTTATAATCAGCTTCAAATGGTCAAAGACATTTGAGGAGTGGTAGGAAATAAGACCACTTATATAGCTTATTTTTATATAAGATATAGCGGGAGGCTTGATTTCTCAATTTTTGAGCTTCTTTAGCATCTCTAGGAAGGATGTCATCTTTGAGATACATAATTAATGGGTCGATCCAACTGGGCTAGTGATCTACTTACATGATCTTTAGAGATTCTTTCGAGCTTGGGTGCTGAAGGGTTTCAAAGAAAACTTCCTTGGGTAACTCATTCGGAGCTAGAGTTGCCAACTTGGAGAGAAAGTTGGTCCTAGAATTCTCCACCCTGAGAATTTGCTGAATATCAAAACTATTGATGGTCGAGGTTAGGCTTTTCACTTTGTTCAAGTACTTTTTCATACATTTCTCTTGAGCTTCATAGCTGCCATTGACTTGCCCTACCATTAATTGCAAGTCATTAAAGGCTGTCACATGGTCTGTCGCCAGTTTTCTAGCTATCCTCAATCTTGCGATCAGAGCTTCATATTCTATTCTATTATTAGTGGTGGGAAATTGAAAGCATAGTGCATATTCAGTAATAATTTCTTTCAGATTGATAAGAATTAAGCATGTGCTTACTCTGGATGCATTGGATGAACCATCAATATAAATAGCTCAAAAATCTTCAGGAAGGTCCACTTTTTCTTCAAAAAGGTTCAGCTACAAACTAGAAGTGCAGGCCTCCTGCTACTTAGGCTCAATAGGATCTAGGATGGTGCATTCTACCACAAAATTAGCTAGTATTTGGACTTTGATAGATGATCGAGATTGAAATTATGAGGATTGATGGTACTCCCAAGCCTTGGGAGGCCACGAAAAAAGCTAGGATGATGGCTCTAAAGATTCCAAGGGCTTGGTTGGTGCTTCGAAGACCTAGAATTTAAGGTGGAATAAGAAATCAAAGTCAAAAAATTAAGACTATAGAAAGGGTCATTTCTACAGGTTAGCCGGTTCAGTCTGAAACTGGATAGGCTAAGTCTCAGAGGATAAGCCAAAATGAGAGAAACTTTGGTACCTCTGAATTGTTAAAAAGAGAAGTCTTGAGTTTCTTAAGAATTGTTCTAGATAGATCTGGCAAAATTTAATGATTATTGAATTAATTTTTTTTGATCGAGATGAAGGGAAATCCTGATTTCCCGGTCCAGGTTCGTTCAGATCTGATCAGATCAAGAGATATATTTCAAAAATTTTTCTCTTGATCTCCAATCAGATCTTGATATGTTTCAGATCTGATTCTTATTATTTTAATAAAATAAAATAAAAAAGATAAATTAAATCAAATTTAATTTACCTGATTTGGGTAATCCTATTACCCTGTTGATGATCCTGTTTGCAGCGGAAGGTTCTGGATCTTAGCCACGCAAGCGCCTGGCCTCTACCGGTATCCACTCGGGTTGGATCTGGAGATCCTCTTCTTCTCTATCACACCTCCAAAAATCAGATCTGGATCTGATCTGGAGGATCTTCAAAACTCTTTTGAAGATCAGCAGTCGTCCTTTGCAGCAGCGCAGCCTTCTTGCTTTTGATCGCCTTTCTTTGATCTGAATCGCACCAACCAAGGTCCAAAACTCCTTTTGGACGTGGAGAGCAAGGGGAGAAGAGACTATGGCATGGAGAAGGAGGGGAGAGGCAGCCTTGGGGCGTGGGGTTTCTCAATTGAATTCTCTTAGAATCTGAGTTGGGCGCAGGGTCTTATTTATAGACTAAGCTGTGATCCAACTCCTCTTCCTTCCCAACCAATCACAACCCTTTGTGAAATCAGATCTAAATCTGATTGGTGGGAATAGAGTCCCCTGGATTCCTCCTTAGAGGGTGCCTAAGACCAGTCAAAGTTGGTTCTTAGAAGAACTCTAATTGGAATCCAAAAAGGAGATGGAGTCCTTGTCCAACAAGGACTCCTAGGCGCCTCCAACTTGGGCACACGCCTAGGGTGGCGTGCGCCCTTCTCCTTGCCAGGTTCTGGCAGGGGGACAGGCCCCCACCAGCTCTCCAATAGGTGCATGACATGTGGTCAAAAGTCAAAGTGTCAATGGTCAACGTTTGACCAGTCAAAGGTAGACTTTTGACCAAAGTCAAAGAACAAGAAATGGCAGGTGACCAAAAATGGCAGGTAATGTCTTACAAATAAGACAACCTTTTCTGACTTGGACAACCTCCAGTCAGACCATATGAAGGCCTCTGATTGAGCACAAACTCCTTTGGCTCAGACAGGACAACTTATTTATGATAGCAAAAGAAGAACGTTAGGTTCAATCGAGTGCTAGCACGATTTCCTTGAACCTAATTGAATCTCATTCAGATCAATTGAACTAGATCAGTTCAATTGATGATCACCAGATTCAAACCCTTGTTTGTGTGACCCAGTTAGGTTCAGTTCTGTATGGTAATGGGATATGTCATGATCTCTATCATCGACATCATCGAAACTCCTTTCGATGGATCAGAACTCTTCTGATTCGAACAGCTAGAATGATCGATCATCTAAATCATTCTAATTGCTCCCAAAATCCACCAGTGACACCTAGCAGTATATGGTGGCAACCCATCAGAGCTGAATGCGAACCTCTTGGTGCAGCTACCTGTGTGATTCAAGTTCTTCTATCTTGAGCCCCGATCAGATTAGGGTTAAGGTGAACTCGTCAAACCCTAGTCTCTGTCATATGATGTAATCATTCGATTCGAGTCCAATGTGAAAATCTAAATAGAAACTCTTTCTATTATTTCACTCTACCATGGCCATGGATTTCTGGACTTGATTCTCATGATCATCATAGGGCTACTCCTCTACCACCGAGGTAGATAGATTCCATCTTGATGCAATCCAGTTCCTACAATGAACATGCTATAGCCAACATACACCTCAGGGTTCCATATGGCTAGGAGACCGAGTAATGGTGTAGTCAAACTATAACACCCTCAAGGTGAACTGCCGATGCATCTCAGGTCAAAGAACCAGACACACTACTGCAGCATCGAGTCAGTCATTGACGAGAAGGTAGACTCCCTAATGACTACTCGAGGTGGTCACGCTCAGTGCCCTCGTTCTCTAACGAGTACCTGTACTCTCGCTCCGGTGTCTCCACACCGTAGACTCAAGACTCATCTACTAAAGAGAAGCGATTGTACACCAACCTTCCGGATCAATCACCATCCTCGTGATGATCCTATGGTCGGGAGCAATTTATGAGTTAATAATGATTATTCATGTCTTAAATTTTCAACTCTTGAAAATATGAATTATCATTACCATTAACTCAAAGGATGTATCACAGACACTAAATACACATATGTGATAGAAAATAACCCATTTTATTGATTTTAGTCAAAATTATAATTTTGCCCCTAGAAGTGTATTACAAGTGTCAGCCAATTCTGGCTTCTAGGGCACATATATCTAACAATCTCCCACTTGTCCTAAAGCCAATTGGCTACAAGTCTAAGTCCCATCTTCTCAAGGTGGGCTTCGATCTTCTGCTGGCCCAACGGCTTTGTAAGTGGGTCTGCCACATTATCTGCGGAGTTGACTCTCTTGACCTCGACGTAACCCTTCTCGAGGTAATCGCGGATGAGGTGGTATCGCCGCTCAATATGCTTGGATTTCTGGTGAGACCTCGGCTCCTTAGCAAGGGCTATGGCGCCATTGTTGTCGCAGTATAGAGGAATGGCATCTGATGGCATTACTCCAATTTCTGCAGCAAACTTCTTGTACCAGAATGCTTCCTTCGCAGCCTCTGATGCAGCTATATATTCTGCTTCCATGGTGGAATCTGCTATCACAGTTTGCTTGGAACTCTTCCAGCTGACAGCTCCACCATTGCACACAAACAGACTTCCAGATGTCGACTTTCGATCATCTATATCGGACATGAAGTCCGAGTCTGTGTATCCCTGGACTTGGAGTTCTCCGTTACCAAAGACCAACATCATATCCTTAGTTCTTCTCAAGTACTTAAGGATACATTTCACAGAAGTCCAGTGTTCTTCACCTGGATTTGACTGATATCTGCTTGTGACACTCACAGCATGGGCTATATCAGGTCGTGTACATAGCATGGCATACATGAGGCTCCCTATTGCAGAAGCATAAGGGATCTTGCTCATGCGTTCTATTTCCTCAGGTGTGCTGGGGCACATCTTCTTGGAAAGATGAATACCATGTCTGAAGGGTATTAATCCCCTCTTAGAGTTTTCCATACTAAACCTCTTTAGTACTTTCTCTATGTACATCTTCTGTGAAAGTCCTAGCATCCTATTCGGTCTATCCCTATAGACCTTAATTCCTAGAATAAAGGATGCTTCACCTAGGTCTTTCATGGAGAATTCCTTGGACAACCACATCTTGACTGATGTCAACATGGGAATATCATTCCCAATAAGGAGGATGTCATCCACGTACAATACGAGGAAGACAACAGCGCTCCCACTGACCCTTTTGAAAACACATGGTTCCTCTTCATTTTTGATGAAACCAAACTTTTTGATCACATCATTGAAACGAGTGTTCCAGCTCCGAGATGCTTGCTTAAGTCCATATATGGACCTTTGCAGCTTGCAAACCTTGTGATCAGTATCACTGGATGTGAAACCTAGCGGCTGTTCCATATAGATATCTTCCTCAAGATATCCATTTAGGAATGCCGTTTTCACGTCCATTTGCCATATTTCATAATCGAAATAGGCTGCAACAGCAAGCAATGTGCGGATGGATTTTAGCATAGCTACTGGGGAAAAGGTATCCTGATAGTCAATGCCTTCGCGTTGACTATAACCTTTTGCCACCAATCTAGCCTTGAATGTCTCCACATTCCCATCTGCACCAATCTTTCTCTTGAAGATCCATTTACATCCCAATAGGTACTATACCTTCTGGTGGATCTACCAAGGTCCAGACTTGGTTTGAGTGCATCGAGTCAATTTCTGACTGCATTGCCTCTAGCCATTTCTCGGAGTCGATATCTGATATCGCCTCGTTGTAGGTTTTGGGATCATCACCATGAGCACCATTACCTACGAGGAACATTTCCTCTACATCCTCTGAAATAATACCTAAGTATCTTTCAGGGGGACGGGAAAACTCTTTCCGATCTACGAGGTGGAGGAGGTAGTGTTCTTATTGGCTCAACCTGATTTGGTTCCACTTGGTCCTTAGCTCGTTCTGCTTGTGAGACTTTCTCATCAAGCTTGATCTGCTTTCCAATGCCGCTATCTTGAATAAACTATTTTTCAAGAAAGATGGCATGTCGACTCACAATCACATTGTGGTCTTCTGGAATGTAGAAATAGTATCCTAATGACTCTTTAGGATATCCTATGAATCGAGCTCTAAAGGACCTAAACTCTAACTTGTCCGCTTGTTGTCTTTTGACATGAGCCGGACAACCCCAAATTCTGAGATGACTCAGACTTGGTTTCTTACCGTGCCATATCTCATACGGTGTGGTAGGAACGGTTTTAGAGGGAACCCTATTCAGTAGATAGATTGAAGTTAACAATGAGTGTCCCCAAAGAAAATCAGGGAGGTCTGTGAAGCTCATCATGGATCGAACCATATCTAATAGAGTCCGATTTCTCCATTCTGAAACCCCGTTGAGTTGAGGTGTTCCTGGTGGAGTCCATTGAGAGACTATGCCATTATCCTTGAGATAGTCTAGGAATTCCCTGCTAAGGTATTCACCTCCTCGATCTGATCGAAGAACCTTAATGGGTTTTCCAGTTTGTTTTTCTACTTCATGTCTGAATTCTTTGAACTTTTCAAAAGCTTCAGACTTGTGTCTCATAAGATACACATACCCATACCTAGACAGATCATCGGTAAAGGTAATGAAGTAGACAAAATTGCCTCTAGCCGGCACATCAAATGGGCCGCACACATCAGTATGTACTAGGGCAAGGAGATCTGTGGCCCTCTCCCCATGTCCAACAAAAGGGAGTTTAGTCATTTTGCCTTGAAGACAAGGATTCACAAGTTGGATATGACTCGAAAGTCAATGGACTCAATAGCCCATTTTTCTCCAATTTGTTGATCCTATCTTCTGCTATATGACCTAATCTCAGGTGCCATAGATATCTGTCGTTTGGACTATCCCTAGGTCGTTTGGCATTCACGTTTTGCTCGATAGTTAGAACAGGTACATCAATATGTAGCTGATAAAGACCATTAATAAGGAAACCATTTGCAATTTTATTTCTTTCATAAAGAATGTTACAATGGTCCTTAAAGAAGGTGATCACATAACCTTCTTGTGCTAAGCATGAAACAGAAATCAAATTCCTGCTAGCTGCAGGCACATAAATAACAGTCTTTCAAAACTAAGTCTAAACCAGATGGTAATCGAAGAGGGTATGTTCCCACGGCTACTGCAGCAACTCTTGCTCCATTACCGAACGCGTAGGATCATGTCTCCATCCCTCAGCCTCCTGCTATCCTCAAGACCCTGCATAGAAGTGCACAGATGAGCACTAGAACCAGAGTCAAGCACCCAACTGGATGCAGAAGAAACCGTAAGGTTAGACTCAATAACGAGCATACCTCCAGAAGGACCTTCCTTCTTGTTCTTCAGGGTGGCCAGGTAAGTAGGGCAGTTCCGCTTCCAATGGCCGTCGCTGTTGCAATGGAAACACTTTCCTTTGCCATCGGCCTTTTTCTTCGATTCTGCCTTCTTCTTCTTTGATCCTTCCACCTTTTGCTTTTTCACAGACTTCTTTTTCTTTCCATAAGACTTTCTTTTGGAAGAAGTCCGTTCCATAGCAAGAACTGAGCCTTTAGAACCTTTCATAGAAAGCTCAGCGGTAACCAGCATATTCATTAACTCGGCCAAGGAATTCTGAAGTTTATGCATGTGGTAATTCATGATGAATTGCCCATATGCATCAGTCAAGGATTGCAGAATAATATCGTTCTGCAGGTCCAAGTCCAACTTCACACCGAGCTTCTCAAGCTCTTCCATGTCCTTGATCATTGTCAGACAGTGATCTTGGACTGACTGCCCATCACGCATCTTAGCCTTAAAAAGTCATTTTGTGACTTGATATTTGGCTGCGCGACTCTGTTCACCAAACATCTCCTGCAGGTGAGCCAACATTTGGCGAGCAGTCCCGATATCTTCATGTTGGCGCTGGAGCTCATCAGACATCGAGCCCAACATGTAATATCTGGCCTTATTATCTTCGTCAATCCATTTTTCCAGAGACGCTCTCTGTTCAACAGATGGACGGGCTGGTAATGTGGGAGGGTCCTGGTCCAAAACATGGGTTAACTTCTCGGAACCCAAAATAATTTTGTAGTTCCTGAGCCAATCTTTATAATTGGGTCCAGTCAGTCTATGTGTGTCCAGGATACGTGCCAATGGGTTGGACGCAGACATTTTCCTGTAGAGAGTCAAAGATTCTAGTTAGATACTGTAATTTTGACTTGACCAATTTATTTAGGGATTTTATTTTTAAACAAATTAGCTCCCACTATTTTCTCGGATCCCTACACTCCCTCTGTAGAGATGCGAAAATCTCCACGATTAATGATTTCTAGTGGGTGGTGCGGTCTCACCAACTGACTCATCACCTCACCTAACAGTTATTGGTGATGGGTTAGCCAATGAGTGAACAACTCTTGTTCAATGATTCTCTAATCATGGTGCACCCAAACTTGGTCTCTAATTCATGAATCTCACCGTATCCGGAATATTGATCCACTCCTTAGTTAAGTCAGACCCACCATTTGCATAGACTGGGTTCCTAATTGAGTCTCTCACCGTATCCGGAAATATTGAGCCCAACTCATCCTCCAGCCCATAGCATCCAATGCCTAATAGACATGGTTGCATCTTCCCGGTGCAACTGAGCCACTGTATCCAGCCGAGAACAATCAACCCCGGGAAGGGCCCGCACATCTACAATGGTGGAAGACCTCAGACTTAATCTTTTCTTAGGGAGAATTGATTCAGGTCTCATTAAACTAGACTTGGCTTAGTCATAACAATTATGACTAACCTAGTGGCATGGGTTAGCTCGGATTATTGACCACCTCAGATCAGAACTGTGTCAACAGATATGGCCAGGTAAGTGAGACCGGTGGAAGGAATATGCCATTAACTCGTACAAGAACGCATTCAGGTCGAGTAGCTTCCAATTAAAAACCAGTCGGTCGTCTGTGCCAAACTTACCTTAGACACCAAATTGTTGAGTCAGAACCAATTGGGTTAGCCTACAATCCAGACTCTAACCTCTGAGCCTAATTAGGTCTTGCTTGATCGTGACTCGATCTTGACCCAGACTTAATCCTATTAGGCTGGTCAATTTAAGCATTGTTGATCCCATCTAACCAACTCTTGATTCGGTTTGATCAACCGCTTAGACCTAATTGAGCTACCCAAGCCCGAACCCAGTATTATGAATATGTCTTAGATCTGAAATTCTCAATTTTAGACCTAATTAATATTCCATAAACTTAATTCTTAATTAAGTAGGGTTCATAAACAAAATATGCACAATAAATCCTAGGGTTTCAGGATCTAGGGTTTTGCAGAAAGTAAGTTTTGGGTTTCTGATTAAGGACGAACACGCAGCACCCCTACACATCATAAGAACACCCCATCGAATGGGAAGAGAGGGCCTTTAAACCCTTCTTCGTTCTTATGACCGGACGGCCAAGAGGAACGCCTTAATCAGGAACATTCAATACTACAAAACAATATCAGATCTATATCATATATCTCATATATAAAGTAGATCTAATCATGGCATATTTTGCATACATCTCATGTATCAAATCATGCATATTTTCAGATCTAAATTATCTCATAATAATCTAAAAAATTAGATTTAAATTGATCTAATCAAAATAAATTCTAATCTAGACAATTATGTAGAACTATTCTACAACTAGTCTAGACATGCATCAATCATATCTCATATGATATTCAAAAATTAAATAATTTTTATTTGCTATTTTTTAGATGTTATTATAACACTTATAATATCAAAAAATAGTAAATAAAAAGATCTAAAATATGATTTAATCAGATTAAATCAAAAACATGCAAGAACTATTCTATAGAACTATTCTATTCTAGAACTAGTCATGCATATCTTCTAATCTTAGATCCAAATTATTTAATTTTAATTTTTTCTGATTTCAGATCTGATCACATCTCATGTGACATCTGAAAATCAATTATTTTCTAATTAAAATAAATTTAAAATCAGATCTAAACAATTTAGAACCATGGCTCTGATACCAGTTGAAGGGAAATCCTGATTTCCCGGTCCAGGTTCGTTCAGATCTGATCAGATCAAGAGATATATTTCAAAAATTTTTCTCTTGATCCCAATCAGATCTTGATATGTTTTAGATCTGATTCTTATTATTTTAATAAAATAAAATAAAAAAGATAAATTAAATCAAATTTAATTTACCTGATCTGGGTAATCCTATTACCCTGTTGATGATCCTGTTTGCAGCGGAAGGTTCTGGATCTTAGCCACGCAAGCGCCTGGCCTCTACCGGTATCCACTCGGGTTGGATCTGGAGATCCTCTTCTTCTCTATCACACCTCCAAAAATCAGATCTGGATCTGATCTGGAGGATCTTCAAAACTCTTTTGAAGATGAGCAGTCGTCCTTTGCAGCAGCGCAGCCTTCTTGCTTTTGATCGCCTTTCTTTGATCTGAATCGCACCAACCAAGGTCCAAAACTCCTTTTGGACGTGGAGAGCAAGGGGAGAAGAGACTATGGCATGGAGAAGGAGGGGAGAGGCAGCCTTGGGGCATGGGGTTTCTCAATTGAATTCTCTTAGAATCTGAGTTGGGCGCAGGGTCTTATTTATAGACTAAGCTGTGATCCAACTCCTCTTCCTTCCCAACCAATCACAACCCTTTGTGAAATCAGATCTAAATCTGATTGGTGGGAATAGAGACCCCTGGATTCCTCCTTAGAGGGTGCCTAAGACCAGTCAAAGTTGGTTCTTAGAAGAACTCTAATTGGAATCCAAAAAGGAGATGGAGTCCTTGTCCAACAAGGACTCCTAGGCGCCTCCAACTTGGGCACACGCCTAGGGTGGCGTGCGCCCTTCTCCTTGCCAGGTTCTGGCAGGGGGACAGGCCCCCACCAGCTCTCCAATAGGTGCATGACATGTGGTCAAAAGTCAAAGTGTCAATGGTCAACGTTTGACCAGTCAAAGGTAGACTTTTGACCAAAGTCAAAGAACAAGAAATGGCAGGTGACCAAAAATGGCAGGTAATGTCTTACAAATAAGACAACCTATTCTGACTTGGACAACCTCCAGTCAGACCATATGAAGGCCTCTGATTGAGCACAAACTCCTTTGGCTCAGTCAGGACAACTTATTTATGATAGTAAAAGAAGAACGTTAGGTTCAATCGAGTGCTAGCACGATTTCCTTAAACCTAATTGAATCTCATTCAGATCAATTGAACTAGATCAGTTCAATTGATGATCACCAGATTCAAACCCTTGTTTGTGTGACCCAATTAGGTTCAGTTCTGTATGGTAATGGGATATGTCATGATCTCTATCATAGACATCATCGAAACTCCTTTCGATGAATCAGAACTCTTCTGATTCGAACAGCTAGAATGATCGATCATCTAAATCATTCTAATTGCTCCCAAAATCCATCAGTGACACCTAATAGTATATGGTGGCAACCCATCAGAGCTGAATGCGAACCTCTTGGTGCAGCTACATGTGCGATTCAGTTCTTCTATCTTGAGCCCCGATCAGATTAGGGTTAAGGTGAACTCGTCAAACCCTAGTCTCTGTCATATGATGTAATCATTCGATTCGAGTCCAATGCGAAAATCTAAATAGAAACTCTTTCTATTATTTCACTCTACCATGGCCATGGATTTCTGGACTTGATTCTCATGATCATCATAGGGCTACTCCTCTACCACCGAGGTAGATATATCCCATCTTGATGCAATCCAGTTCCTACAACGAACATGCTATAGCCAACATACACCTCAGGGTTCCATATGGCTAGGAGATCGAGTAATGGTGTAGTCAAACTATAACACCCTCAAGGTGAACTGCTGATGCATCTCAGGTCAAAGAACCAGACACACTACTGCAGCATCGAGTCAGTCATTGACGAGAAGGTAGACTCCCTAATGACTACTCGAGGTGGTCACGCTCAGTGCCCTTGTTCTCTAATGAGTACCTGTACTCTCGCTCCGGTGTCTCCACACCATAGACTTAAGACTCATCTACTAAAGAGAAGCGATCGTACACCAACCTTCTGGATCAATCACCATCCTCGTGATGATCCTATGGTCGGGAGCTGTTTATGAGTTAATAATGATTATTCATGTCTTAAATTTTCAACTCTTGAAAATATGAATTATCATTACCATTAACTCAAAGGATGTATCACAGACACTAAATACACATGTGTGATAGAAAATAACCCATTTCATTAAATTATAGTCAAAATTACAATTTTGCCCCTAGAAGTGTATTACAAGTGTCAGCCAATTCTGGCTTCTAGGGCACATATATCTAACAGGAAGACATGGGTGTACATGGGCTCGATGAGTGCTTACATGTATTGGATTAGCTAGGAGAATTTTTGGTCAAGCCTAATGGCTATGTATAAATACATAGGTTGTATTAGGATTTTAAGAGGTGCAAGCAATATAGATCTTTTCTTTCTTCAACCTCTCTTCTCTCTTCTCTCAAGAGTAGTTGCCCTAGATTCTTGAAGAAGCCCTAGAGAGAGGGGGTGCCTCACTCAAGCCTAAGGAGGGAGGTGCCCCAGCATAGATCTAGATGATGGATCTATGATACGCTGGCTTAGAGAATGCCAAAGATCTTTTGTGGTCCATGATAAAGATTAGGGACTTCCGCAATATGGCATCAGAGCTAAGTGATGCCAAGAGGATATGCCAACAATTGGTATCAAAACCTGATGGTGTGTGGAAGCGAAGGAGAAGTCATATAGGATGAAATTAGGAATCTGCATGAGTATTCCATGATATGTCTTTGATCTACCTTTGTTATTGCTGTGGTTTGGTCCACCAAAAGTAATGGGTTGAAGGTGGAGGCTTAGAGAATTAACTGAAAGAATTTTTTCTGGGATGGAATGTTTGGGTGCATGATTTGCTTGTCGGTCTTGATGGAAAAATCAAGGTGTATGATGGTAGACAAGACAAGAAGCATTAGAGTGCCATAGTAGCACTTTTCTGAAGATGTAGGACTAAGAGAGGCTCAGCGATGCAGTAGTCGAGGAAGGTATCTCAATAGAGAGCATCAGGGTTCTCTAGAAAGATGGATAGTGTGGGGCTATTGAAGAGAGATTTTTTAAAGGATAATGGTCGAAGGAAGGCTGAAGAAGTGACTATACATCCTTCGATTATAAGAAGATAGGAAAGTAGTCGAAGATGTATTCAGCGATTCAACTAGAGCATGGATTTACGGAGCCTTGAGGATGATGGAGATGGATGATCAATGGAGGTCCAGTAGGTTAGCACTCGACGACTATAGAGTGGTGCAGAGATGAATCAGGGAGTGTTGGAGAGCTCCAGAAGTGCTACCCTTGAGGCACAGGGGTTGAGAGAGGCTCGATGGTGCAGCAGTTGAGGGAGGTATCTTAGTAGAGTGTGTCAGGGGCATCTCAGTGAGATCGGGAGCATATCATAGGGAGAGCCAGGAGGTCTTAGGGAGTGCCAGGAGGTCTCAGGTAGCCAGGAGTGTCTTGGATCAGGTTTCTTCTATAGGAGCACCAAGGAGAATTATAGTTCAGTCGAGGATGGTTTGTGTATAGCAAGAGAGGATCCAGATACCTATGAGGAGGCAATGTTGAGACGAGTCAGGGAGCACTGGAGTGTTGCAGTAGTGTATTCCTAAAGACATAGGGCAAAGAGAGGTTCGACGGTACAGCAGTTGAGGGAGGTATCTTAGTAGAGAGTGTCAAGAGGTATCTTAGGTTGATCGGGAGTAGCTCTCAAAGAGAGCCATGGAGTCTCGGAAGCCTCAGGATAAGGTAGGTGGGTCTGAGCCTAGGACATGGTTTGAGCTGTAGTTCCTCCGGGTGCAATTGAAGCGATGGCTGGTGCAGGGCCAGAAGAGGAGAAGGCTAGGATGAAATTTTCTATGGTTCAGTCACTGGATTTAGAAGAGTTGGATGAGCTCTTAGATTTTGGAGGTGCTCAAAGATTGTGAAGGTATCCAAGATGGCTTCGAAGAGGGCCACAGAGTATGAAGGTTTCAAAGGGGCAGCGACGATGTCCGAGGTGTAACGGCAAGCTTAGCAGTGCAACATTGAGTGGTTGGCCTTGAGGGACTCGATGATAGAGTCAACTTTTGCGGCATCAGGTGGACTTTGGATATAGAAGGAGCTTTGCAATGGTGGCTTCACAAGTAAAGGGAAAATTTGGCATGAGTTCAGAGCTGTGAGTCAGCATCGGTGATGCACAGTTCCTGATGGAGCAGCATATGCAGGTGGATAGGCATAGCTCTAAGGAAATCGTGTTAGATGGTACATCATGTGCTGGTTTAAAAATGTTATAGGTTCTCTAGGAAAGTTCAGAGAAAATAATGCAGCTGCTAAACAGAAGGGATCCTATAATTTTAGGATGGTGCCAAGAGGCAAGCATAGGTCTTCAGTGGTGGAGGCGGTCATCCCAAAGGCCTCAAAGGTGCTAATAGCTAAAGAGGATTGGCGGAGGTGATATTTGCACTGGTGCTGTCAAGGTGTGCATCGATAGTGGGATCCTATAGGAGTGCATTACCGAGGGGTTTACCAAGGCTTGGGGCACCAAGGTGGAGATTGTGAGGATTGATGGTGCTCCCAAGCCTTGGGAGGCTATGGGAGGAGTCAGGGTATTGGCTTCGAGGATTCTAAGGGCTTGGTTGGTGCTTCGGAGACCTAAGATTCAAGGTGAGGCAAAAAATCAAAGCTGGAGAATCAAGATTGTTGAAAGGATCATTTCTACAGGTTAGCCAACTCAGTCTAAAATTGCATCAGCTAAGTCTCAAAGGATAGGTCAAATAGAGAGGAGCGCATTTGGGACAGCAGCATGGCACTCAACTAGGTTGGCTCAGTCTAAAACTGAGCCGACCTAGTCTCAGGTTAGTCGGCTTAGTGTTGAGACTGAGCTAGCTCAGTCCATAAGCAAAGCTATGTGAGGATCTATTTAGGGCGAGGATAGGGACTTATCCTAGGGGTCTTAAGGCCTGGTTTGAGAGATCTTATGGGGGCTAACTCATGTATGGATCGGGCATAGATCCAGAGGATGAGAGCATGGGAGACATAGATGTACATGGGCTCGATGAGTGCTTTCATGTATTGGGTTAGCCAGGGATGTTTTTGGTCGGGCCTAATGGCTATGTACAAATATATAGGTTGTATTAGGGTTTTAAGAGGTGCAAGCAATACGGATCTTTTCTCCCTTCAACCTTTATTCTCTCCTCTCTAAAGTAGTTGCCCTAGGTTCCTGAAGAAGCC
The DNA here is from genome assembly GCA_006176705.1 of Cocos nucifera. Taxonomy (NCBI): domain Eukaryota; kingdom Viridiplantae; phylum Streptophyta; class Magnoliopsida; order Arecales; family Arecaceae; genus Cocos; species Cocos nucifera. The sequence goes on from QRFJ01001208.1 coordinate 53,987, forward strand.
CTAGAGAGAGGGTGCACCTCAGTGAAGTCCAAGGAGGGAGGTGCCTCAGCATAGATCTAAGTGATGGATCTATGATACGCTATCTTAGAGAACGTCAAAGGTCTCCTATGGTCCACGTTAAAGATGAGGGGCTTCCGCAATATGCCATCAGAGCTAGGTGATGCCAAGATGATATGCCAATAGAAATTTCATGTTAAATTTAGTAAGCTCAATTATCCACTTTGCTATTCTTCTAGAAGTATCTAGTTAGTGAAGAACTACTTTTATTGGTTGGTCTGTGAGGTTTGTTATTATGTGCCCCTTAAAATAAGATTGAAGTTTCTTGCTGCAATCTATAAAGCATAGGTTAGCTTTTCCAATTTGGTATACCTAGTTTTTACATCTCTTAGAACCTGGCTTATATAGTAGATCGACTTCTAAACTTTTGCCTCCTCTCTAATTAGGATAGCTCCAATGGCTACAGGAGATATTACGAGGTACAAGAACAACTCTTCACTAGGTTTGGGCTTGGCAAGGAGAGAAGGTGAGCTGAGGTAGTTCTTTAATTCCTCAAAGGCTTTCTAACATTTTAGGGTCCAGCAGAAGTTCTTCAATTGCTTGAGCACCTGAAAGAAGGACATGCAACATTTCAATGATCTTGAAATAAAGCATTTCAAAGCTGCAATCTTTTCCATCAGGCACTAAACTTTTTTTATTATCTTGGGAATAGTCATCTCCTGAATGGTCTGAATCTTCTCTAGGTTTGCTTCGATGTCGCGTCTTGATACCATGAATTTCAAGAACTCTTTTGAGGTCATTCCAAAAGCATATTTAGTTAGATTCAGCTGTATTTTTTATTTTTGGAGAGTGCTGAATATCTCTTCCAAGTTGGCAATGTGATTTCTTAAAGATTGGCTTTTAACAAGTATGTCATCCACATAAATCCCCATATTACGATCGATCTGCTTCATGAAGATCTTATTCACCAGGCGTTGGTAGGTTGCACCTATATTTTTAATTCCAAAGGACATAACTCTATGATAATGAAGACCATGGTCAATAATAAAAGCAGTATTCTCCTTATCTTCTTGAAGGAAAAAAACTACTTTTTCTGCCATAAGATCGGTTTAATCTGACCAGATCTATAGAAAATATTTTAAAATTTTTTCTACAGAGTCTAGTTAGATCAGAGAGTTCTTCGATCTAATTTTAATGATCTAATATTAGATCTAAAATTAAAATTAAAATAATAATATCTAATATTACCTTTATGGTAAACTGCTTTTATCCTATTTATGATCTACAGATGCTTTGGATTCTGGATCAAACCATGCATGTGACTAGCCTCTACCAGAGTCTACTCAGGCTAGATCTGGTGGTTCTCTCCTTCAAGATCTAACCACCAAAAATTAGATCTAAATCTAATTTGTAAAGCCTTCGAATCAACTGATGAAGGCAGCACACTCGTCTTATGAATGTCCTCTCTTTTCTTGAAAACTTCATGCTAATTTCTATGGAGCTTCTCTTGGAACCTTGTCCCAACCTTTGGGTGTGGAGAAGAGGAAGAGTAGGGGCATGGAGAAAGGGAGAGGATGGCTACCTATGGGGCTTTGGGGCATGGAGCATAAAGCATATAGAAACTCTAAGGCGTAGGGTCTCTTAAATATAGCCTTGCACCACATCAGTGTTCTAATCAATCAAGCAACCAATTGCTTGATTTGTTTCGAATTTCTTGACAAATTTTCTTGCCAACTCACATCAGATTTGCCACGCCAAATATTCCACATAAGGCCATACAAAATAGGTAGGGAGAAGGAAAGGAAGTTTGGTGCATAATGGATTCTTCCTTCTATTGCCCAGCTATGCAACCCAAGAAGCGGGGGGGGGTGAATTAAGTTTCAAAAATTTTAAAGCTAATTTTCAAATATCAAGATTGAATGATAATATGCAAGATGTGTGTGTGAAGCAATTTAGGTTAGAGAAAAAAATATAAAAGATTAGAGAGCATGAATTTAATAAACTAAGAAAAGAAAGATAGCAAGCACACCACAAACAAGCAAGATTTAGAGACCAACATCCACTCCCCAAGCTCTTACTTGGGAATTAAAATCCACTAACCATATTCAAACTAAATACACTATTGGAAACCTCCAATCCTAGCATACCCAAGCTAGAATACTTATTTTTCGATTACAAGCCAATGCAATACAATCCTATTCAAGGTTAGGATCAACCTTCCCAAATTTTGGAATCCCCATAAAACTTGAAACAAAACAGTAAAGTAGAGTAAAAGATTTAATGACAATCAAATATAAGTTTAGCTCCCTTTGTGAGCAAATAAAATTTTAAGAATGCTTTTCACAATAGTGGAGGAAGCTTCTCTAATTTTTCTCAAGATTGTTGGAGACTTGAATGAGCTCTTGAGAGGTTGGTGAACTTGAAGATGAAAGCTTCTTTTCTTGATGAATACTTTTTGCTTAGAGCTGATAATTAGTTCTTCAATCTCTTATTTTTCTATTTAAAGCCTTTTGGATCTTCAATAGGTGGAAGAGATAATCCTGGGCAAGATTTGTAGCCATTGGAGACGTTAAGAAAATATTAAAACCTACCAAAATAAGAAAAAAATAGTTGTTGTAGAAAAAGTTCTATTGCAAGGGTCGACTCATGGGTCGACTCATGGCACAGGGGTCGACTTATGGCACAGGGGTCGACCTCGAGATCGACCTCTGAGATAAAATTCAAAAAAATAGCCATTATATTTTTTTAGCCTTCGGAACAGCAAAGGTCGATCCTGGGGTCTATCCTTGGCATAGAGACAGCATGCCAAACAACCCTTTTCAATAGGAGACCACCTAAGGGTCGATCCTTTCGCTTCAAACTTGATTTTTCTTCAAAATAAGGATCCCAAAATCATGGAACTGCCTCCAAAAGATTAAAAATCTTCTATACTTGCTCTTGATGCTCTTAGATCAAAACTTAATAAAATTATGACTTTGCTTCTAAAATACAAAAAGTCTTTTTTCAAGCCAAATTCATTAGTAATCCCCTCAAATGCTTTGTAATCATCAAAATCAATTTTTTTAGCAACAATCAACCCCTTTTTAATGATGATAAAATATTTGAGCATAAGCAAAAAATAAGGCATGTAGAAGTATTGATTGAGGGTTTCAAAAATTTTGAAGAAACATTGTACATCACATACTAAGATATTATATTCAATTATTTGATCAATATAGCATCAAGAGCAGTTTGATGATTACTTATAGTAAGGCATTTAAATGATTTGCAAAAGTGTTTGACTTACTTATTCCTTTTGTCAATTTTACTTCTTTTTTTTTTGTCAATTTTACTTTAATTTTGCTTATAGCCCAATTTTATTTGCTCTACTCCCCTTTTTTAACATCATCAAGTAAGATCTTAAAGAATTTTAAAATTTAAAAATAAAAAGGCCTCCCCCTTAAGTTATTCCCTATGTTTTTCTATTAGAATAAGAGTTTATAACAAAACTTTCAATTTACAATATAATGATCATAATAAAATTTAGTCAATTTACAAAGGTTTCATTTCACATCATTCAAATGACATCATCACATATTTACATATAAATGATTATCATAACATCAAGTCATCAAAATATATAAGTGCTAAACATACAAAATATAAAGGTATCAAAAGTATTCATGAGAATTAGGCCATCAAAACATATAAAATTCATGGATACAACTATCCATGACTCAAGCAGCCAAAAGTATCAATGCCATAAGTTTGATCTAAAAAAAATATAACCAACTATGACTTGATCGATAACTCATAGAAACAACTAAGAGATACTAGATCATAACTTAATACAAAGATGACTAAACTAAATCTAGTAGAGATCATGGCTGGAAGCATCTGAATCAAATGAGGAATTAGAGATGTGATGGGGTGTGTCAAATGACAGATGTATCAAATTCAAAAAATTAAATCAAAATTTAGAAAATTGAATCAAATCAAATAAATTAGCTTTCTTTCAAAAGCTTATCATTTGAAATTTCTTTCTTTACAAAAAATTAGCTTAAACTTAAATATCAAAGGCTCTCCTCCTTTTTGAATGAATATGATTCTTTGAATAGATTTTTAAGTATGTACTGTTAAGCTTTAAGAGGATTAGAGCTTTTCAATGATTTGAATAGTGGAATCAAGCACAACATTTAATTTGTTATTCATTTTTTTCTTTTTCTAAATAAATTTCAATCAATTAAGCTCGAAAAAGATATATATCAGAAATATGTCGAACAAAATAAAGATAGTATCAGAGCAAAAATGATTTTATAAAGATTTCTAAAGACCTATTAAAAATTTTGTATTATATTCATATTTTTAAATAAGTTTTAAAATTAGAAGTATGTATCAAAATTTTATTTTTTTGGAATGAGAATATATTTTAAATTAGTTTTAACTCTAATTAGTTATCAAAAATAATTTAGCAATCAAATCAATTGAATCTAAACTAAGTAATCACATGAAGGCTTAAGTTAAAAGGATCATTAAATAATCAAAGTTCATTATCCTTAACTCAAATTAATTAGAATATTCAGTTAAGGCTAACTAGATAATATTTAATAAACAAACATCTTTTTTCTTATTTTTTAAGAATAAATACTAGAAAATTTATCACATAATATTTTCTCCCCCTCTTTTCCATAATTATTGTTGGATAAATTTATCTTTTAGCTTTTCTTCCTCATTTTGAAAGAACACAATAAATTTAGAATGAATATCTTCTCTCTTTCTTTTAAAAAAATTCTATTTATGAACAATATGAATTAAAAACACATCTCTTCCTTCTTGAATAATATAAATGCATTAAATAAAATTATTTTAAATTTTAAAGATTCAAGGGAGATGGAATATTTTAAAGATTAATGATTTTCAATAGATCATTCAAAGCAAATTATAAGATATATTTAATTTTTTAGGGATCATCTCTTCTTTTCTTTTATTATTATATATATATATATATTAAGATCAATAAAATACAAGATAAATATCAAGTTGTTTGATATCAATTGATTAAAAACTAAACTCTTCTTTGAATATTTGGTTTTAATAACTTCTTTGAAATATTTTGCTTGACATCAATATCAAAAGACTTAAAAAGAGTATTTTTCTTAAATTTATTTTTCAAAATTAATCAATCTAAACAAGGCATGAATATTCATCAATAATCCTCTTTTAAGATAAAAAATGATTTCTTTATACTAGTTAATTTAAAAGAAAAATAATATGATCAAAATGTGCAAAATATAAATAGTTGCTTAAAATGAATCAAATGATCAAAATCATTAGAATGCTCAAATAAATTCATGAGATAAATAAAGCATAATTATTTATCCATGATTTTTCTTATTAAGTTCAAAAATAATTTTTCTTCTTATGGTCAAGAAAAAAACAAGAAGGATGGATAATATTTAACTTAAAGCAATGAAATTAAGTCTCAAGGATTGATTCAAAAGTATTAGTAGAGGACAAGTTGGGATCAAAAGAAGGATATTTAAGCAAAAGAATATAGAATTCTCAATTCTCTCTTAATTTCATAAAATTTATCTTCACTCAAGGTCTTAGTGAAAATATCAGCAAATTGATTTTTAGTATAATATAATTAAGAATTATGTCATTATTTTGAATATGCTCTCTTATGAAATGATGTCTTATTTCAATGTGTTTTGATCTAGAGTGTTGTATTGAATTCTTAGTTAGATTTATGGTACTAGTATTATCAAATCTTATGAGAGTTTTGTTTAGTTTGATGCCAAGGTCTTCAAGTTGTTGCTTAATCCACAAGATTTATACACAGCAACTTTCAGCTATAATATATTCAGCCTCGATTGTAGACAATGTTGCCAAATTTTGCTTCTTGCTAAACCAAGAGATTTAGTTAACTCCTTGAAATTGGCAAGTTCTACTACTACTTTTTCTATCTATTTTGCATCCAGCAAAGTCTGCATCTGAATATCCAATTAAATCAATTGATGAATTCTTAGAGTACCATAAATCTATGGATTGAGTTCCTTTAAGATATTTAAGTATTCTTTTTACAGCATTTAAATATTATTCTTTTAGATTAGATTAAAAACGTATACATAAACAAACACTAAACATGATATCTAGTCTACTAGCAGTTAAATATAATAAAGAACCAATCATACCTCTATAAAGTTTTTCATCAATACTTTTACCTCCTTCATCCTTGTCAAGCTTACATGATGGACTCATGCGGGTACCAATTGCTTTGGAGCTCTCCATCCTAAATCTCTTGAGTAGTTTTCTTATGTATTTGCTTTGAGTAATGGAGATTCCTTTTTTTATTTGTTTGATTTGAAGTTCGAGGAAGAATATTAGTTCACCCATCATTTTCATCTCGAACTCTTCCTACATGAGCTTAGGAAAATCTTGACATAAAGTTTCATTAGTAGATCCAAATATAATATCATCAACATATATTTGTATTACTAAGATGTCATCATGATCTCTTTTAATGAAAAGGATTGTATCTACATTTCCTCTTGAAAATCCATTATTAAGCAAGAATTTACTTAGTCTTTCATACCAAGCTTTAGGTATTTGTTTTAAACCATATAATGCTTTGTTTAATCTAAAAACATAATTTAGAAAAGCATGATTTTTAAAATTGGGAGGTTATTCTATATGAACTTCTTTGGCAATATATCCATTTAGAAAAGCATTTTTAACATCCATTTGAAATAGCTTGAAATTCATAAATCATGCATAAGTGAGTAAAAGTCTAATTGCTTCTAGTCTAGCAACAGGTGCAAAGATTTCATCAAAATCAATTTTCTCTTCTTGATTATAACCCTTTGCAACTAATCTTGCTCTATTCCTAACTACATTTTCATTTTCATCCAATTTATTTCTATATACCCATTTTGTATCAATTATTGGATAATTTTTAGGTCTTGATACTAAGGTCCATACATTATTTCTTTCGAATTAATTAAGTTCCTCTTGCATTGCATTTATCCAATTATAATCTTTTTCGACTTCATCAATGGTTTTGGATTCAAAATGAGAAACAAATGCAAAATTATTGTATGCATCTCTAAGTGAAGAGTGAGTTCTTACCCCATCTGTAGGATCACCAATAATTAGTTCTTTGGGGTGATTGTGAACATACCTCCATTCTTTTGGAAGATCATTTGTACCTTGAGGTTGTTCTTGTTGTCCTTCACCCTGAATTTCTTGCTTGTCTTCATGATTCTCTTCATTCTGAATTGTTGAATCCTTTAGGATGATCTCCTTCAATTCTTCTATAAGAGGATCTACATCATCAATACCCTCACTCTTTCTTAATGGAAGATCATTAGTCTTATAAAAAATAACTTGTATTGACTCCACTACTACTAAGGTTCTTTTGTTAAAAACTCTAAAAGCTTTACTAGAAGAGGAGTAACTAAGAAAAATAGCTTCATTGGATTTTGCATCAAATTTACCTTGTTTTTCTTTACCATTATTCAAAACAAAACATAGACAACCAAAACATGAAAATATGCAATGTTAAGTTTTCTTTCTTTCCAAAGCTCATAAGATGATTTCTTTAAAATTGGTCTGATTAGGGCATGGTTTAAGATGTAACATGCTGTGTTAATTGCTTCCATCTGAAAGTATCTTGGAAGGTTGCTTTCACATAACATAGTACGGGCCATTTCTTCTAGAGTTCTATTTTTTCTTTCTACTACTCCATTTTGTTGGGATGTCCTAGGTGCTGAAAAATTATGACTAATTTCTTTTCATCACAAAAGTTTTTAAAATCTTGATTTTCAAATTTAGTTCTATGATCACTTCAAATGCTTTGAATTGAAAACCCTTTTTCATTTATAATTTTTCGGTAAAACTTTGAGAAAACATGAAAAGTTTCATTTTTGTGTGCCAAAAAGAAAATTCATGTAAAATGTGAGTAGTCATCGATACTTACAAAACCATAATATTTTCCACCTAAGCTTGCTGTTCTTGTAGGACCAAACAATTCCGTGTGTAAAAGTTCTAATGGCTTAGAAGTTGAAACAATGTTCTTAGATTTGAATGAAACTCTTGTTTGTTTACCTAGTTGGCATGCATCACAAATTTTATCTTTTTCAAAGTTTAATTTTGGTAAACCGATAACTAATTCCTTTTTGATAAGCTTTGAAAGTGAATGCATACTAATATGTGCAAGCCTACGATGCCAAAGTTAACTAGTCTCACTAATTTTGGCATTCATAGCTACTAGACATTGCATGTTTATCATAGAAAGCTCATTCAAATCTACCATACAAATATTACCTTGCCTATGATCAACAAACTTAATGACATCATCATTGGAACTAGTTACAATGCATAATGAAGATTCAAAAATAACTTTGTAACCATTGTCACAAAGTTGACTAATACTTAAGAGATTGTGTTTTAAACCATCTACTAATAAAATATTTTCAATATACTTGGAAGGAGTGATAACAACATTACCTATACCAATAATCTTTTCTTTGCCATTATCTCCAAATGTGACAATCCCTCCATTTTTAGCATCAAGCATGATGAATTGGGACTCATCATCGATTACATGTCTTGAGCATCCACTGTCAAGATACCATCTTTGATTTTCTTCTTTAGATGCAAGACAAACCTACATGTAAAATCAAGTCCTTACTCTAGGTATCCAAGTTTTCTTGGATCTTTTAAGGTTAGTCACATTGGTTCCTTTTGGAACCCATATTTTCTTTATAGTTGAATTGTTAGAGAATCATGTATAAGATTTGTGTCCTAGTTTACCACATTCAAAGTAACATTTAAAAATTTATTACTTTATAACTTTACAAAAATACTTTTCAAAAATTTTTATTTTCTTAGCGGGTTATAGCCTAGACCAGCCTTATCATAAATGGCTTTTTGATTTTTAAGAATCATATAAAATTTATTTGAACTCAAAGTAAATTTTTCAACTATCAGTTTTAAATTACCAATTTTATTTTTCAAACAAGATTAGTTTTTCACTTAGGATAGTTTCATTTTCTTTTAGCAAGACTTGATTTTTTAATTTTAGTTCTTTATTTTTAGTTTCTAACTTTTTTAAATCATCTACTAAATTATAGAAGAATTCTTGAAGATCTTCGAATATAAATTTATTTGAGATTTTAACCCTTACCTCATTCTCATGTGCCTTAAGGCACAGGTTGGTTTGTTTATGAGCTTCTTCCTCTTTGGAGCTTGAGTCGTCACTATCACTCCATGTTGCTACCATAGCCTTTTTCTTGTATTTCTTAGAAACCTTTTTAAGTTGAGGTCATTCAAACTTAAAGTTCCTCGGCTTCTTACATTCATAGCAAATAAGGGGTTGCTCCCTATCCTTTTACTTGCTACGCTCCCCTTTAGTAAGTAGCCTCTTCCTCATCCCTTGTTTACTCTTCAAAAATCTCTTAAACTTTCTTATGATGAGGGCTATTTCTTCATCTTGTTCTTCATCATCCATTTCATCGAATTCCTCATCTTGTTGAGTGGTGGATTTAAAGGCTATTATCTTCTTTTTCTTGACATCTTCTTCTTGATGTTGTTTCATGCTTAGCTCGTGCGTCATTAGAGATTCTAGAAGCTCCTTTGAGGATAAAACATTCAGATCTTTGGCTTCTTGGATTGCAGTCACTTTGAACTCTCTTGTCCTTGACAAAGACCTTAGAATCTTCCTCATAAGGTTACTGTTAGAATAAGACTTGCCAAGACTTTTAAGATCATTTATAATATCCATATATCTAATAAATATTATAGTTATTGACTCATCATGCTCCATTTTGAAAAGTTCATATTTATGCACAAGCATGTTAATTTTTGACTCCTTAACTTGATTTGTGCCTTCATGAGTTACTTCTAACCTATCCTATTGGTGCAAAATTTGGTCGTCATCGGAGAAGCATCGGAGTCGGAGAAGAAGAGATCACCGTTAGTGACCTGCAAAATAAGTCTCATCCAAAGCCAGGGGGTGGCTCTGGCAAGATCCTCCGATGGTCAAGTCAGCTCTTTTGACCAATAGAAATGAAGTACTCAGCTGAGAGAGTTGTAGAGTATTGAGAAAGAGAAGAGAGCCTGGAGAAAATATATCTGGAGGATCCCTTTTATAGATAGAGTCTGTAACAAATTGATAGTGACAGCCATAACTATCGGGTAGTGGGCTGCTCGGGGCCACATGGAGTTTGTTATGGAGGATAGTGTCTATTGTCGCGAGGTGCCAATCCGTTTGAGATTTGATAGTCAATGTTTGGAGGAGTAGGCATCAGTTGGTAATGACCTTTGAGCTATATCAATTCTAGAGGAGTTCGTACTCCTCTAAGGTAGTCTGGGTGTGGGTTGGTTCATACCATGTTCGAGGCCAAATTTGTGTAGGAGAGGAGACTCTTCTAGAATCTGGAAGTAGATCTGCTAGAGTGATTTGCATGCAGCTCTTCTAGAAGAAAAATCAAAGGAAGAATTTGTCTTACGGAGGAACCCAACTATTGGATAGAATCCTAGAAGGAGTTCACCTATTGGAGGAGTCCCAAAGGAATTCACCTATTAGGAGAGTTCGAAATGAGTTCGGCTGTTAGAGGAGTTCATCTGTTGGAAGAATCCAGAAGGAGTTCGCCTGTTTAAGTCTGGAAGGAGTTCGACTGCTAGAGAAGTTCGCTTGTTAGAAAAATTTGAAAGGAGTTCAACTGCTTAGAGGAGTTCGCCTGTTGGAGTCTGAAAGGAGTTCGACTGCTAGAGGAGTCCAGAAGGAGTTTGACTACTGGAGGAGTTCATCTATTAGAGAAATCCAAAAGAAGTTTGCCTATTACGTGAATCCAAAAGGAGTTCGACTGCTAGAGGAGTTCGGCCATTCCAGAATGATTCAGAGCTTGAATATTCCTGTAGGTTGAGGTTCAGCTTCTAAAACCACAATTAGATGGAACTGATTTAGTCAGAATCTTAGCCAAACTTTGGTAGGCATAGATTTATCCCCAACACTAGCCCCCCTACTCTCGAGTTTGAAGTTCGAAGGATGGGAGTAAGGTGGAGACTGTCGAAGTTCGAAGAATTTTTCGATCCTGCTGGGTTTCCTACTTCTAGGTGGGATGGGATGTTTTGGCTTTTATTGGGCTGGCGTCGGAGCATCGAATATGCACGGTGACCTGAAGAGACATTTTTCAAATTCCTTATCTAAAGTCTGCCCAAAGTATAATGACATTAAGGGTCTGTCCATTGGAAGCTTTATGCGATGATGAGTGGGACACACATCGATCAGAGATCGATTGGAGAAAATCTGCAATCATAACTACTTTGGGGCTCCAGAGGTTACCTAAGCCTGTCCTCCTCCACCTTGTCTCTACTTCTGAAATCTTTCTTTCCTCCCTCTGGATTCCTTCCTCATCCCGAGCGAGAGCCCAAGCTGCTTCCTTTGGTTTTCAATGTACCTTCCTTCGATTCTTTCTCTATTCACCATCTCCTTATTCTTGTCAACCAATTTAGGTCAGCTTTTCGATACCTTTCAAATTATCTCTGCATTCTTACTTTCTCGTTCTTTCTATTCTTGTCGAAGCTTGAATGTCACATTTTTTTTTAATTTTTTGGATAATTTCTTGATTTTACCTTGATCCAAATATCTAGTGAGGGATCTTGGTCGACTTGTTCTGAGAGTCCGGCCCCTTTAAGCTTGATGAACCCACCTTCTGAGGAGGTCGAACCCTTGGGATCGGCCCGTCCTTTTGCACCTGCGATCATTTCTTGTAGACTTTGGCCTTACGACCTTTTCTTATCTAGAATTCAGTTTGGAATTCCTCCTAAGTACGAGCTTGAACTCCCTGGGCCTGACGATCGAGCCTACTCACCCCCACCCGATCAAATTTGTCTGTACGTCAAAATCTTTTGGGCCGGGTTTAGGTTACCTTTACCTTTTTTCAAAGCTAACTTATTTAGTTTTCTCAATATTTTCTTTGCTATCGTGGCACCGAAATTCTTTAGATTTATCATAGGATTCCTCTCTCTGTACACCATGGTAGGCGTCCAACGTACCATTTCCCTGTTCCATAATTTTTTTTACTTTAAACATCATCCCACCACTAAAAATTGGTGGTATGTGCCGCTATAGTTCGGAAGGAAGGGACTGTTTAAAGGTGCCCCTTCCTCCATTCATAGCTGGAAGGAGAAGTTCTTCTTCATTTTCCATCCCACCCTAGAACTAGGGCTACCTCCATGGGGTGAGGTAAGGGAATCGGTTCGTCGAGCTCCTGAGCTAGAAAATGAAGATCGAAGCTCAACCGATAGGCTGAAGTCCTTTGATGCTCCACCAATCCCTAGACTCCTAGTTGAGCAAATCTTATTCAATTTTGGCCTCAGCCCTCTTTACCCAATAGGTAGTTTGTGATATTCAATCAGTTGGATGGTATTCATTTTTTTGATCTTCTAACTTTGTCTTGATAGAAATGACCCCCGAGGAATGGAACCACTTGATGAAGAGGGTCTGGACCCTTAAAAGAAAGGATGGTTCTTCTGGCGAACTACAGAAGAAGGCCCGGATTGGAGAGTCAAATCAGGCTATGCTGGTTTGGTCCGTGCCGACCCTTGAACCTACTGCTACCGTGCTGAGCTCGGCGTTGTCTGATTAGGCCATCCCTCTTGCTCCTATTCGACAAGAGGGGGCTGTGGAGAAGAAGAAGAAGAGGGCCGATGGCAAGAAGGTCAGGTGGAAGGCTAAGAGCTTTGTAGGAGGGGACCTTGGCCAGGAACAGGCTTCCTTGGATGATCGAGAGGTCATTCAGGCACTAATGGAGGGGAGCATCCTTCCTCACATCATTGAAAGGATGCACCAGAAGGATGACGTCGAGAGGTTTTATGAATCATTTGCTGCCTTTCTGGAAGTAAGTGGTTCCTTCGAATTTTGACTTCATGCCCATTAAGCATTGGAACTGAGATCTTTTATGATTTTGATTTATTGTGCTTTACAGCTGGGACACTACCTTTTTGCTCACTCTGAAGCAGCAATCCAAAATCAGACCGAAGCTTCTAGAGCCCTAGAAGAAGCTCATGTAGAAGCCTAGAAGGCATGGGCCAAGGTCGACATTGTAAAGGTTACCTCAGAGATCCATTCATCAGAAGTCGAATGCCTTCAGAATGAACTGAGAGAGGAGCATGGCGAGATGGCGAAGTTGAGGGCTGAGCTAGCCCTAGAAAAGGAGGAGAAAAGAAAGATGCAAGAGGAGGTTAGTGCTGCCATGGAAAGGGCTGTGCAAAACTTCAAGTCCTCCAAGGATATGGAGGACATCAAAATAGATTTTGCCCAGGAAGCCTTCTTGAAAGGGTTCCAGGTCTACATGGGGTGAGTCGTCGAGAATTTTTCTAACATCGATCTGTATCTCCTCCTAAAAGAGTTAGAGGATAGAGCTAACCCTTGACACGCCAATGTCGAGGTCGCTCCTGAATCCGTTGGTGCAGCATTCGGGCCTGCACAAAGACTGAAGCCGATCGAGAATGTCCTAACCTCTCCAATGGGTGAGCCACCCGAGGTCTAAACTTTTGACATCTATGTACCCTTTTTATTATTATTATTATTATTTTTGGTATACCAAACATATTTGAAGTAATGAGAGCAAATCCTTCTTTTCATTTACACTTTGTGTTGTATGTGATTCAGAACGTCTCTGTCGGTCAAGGCCATGACCTCCTTTCTTTGGTTGACGTCGATCCCTTACCTCAAGGGGGTTCGTTCAAGCCTTTGATAAATGATTTGAAGAAAAAGATCCATCAATTGAGAAAAAGATTGAAGAGAGTTGAGGCCGACCTTCAGGCCTCTCAAAAAAATACTGTGGAGGCGACTAAGGAAGTCACTCACCTCCGAAGGTTACACATGAAGGATGCGGCGAGCTTCAGCATTCCGAAAGAAAATTTTGAGAAGGAGCTCACCGAACTTCGAAAGAGCGCGAGCGATAAGTCCTGAGCACTCACAGCGAAGATCGGCTCTCTAGAAGTTGATCTCAAGAAGGTGAAAGAGAAGATTTATCTCTTAGAAGGAAATTCACCATGGTCCACCAACAAAGCTCAGCATGATTGGAACTGATCGAAGAAGTTCTTCTAGCTGCAGGATGCTGAAGATCGGCAAAATAATTATTGGATGACCTGGGCAGGGAAGATGTCCAGGCTTGAAGGTGAGCTAAAGACCGCCAGGGATGAGGTGACCTATTTTCGAAAGAAGCTTCATATCATTCAGCAGACTAGATCAAGTGGCAAACCTGAGGAGCTCGTCTTTCTGAGGAGGACTATCGGCAAACTCTTGGAGACTATTGTGGTGGAGAAAATCGAGGTTCAATAATTGATGTTCCAGTTGACCTGGGAGCATCAAGCAATCAAGGACGCTGAAGTTGAATCTGAGGTTTTAAGGAAGCAGCAGCGAGACCTTGAGGCCAAATTTGAATACTCCAATAAGATATACATCAATGGTCTATACAAGAAGAAGGAGCTAGAGGAGGAAATTTTTAGACTAAAGGAAGCTTTGGTGATGGCTAGAGCCGATAGCCCAAAGTCTGAAGAGCTCGGATCGCACTAGGACTTCACCTTCTTTTTTTTTGTATGTAATCGATTTCATCGATCCTTATCTTGTCTATAATGCATTTGCTTTTTTGCACAGTCGGCCTCTACCGACCTCTATTTTGTTTGTAGTGTGCCCATTGTAATTGATCTTATTAACTTTTACTTATAACAAACTTAACTTCATAATAAAGCAGTACCTTTTTCATTGTCATCTCTTGCGGATTTGATCCTGGATGCCTCATTTTTCTTTCATCTCTAATGAGATGCTTGTCGTGGATGTCGGGTCAGGGGTTCGTTCTGTAGATTAGGATGAGATTTTTTCTTTGGCATTTGGCGCGGTCATAGGAGAATGTGCTCATCAATCGTTATTAGGACCTTGGCCTTTCTCTTGTTTTAAATCAGCATGGCCTTGACCTTCCAACCCTTATAAGATTGTAGAGGTTCGTTGAATCCGTCGGTGGATTCTCATCATTGCTTTGCTCATGTTAGGATGAGGTTCTCCTCCTATTCCTAACGGACTATAGGAGCACATTAGGGCCATTGGTAGGGCCTCTCCCCTCATCTCTTCTTAGTTCAATGAGACCGTCGATCTTGCTCACGTTAGGATGAGGTTCTTCTCTTGTTCTTAATGGGTTGTACGGGCATATTAGGGCCGTTGGTAGGATCTCTCCCCTCATCTCGTCTTAGTTCAACGAGGCCTTCGACCTTGCTCAGGTTAGGATAGGGTTCTCCTCATGTTCCTAATAGGCTGTAGGGGCACATTAGGGCCATTGGTAGGGCCTCTCCCCTCATCTCATTTAATTCAACGAGGCCTTCGACCTTGCTCACGTTAGGATGAGGTTCTCCTCCTATTCCTAATAGGCCACTTTTGGTTGCTTCAAAGTTGTCATTATACAATCCTTATGTCAAGAAGTAATGATGTTATAATAGAAAGAACTTTATTAAAAAAAAGTTACTGGTAGTACATTCTTAAGTTTTCTGAATTCCAAGATCATGGGAGTGTTGTCCCTCCAAGCTCCTTCAAGCGGTAAGTTTCAAGCTGGATAACCTCCTCCACCCTATATAGACCTTCATAATTTAGGGCGAGCTTTCCTTGCTCTTGAGGCTTCGAAATGGACGCTCGTCGGAGCATCAAGTCTCCCACTTTGAATGCTTTGCTTTTTTACTCTAGAGTTATAGTATCTGACTACTCTTCATCTGTAGACTACTATCTGAACTTGAGCATCTTCTCTCTTTTCATCCAATAGATCGAGATTGACTCTGCGGTCCTATGAGTTACATACTCCTTGAAGGTCATAACCCATGCTGATAGAAGTTTATGCTCGATCGGGATGACTGCCTCCATCCCAAAGGCTAGGGCGAATGGTGTTTCTCTAGTTGGTAGCCTATGAGTAGTTCGGTACGCTCAAAGGATGTGGTAGAGTTTGTTCGCCCAAGTCATCTTGCTCTTTCAAGCCTTGCCTTGATATTCTGCACTAAAATTCTATTGGTCACCTCTGCTTCACCATTTGCCTATGGCTGGGCCACTGACGTGAAGTGATGGAAGATGTTTAGATCTTCGTAGAACTCAACAAACCTCATCCCAGCAAACTGTTGCTCATTATCTATTATGAGAGTTTAGGATAGACCAAATCGATAGACGATTGACTTCTAAACGAAGTTCTATACCTTGGCCTTGGTAATTTTTGCTATTGCTTTGGCTTTGACCCATTTGATGAAGTAGTCGATCGCAATCAGAAGAAATTTCCGTTATCCGGATGCCATTGAAAAAGAGCCAAGTATATCCATTTCCCACTATGCAAATGGCCAAGGTACGCTTAGTGGAGTAAGCTTGGAGGTCGGTTGTCTTTGTATATTTGCATTTCTTTAATAGTGGTCATATTTCTTGACATACTCTATAGAGTCATGGTATAAGATCGGTCAATAGTATCCTTAACGAAGTAATCTTTGTGATAGGGATCTGGCTCCTACATGACTTCCATAAATTCTCTCATGTACTTTCCATAATATGTGGTCGGCCTCTGAAGGTCGGAGATATCTCAAAAATAGTAGCGAATACGATCTTATACACAACTTGCCCTCATAGAAAACATACCTTGAGGCTTGATTCCTGAGCTTCTGAGCTTCTTTCGGATCATGAGGAAGAACTCCCTCTTTGAGATAGGCAGCTAATGGGTCAATCCAGCTCGGCTCGTGCTCCATTTATATAACAAGTTATGATTCCTCCAAGCTTGGACATTTTAGAGTTTTAAAAAATACTTCTTCAGATAGTTCGACTGGGGCTAAAGTGGCCAATTTAGAGAGGCGATCGGCTCTTGTATTTTCTATCCTCAGAATCTATTGAATGTCAAAATTGTCGAAGGTCAGAGTCAAATTCTTTACTTTCTCAAGGTATTTCATCATACTTTCCTTCCGTGCTTCATAGTTGCTACTAACTTGGCTGACCACTAATTGAAAATCACTATAGACTTGAAGCCGATCTACTTTTAACTTTCTTGCTATTTTTAACCCAACGATCAGTGCTTCATATTCGGCCCCATTATTAGTTGTAGAGAATTCGAAGCGTAGTGCATATTCGACGATGACTCCCTCAAGGTTGATTAAGACCGACCCCATAACTGCTCCAGTAGCGTTGGATGAACCATTCACATACAGAGCCTAAAAATCTTCAAAAAGGTTGGCACTCTCTTTGGGGAGGCTCGATTGCAACCACGGGATGCCGGTCTCATTCTGTTCAAGCTCGACTTCATCTGAAATGGTACATTCTACTATAAAATCTACTAATATCTGAGCTTTGATCGATGGTCGGGGTCAATAATTGATGTCAAACTTCATGAACTTGATTGTCCATTTTATGATTCTTCCAAAAGCATCCATTCGATGAAGGACTGCTTTTATTGGTTGATCCATGAGGACCATTATGGTGTGCCCCTTAAAGTATGGTTGGGGTCTCCTAGTAGCAATTAGAAGAGAGTAAGTCAATTTTTCTAATTTAGAGTATCTGATCTTTGCATCCCTTAGGACTCGACTTACGTAGTAGACTAGTCGCTGCATTTTAGCTTCCTCCTTGACCAGGACTGCTGCTAAGGCTACTGGGGAGATTGCTAGGTACAAGAATAATTCTTCTTCGGACTCAAGCTTTGCCAGTAGTGGGGGTGAGCCGAGGTAGTTTTTAAGCTCCTCAAATGCCTGTTGGCACTCCATCATCCAGTAGAAGCTCTTTGGTTGCTTGAGAACTTAGAAGAAGGGCATGCATCACTCGACCGATCTCGAGATGAAGCAAATTATGGATGCCACTTTTTCAGTTAGGCACTGAACTTCTTTGATTATTTTTAGAGCAGTCATCTCCTAAATAGCTAGGATTATCTCAGGATCTACTTCAATCCTATGCCCTGATACCATAAATCTCAGAAACTTGTCTGAGGTCACACCAAAGGCACACTTGGTTGAGTTCAACTTCATCTTGTACTTCTTGAGTGCACTGAAGGTCTCTTCGAGGTCGGCGATGTGGTTTATTGAAGCTTGACTTTTGATGAGCATGTCATTCATATACACCTCCATGTTGCGGTTGATCTGCTCTCTGAAGATCTTGTTGATCAGGTGCTGGTATGTTGTCCCTGTATTTTTTAGTCCAAAAGGCATAACCCGATAATGGTAAAGACCACGGTCAGTAACAAAAGCAGTTTTCTCCTCGTCCTCCAATACCATCCGTATTTAGTTATAGCTGGAAAAGACGTCCACGAAGGTGAGGAGCTCATGGCCCGAGGTTGCATCTACCAGTTGATCAATCATGGATAGAAGGTAGCCATCTTTTGGGCAGGCTTTATTCAGCATTTTGAAGTTTATACACATCCTTCACTTGCCATTTGCCATTTTGACGAGAACTATATTTGAGACCTAGCTCGGGTAGTTAACTTTTTGGATGAAGCAAGCTTTGAGGAGCTTGCCTACGTCTTTTGCAGTTGCTTTCTACCTCTTCGGGGCGTGGTTGCGCATCTTCTCTTTTACTAGCCGATACTTAGGATCAATAGCTAGCCGATGTTCCATGACCTCGGCATCAATTCCTGGCATATCCATTGGGACCCAGGTGAAGATGTCAACATTCTTTCTGAGAAAGGTGATGAGTTGCTTCTGATCCTCATCCCCCAAGTTGGAGCCGATCTGCATAGTTTGCTCCATGCTTTCATCATTTAAGGGCCCAGATATGAGGTCCTCCATAGGCTCGCCTCGGTCCTCGGCAAGGTCATCACAGACATCCAGCCTATCAACAAGATAAAGGTTGGGTTGGATGTTTTTTTATAGGGCAATGGAGTAACAGCATCTTGCCAATGCCTGGTCTCTCCTGATCTCTCCAATTCCATAGCTCATTGAAAATTTCATCTTTAGATAATAAGTTGATACCACTACTTGGAGAGCATTCAAACTAGGTCGATTGAGAATAGCATTGTAGGTAGATGGAGCCTTTACGACTAGAAAATCAACCTGTGCCTTAACCAGCTTTGGACATTGCCCTGAAGTTATAGTCAAAGTTATTGTGCCCTCAACTGAAATGGCATCGCTAGTGAAGCCTACCAACGGGGAGTTTATAGATCCCAAGTGGTTATTGAGTAAGGACATTTTTGAGAAAGCATCATAAAATAAAACATCAGCAGAGCTTCCATTATCTATCAAAATACGGTGCACATCATAGTTGGCAATGTTTAAAGAGATTACAACTACATCATTATGCGGGAACTGGACTCCTTGAGCATCCTCATCAGTGAAAGCGATGGGCTCTTTAGTTCTCCACCTCTTTTCAAACTCGGCTGACCTACTAGCCTCCCCTCACCAAAGTCCCCTAGAGATGGTGTTGATGATTCCAAGGGGTGGCCGATCCACCTACTGCTCCTCTCTTTGCGATTATGGTTGTGGCAATGTCTTTGGTTGATCTTTCCATCCTTCGGGCCGACATCGCAAGAATCGATCGAGTCTGCCTCACCTAATGAGCTCCTCAATCTCATCTTAGAGCTGAATACATTCTTTAGTATCGTGATCGTGATCACGATGATAGAGGCATAACTTATTTGGGTTGTGTCTGCTAGGATGGGAGCGCATCCTTTCGGGCCTCAGCAGCTATTCCTTAATCTCCATCAGCACTTACATTTCTGGAGCATTGAGGAGGGCATAATTATGGAACCTTCGAAGGGAAGAACCCCGCCGTGCCCTTCTATCGAGGCTTCCCTACTTTCGAGCCTAGAGAGGAGTTCGAGCTCGCTTGTGCTCAGGAAAAGTTTAGGAGTGTGGCCAAGCTTCACTCAACTTTCCTTCCTTGGTGGGCTTGCCCGGCTCGCTGATTCGCTGCTCTCCAATGTCTTCATTGTCCCTAGCCTTGAAGGCCTCTTCCACTTGAGCATATCCTTCAGCCTGAGCTAGCATATTAGCAAAATTCCTGAGATAATTCTTCTCTATGAAGAATAGCAGATTATTCTTCTGAAGGCTGCCCTTTAGCATGGCCATCACAACAGATTGGTCTAGATTTTGGATCTCTAGCACAGTGGCATTGAATCGATTAACAAAAGCTCGGATGGATTCTCCCTACTATTGCTTGATGTTGATGAGGGATTTCGAGCCTCGCCTGGGATGTCGGCTACTAACAAAATAAGCCATAAATTGATGGCTCATTTGGTCAAAAGAGAAGATGGTATTCGGCTTGAGAGCCGAGTATCAGTTCCTAGCGGCTTCCTTTAGGGTGGATGGGAAGGCTTGGTAAAGAGTGGCATCTAGTGCGCCATGGAGTAGCATCATCATTCGAAAGGCCTCTAGGTGATCAACCAGATTGGAGGTCCCATCGTAGCTCTCGAATTGAGGAAGCTTGAAGTTCGATGGGATCGGTTCCTGCATGATGCGCTGAGAGAAAAGAGGATCGGTACAGATATCACTATCATGAGAGGGGAGAGTATGGTGGAGTTTCTTGATCCATCAATTCATCTCTTATAGCTTTTGGTCTAGATCCTCTCGATCATGGTTTTCTATGGTCTTTTGGCTGAATGGAGGAAAAGTTTCCCTAGGGGTAAAGTCATGATCAGAGTAAGGGCTCTTGACTCTCTGCTTTCCATTTTTGGACATCACCGATCGGCTAGTCGGCCATCCCCAAATTGGATCATGGAGCTCCAGAGAAGCCTGCTCCAATCAAATTAGCATCGGAGGCTATCGCTGCATGGCCGACATCACCTTCATAAGATCTTGAACCTACTGGACTAGTAAGTTGAACTGCTCTACATCCACCATGGCTACAAGTAGAACTTGAGTTGCCGAAGCTGAAGTGGAAGTAGAAAGATCTGGACCGGATCTGGCAGTGGAAGCCATTGATCGTTGGGTTGATGCTTTTTTAGAAGGCATTTTTTTTTTGGAAAGGACTCTAGAGAAGAAGAAGAGAGATCGCAACTGAGCACTCCTTTAAGAATGATGAAACCTCAGGAACAGAGGGCCCTCCTTCTAGCGCCAATCCTATTGGTGCAAAATTAGATCGCCATCGGAGAAGCATTGAAGTTAGAGAAGAAGAGATCACCATCGGTGACCTGCAAAATAAGTCTCATCCAGAGCTTTGGGGGATGGCTTCGGTAAGACTCTCCGACGATCAAGTTAGCTCTTTTGGCCAATAGAAATGGAGTACTAAGTCAAGAGAGTTATAGAGTATTGAGAAAGAGAGGAGAGACTAGAGAAAACATATCTGAAAGATCTCTTTTATAGATGGAGCCTATAACAAATTGATAGTGACAGTCGTAACTATCGAATAGTGGGCCGCTCGGGGCCACGTGGAGTTTGTTATAGAGGATAATGTCTGTTGTCGTGAGGTGCCAGTCCGTTTGAGATTTGATAGTCAATATTTTTTGGAGTAGGAATCGGTTGGTGATGACCTTTGAGCTATATCAATTCTAGAGGAGTTCGGACTCCTCTAAGGTAGTCTGGGTGTGGGTCGGTTCATATCATGTCCGAGGTTAGATTTGTGTAGTAGAGAAAACTCTTCTAAAATCAGGAAGTAGATCTGCTAGAGAGATCAGTGCGCAACTCTTCTAGAATCAGGAAGTAGATCTGCTAGAGAGATTAGTGCGCAACTCTTCTGGAGGAGAAATCTGAGGAAGAATTCACATGATGAAGGAACCCAACTACTGGGGATAATCCCAGAAGGAGTTCTTTTGTTGGAGGAGTCCAAAAAGAATTCATCTATTGGGGGAGTTCGGAAGGAGTTCGGCTATTAGAGGAGTTCATCTGTTGGAGAAATCTAGAAGGAGTTCACTTGTTGGAGTTCGGAAGGAGTTTGGCTGCTAGAGAAGTTCACCTATTAGGGGAATCCGGAAGGAGTTTGATTGCTAGAGGAGTTCGCCTATTGGAGTTCGAAAGGAGTTTGGCTGCTAGAGGAGTTCAAAAGGAGTTTGGCTATTAGTGGAGTTTGCCTATTGGGAGAATTTGAAAGGAGTTCACTTATTAGGGGAATCTAGAAGAAGTTTGACTGCTAGAGGAGTTCAGTTGTTTCAGAATGACTCAGAATTTGAATATTCCTATGAGTTGAGGTTCAGTTTCTATAACCACAACTAGACGGAACTGATTTAGCCAAAATCATAGCCAAACTTTGGTAGGCGTGGATTTATCCCCAATATATCCCATAGCTTCTTAGTCGACATATATGTTGAAATATGATTAAATTCATTAGCATCTAGAGCATAATATAAAATATTCATGGCTTTTGCATTGAGTTGAGCCATTTTCTTATCAATCTCATCCCATTTCTTTTCTGGTTTGATTGGTTCCTCACCATCAATTATCTTAGTGGGTGTGTCTGGTACATTAGCTATGATACTCCACATATCATAGTCAAGTGCTTGTATGAAAATTCTCATCCGAGCTTTCCAATAAGTATAGTTTGTCCTATTGAAAAGTGAAAGTCAATTTGTGGACTACCCCTTGATTAGAGAAGTACTAACTTGGGTTGCCATAGATCTTTGGCTCTTTGATGGTTAAATCAAAGTAGGGCTAGAGCACCGGCTTTGATACCACTTGTTGCCCAGCTATGCAACCCAAGAGGGAGGTGAATTAGATTTTCAAAATTTTCAAGATAATTTAAAGATATCAAGATTGAATGATAATATGCAAGATATGTTTGCGAAGTGATTTAGGTTAGAGAAAAAATATAAAAAATTAGAGAGCAAGAATTTAACAAACTAAGGAAAGAAAGATAGCTAGCGCACACCACAAACAAGCAAGATTTATAGCGGTTCGGTGCTTTTCTTGCACCTATATCCACTCCCCAAGCTCTTACTTGGAAATTAAAATCCACTAACCGTATTCAAACTTAATACATCATTGGAAACCTTCAACCCTAGCTATCCCAAGCTAGAATACTTATTTCTTGTGTACAAGCCAATCCAATACAATCCTATTCAAGGTTAGGATCAACCTTCCCAAATTATGGAATCCCCCCAAAACTTGAAACAAAACAGTAAAGCAGAGTAAAAGATTTAATGACAATCAAATACAAGTTTAGCTCCCTTTATGAGCAAATAAAATCTTGAGAATGCTTTTTACAATAGTGGAGGAAGCTTCTCTGATTTTTCTTAAGGTTGTTCGAGATTTGAATGAGCTCTTGAGAGGTTGGTGAACTTGAAGATGAAAGCTTCTTTTCTTGATGAATATTTTTTGCTTAAGGCTGATAATTAGTTCTTCAATCTCTTGTGTTTTCCCCTATTTAAAGCTTTTTAGATCTTCAATAGGTGGAAAAGAGAATTCTAGGCAAGATTTGTAGCCGTTGGAGACATTAAAGAAATCATTAAAACCTGCCAAAATAAGAAAAAATAGCCATTGCAGAAAAAGTTCTGTTGCAGGGTCGACTCATGGCACAGGGGTCGACTTATGGCACAAGGAGGTTGACCTCTGAGACAAAATCCAAAAAAGTAGCTGTTCTATTTTCTTAGCTTTCGGAATAGCAGAGATTGACCCTAGGGTTGACCCTTGGCACAGAGACAGCGTGCCAAACAATCCTTTTCAGCAGGAGACGACCTAGGGGTCGGTCCTTTTGCTTCAAACTTGATTTTCTTCCAAAATAAGCATCCAAAAATCATAGAACTATCTCGAAAGGATTAGAAATCTTCTATACTTGCGCTTGAGGCTCTTAGGTCAAAACTTGATAAAATTATGATTTTGCCCCTAAAATACAAAATGTCTTTTTTCAAGCCAAATTCATTAGTAATCCCCTCAAATACTTTGTAATCATCAAAATCAATTCTTGAAGCAACACCTTCTCTCTTAGAATTTGATCTTTATCAAAACTATTTAATTGATCAAATCTAAAATTTGACCAAGTCAAAACCTATCCACTTTGAGCACACACCTAGAGGGACGTGCATCCTCTCCATGCCATAACAAAAAATGGGGGTGCACGCCTCTAGAAAATCTCTAAGGGGCGTGCACCCCTGATCCCTTCATTCTTACAATAGTGTCAACCTTTGACCCTGGTGTGCGACAGAAAATGTAGGTGACCAAAAATTATAGGTGACTAGACATGGCGGGTATTGTCCTAAAATCTTCTGATGAATTTAGACAATCCTATTCTGACCTGGACAAATTCCAGTTAGGGTTTTGATTGAGATGAACCAGAAAGACTACGAAACAAGAATGTTAGGTTCAATCATGTGCTAGCATGATTTTCATGAATCTAATTGGATCTAATCCAAATCAATTGAACTGACTCAATGCAATTGATCACAACTAGACTCAAATCCCTGTATGTGTGACCCAGTTAGGTTTAATTCTATATGGTAATGAGATATGTCATGATTTCTATCATTGACATCATTGAAATATCTTTCGATGGATCAGAACTTTTTTGATTCATATAATTAGAATGATCGATCATTAGGATCATTCTAATTGATTCCAAAATCCACCAGTAACACCTAGCTGCATATGGTGGCAGTCCATCAGAATTGAAAGCAAACCTCTCAGTATAGCTATCTTTGATATCGATTCTACTATCATGAATTCTGACAGGATTAGGATTTAAGATAAACTCATCAAAACCCAATATCCATCATATGAATAAATCATTTGATTTGAGTCTGATGTGAAATCCTAATAGAAAACTCTTTTGTATTATATTACACTGCTATGGCCATGGACTTAAGGACTCAATCTCATGATTATCATAGGACTACTCCACTATCGAGATTGATAGATCCCATCATTGAGCAATCTAGTTCCTACAATGAACATGCTATAGTCAGCATACATCTCAGGATTATGAATGACTAGAAGATCGAATTATAGCACATTCAAACTATACACTCAACGTGAACTACCGATGCACCTTAGGTTAAAGAACCTATCACACAACTGCAGCATCAAGTCAGTCATTGATGAGAAGGTAGACTTCCTTATGATTGCTCAAGAAGGTCAAGCTCGGTGCCCTCATTCTCTAATGAGTACCTATACTCGCGCTCCAGCATCTTTATACTATAGACTTAAGACTCATCTATCTTAAGAAAGCGATCATACACCAACCTTTCAGATCGATCACCATCCTCATGATGATCCAACGGTCGAAAGTAGTTTATGAGTTATGAAAATTCATGTCTTATATTTTTAACTCTTGAAAATATCAATTATCATTACCATTAACTCAAAGGATGTATCACAGACACTTTTGAATATATATTATGATAGAAAAGTAACCCATTTATTAATTTATAATCAAAATTATAAAATTGCTCTTAGAAGTATATTATAAGTGTTGGCTAATCTGGCTTCTAGGACACACATCTAGCAAACTTCCACATGATCTAAAGCCAATTGGCTACAAATCTAAATCCCATCTTCTCAAGATGGGCTTCAATCTTCTACTGGCCTAAAGGCTTTGTCAGAGGATCTACCGTGTTGTCCATGGAAATGACTCTCTTGACCTCAACGTAACCCTTCTCGAGGTAATTATGGATGAGATGGAATCACCGCTCGATGTGCTTGGATTTTTGGTGAGACCTCGACTCCTTAGCCAAAGCTATGACACCATTATTGTCACAGT
Source organism: Cocos nucifera (assembly GCA_006176705.1). Classification (NCBI taxonomy): domain Eukaryota; kingdom Viridiplantae; phylum Streptophyta; class Magnoliopsida; order Arecales; family Arecaceae; genus Cocos; species Cocos nucifera. The sequence goes on from QRFJ01001208.1 coordinate 79,584, forward strand.
ACAGAGAGATAGCATTCGATGGTATCTCTCCATGCTCTGCGACAAACTTTTTGTACCAGAATGCCTCCTTTGCAGCTTTCAATTCAACGATGTACTCTACTTGCATGGTGCAATCCACTATCACAGTCTACTTAGAACTCTTCTAGCTGACAGTACCACCATTACACACAAATAGACTACTAGATGTCAACTTTCGATCATCTGTATCAGACATAAAGTCTGAGTCTATATAACGTTGGATATGGAGTTCTCCATTACCAAAGACCAAGAACATATCCTTAGTCTTTGTCAAGTACTTAAGGATACACTTTACAAAAGTCCAGTGCTCTTCACCTAGATTTGATTGATACCTGCTTGTGACACTCACAGCATGGGCTATATCAGGTCATGTACATAGCATGGCATACATGAGGCTTCCTATTGCAAAAGCATAAGGGATCTTGCTCATGCATTAAATCTCCTCAGATGTGCTAGGGCACATTTTCTTGGAGAGATGAATACCATGCCTGAAGGATACCAATCCCCTCTTAGAGTTTTCTATGCAGAACCTCTACAGCACCTCTTCTATGTACATCTTCTATGAGAGACCTAGCATCCTATTCAGTCTATTCCTATAAACCTTAATTTCTATAATAAAGGATGCCTCTCCTAGGTCTTTTATAGAGAACTCTTTTGATAACCATATTTTGACCATAGTCAACATGATAATATCATCCCCAATAAGGAGGATTCATCCATGTATAGTACGAGATAGATAATAGCACTGAGCATTCCAACTTCGAGATGCTTGCTTAAGTCCATAGATGGATCTTTGCAGCATATAGACCTTGTGATCAGCATCATTGAATGTGAAACTTAGTAGCTGTTCCATATAGATATCTTCCTCAAGATATCCATTTAAGAATGCCGTTTTCACATCCATCTGCCATATTTAATAATCAAAATAGGTTGCAACAGCAAGCAGTGTGCGGATGGATTTAAGTATGGCTACTGGCGAGAAGGTATCCTAATATAGTCAATGCTTTTGCGCTAACTATACCCTTTCGACACTAACCTAGTCTTGAATATCTCCACATTTCCATCTACACCTATCTTTCTCTTGTAGATCCATTTACACACAATAAGTGCAATACCTTTAAGTGGATCTACTAAGGTCCAGACTTAGTTCGATCGCATTGAGTCTATCTTTGAGTTCATTGCCTCTAACCATTTCTCGGAGTTGATATTTGATATGGCCTCATCATAGGTTTTGGGATCATCATCATGAACCTTATTTCTTGGAAGGAATATTTCTTCTATACCTTTTGAAATAATGCCTAAGTATCTTTCAGGAGGTTTGAAAATCCTATTTGATCAACGAGGTGGAGGAGGTTGTGATTGGACTGGCTCAATCTAATTAGGTTCCATAGGTTCCTTAGCTCATTGCTCTTGGGAGACTTTCTTCTCGATCCTTATCTGTCTTCCGATGCCACCATCTTCGATAAACTATTTTTCAAGAAGAATGGCATGTCGACTTACAATCACATTATGATTTTTTGGAAGATAGAAATAATATTCTAACAACTCTTTAGGATATCCTACAAAATGAGCTCTAAAGAACCTAGACTCTAACTTTTTCTAACTACTGTCTCTCGATATGAGCCGAACAATCCTAAATTCTGAGATGACTCAGACTTGGTTTCTTACCATGCCATATCTCATACGATGTGGTAGGAACAGTTTTAGAGAAAACCCTATTCAGTAAGTAAATTACGGTCATTAGACTATGTCCCCAATGAAAATTAGGAAAGTCTACGAAGCACATCATAGATCGAACCATATTTAATAAAGTTCGATTCCTCCATTCTGAAATCCTATTGAGTTGAGATATTCTAGGTGGAGTCCATTGAGAGACTATGCCATTTTTCTTAAGATTATCTAGGAATTCCCAACAAAGGTATTCACCTCCTCGATTTGATCAATATTTCCATCCACAATATTTCAGGCATCACCTAGATCTAATACCAAATTGTAGACCCATGATATCGCTCGAACGCCAATCATCCTTGACATCACAAGTATCGATACCATATTGTGGAAGCTCCTGATCTTTAGCACAGACCTAAAGAAACTTGTGACGTTCTTTCTGGGTAGCAAACCATCGACCCTCCACCTGCCTAGGGAGGTGTGCACCCCCATTTTGTTTGCTTTTTAGCAGAAGGACAAGACCCTAGGTTCTCTCCTATGGGTGCATGACACATGGGCAGATGTCTAAGTATTCAAGGTTAATATTTGACCAATGTCCGAAGATAAGATTTAGCAGGTGATGAAAAATGGCAGGTGTTGTCTCAAATTTATTCATAAATTAAGATAATACTTTTCTGACCTGGACAAGCTTCAGTCAGACTAAGTAAAGATTTCTGAGTGAGTCCAAACATATTTGGCTCAGCCGCGACAACCTTTAATGATTGTTAAAGAAGAACATTAGGCTCAATCATGTGCTAGCACAATTTTCTTGAACCAAATTAAATCTTATTCAAATCAATTGAACTAGGTTAATCCAATTGATGATATCTAGATCCAAATTCTTATTTGTGTGACCCAGTTAGGTTCAGTTCCATATGGTAATGGGATATATTATGATCTCTATTATTGACATCATTGAAATACCTTCCGATGGATCAAAACTTTTCTGATTCAGACAACTAGTATGATCAATTATCCAAATCATTCTAATTGCTCCCAGAATCTACCAGTGACACCTAGCAGCTTATGGTGGCAATCCATCAGAATTGAAAGCAAACCTCTCGATGTAGTTACTTGTATGATTAAGTTTCTCTATCTTGAGCCTCGACTGGAATAGGGTTAAGGTGATCTCGTCAAATTCTAATTTTCGTCATATGAATTAATCATTAGATTCAAGTCTAATGTGAAAACTCTAATAGAAACTCTTTCTATTATTTCACTCTACGATGGCCATGGGCTTATGGACTTGATTCTCATGATCATCTTAGGGCTACTCTTCATCTACCGAGGTAGATAGATCCCCTATTGGTGCAATCCAATTCCTACAATAAACATGCTATAGCCAACATACACCTCAAGATTTTGAATTGCTAGGAGATCGAGTTATAATATAATCAAACTACAACACCCTCAAGATGAATTGCCGATGCACCTCAGGTCAAAGAACCAGACACACTACTATAGCTTTGAGCCAGTCATCGACGAGAAGATAGACTTCCTCATGACTACTCGAGGTGGTCACACTCAGTGCCCTCATTCTCTAATGAGTACCTGTACTCTCACTCTGGTGTCTCTACATTGTAGACTCAAGACTCATCTATCCAAAAGAAATGATCATACACCAACCTTCTAGATCAATCACCATCCTCATGATGATCCTATGGTCGGAAGCATTTTATGAGTTAATAATGAAAATTCATGTCTTAAATTTTTAACTCTTGAAAATATGAACTATCATTACCATTAACTCAAGAGATGTATCACAGACACTTTCAAATACACACTATAATAAAAACTAATCCATTTTATTAATTATAGTTAAAATTATAATTTTGCCCTTAGAATTGTATTATAAGTGTTAGCCAATCTGGCTTCTAGGGCACACACATATCTAACAGGACCTCCATGGATGATCCATCTCCATCATCTCCAAGGCTTCACAAATCCATGCTCTCGTTGAACAATTGAATACATCTCTGACTACTTTCTCGCCTTCCAGACATCGAAGGATGTATAGTTGCTTCTTCAGCCTTTCTTCAACCATTACCCCTTGGAAAACCTCTCTTCAATAGCCCTACACTGCCCATCCTTCTAGAGAATCCTAATACTCTCTACTGAGATACCTTCCTCGACTGCTGTATTGTCGAGTCTCTCTTAACCCTGCATCTTTATGAAAGCGCTACTGCAGTACTCCAATGCTCCCTACGTATCACATAATCGTGATACACCCTGGCCTTTCCACCAAGACCGATCAGCAAATCATGCACCAAATCCTTCCACCCTAAAAAAATCTCTTCTCGTTAATTCTCTCAACCTCCACCTTTAACCCATTGCTCTCGATTGGCCAAACCACAGCAACAACAAGAATGCTTTGAGACATACAGTGGAATCCTTATGCAGATTTTTGATTTCACCTTGTATGACTTCTTTTTCCCTTCCATGAACCATCAGGCTTTGAAACCTGGCTCCTTCAATGCACCATCAGGCTCTAAAACCTAGCTCTGATACCATATTGCCGTCCACAACATTTTAGGCATCACCTAGCTCTGATACCAAATTGTAGACCCATGATATCGCTCGAACGTCAATCATCATTGACATCACAAGCACCGATACCATGTTGCGGAAGCTCCTGATGTTAAGCATTGATCTGAAGGAACCTTTGACGTTCTCTATAGGTAGCAAACCATCGACCCTCCACCTAGATCTGTGATGGGGTGCCTCCCTTTTTGGGCTTAAGGGATATGCCCCCTTCTCTAGGGATTCTTCAAGAACCCTAGGGCAACTACAATAGAAAGAAGAGAAGAAGAGAGAATTGAGGGAGAATAGGTCCGTATTCCATTGCATTCACGGCATAATGAAACCCTAATACAACCTATGTATTTATACATAGCCATTAGGCCCGACCAAAAAACTCTCCAGCTAACCCAATACATGAAAGCACTCACTGAGCCAATGTACACCCATGTCTCCCATGCTCTCATCCTCTAGATCTAGACCCAACCCACATATGAGTTAGCTCCCTTAAGACCTCTTGAACCAAGCCTTAAGACCCCTAGGATCAACCCAGACCCTAGCCCAAAATAGACCCTCACATAACTCTGCCTGCACATCGAGCCAGCTCTATCTCAACACTGAGCTGATTAAGTTCCACTATGTCGGCTCAATCCAAAATTGAGTCATCCCAGTCCTGTGCCATACCAGCAGTCCCAAATGCTCAGCTCTCTATTTTGCCTGTATACTAAGACTTAGCCAACCCAGTTTTCGACTGGGTCGGCTAACTTGCAGAACTAGGTCGGCTAACCTGCAGAAAATATGTTTTCTATAGTCTTGATTCTTCAATTTTGGTTCCTTACTTCACTTTATATTCCAGATCTTCGAAGCACCAACCAAGCCCCTGGAATCCCTGAAGCCAACACCCTGACTCTTCCCATGGCCTCCTAAGGCTTGGGAGCACCATAAATCCTCACAATCGAATAACCTTAATGGGTTTTCTAGTTTGCTTTTCTACTTCATGTCTGAATTTCTTGAACTTTTCAAAAGCTTCAGACTTGTGTCATATCAAATACACATACCCATACCAAGATAGATCATCGATAAAGATGATGAAGTAGACATAATTGCCTCTGACCGACACATCAAATAGGCTGCACACATCTATGTGTACCAAGGTAAGAAGATCTGTGGCCCTTTCTCTATGTCCTACAAAAGGAAGCTTGGTCATTTTGCCATGAAGTTGAAGGAAAAATCCTATTTCTCGGATCAGGTTCATTCAGATTTGATTTGACGAAGAGAAATATTTCAAAAATTTTTTCTCTTAGATTTAAATTAGATCTGATACTTTTTCAGATCTGATTCTTAGATGGATTCTAATAAATAAAAATAAATAAAATTAAATTTCAAATTTAATTTACCTGATTTGGGTAATCCTATTACCCTGTTGATGATCCTACTGATTGCAGCGGAAGGTTCTGGATCTTAGCCACGCAAGCGCCTGGCCTCTACCGGTATCCACTCGGGTTGGATCTGGAGATCCTCTTCTTCTCTATCACATCCTCCAAAAATCAGATCTGGATCTGATCTGGAGGATCTTCAAAACTAATCTTTTGAAGATCTGCAGTCGTCCTTTGCAGCAGCGCAGCCTTCTTGCTTTTTGATCGCCTTTCTCTTGATCTGGAATCGCACCAAATTGAAGCCCAAAGGCCTTTTGGACGTGGAGAGCAAGGGAGAGAAGATCAGAAGTATGGCATGGAGAAGGAGGGGAGAGGGGCTTGGGTGTGGGCAAGGGAAGAATTCTTGAAACCTAGGGTTGGGCGCAGGGTCTTATTTATAGACCCTGCTGTGCCATCCAACTCCTCTTCCTCCAACCAATCACAACCCTTTGTGAAATCAGATCTAAATCTGATTGGTGGAATAGAGACCCCTGGATTCCTCCTTATGAGAGGGCGCCTATCAAAGATCCTTGGGTGGCATCAAAATTGGTCAAAGTAGAGTCTTAGGAGAACTCTAAGTTGGAATCCAAAAGGGAGGTGGAGTCCTTGTCCAACAAGGACTCCTAGGCGCCTCCTACTTGGGCGCACGCCTCCCTAGGTGTGCGCCCCCTCCTTGCCAGGTTCTGGCAGGGGGACAAAGGCCCCCACCAGCTCTCCAATAGGTGCATGACACATGTGGTCAAAAGTCAAAGTATCAATGGTCAACGTTTGACCTGAAGTCAAAAGGTAAGACTTTAGACCAAGGTCAATGGAACAAGAAATGGCAGGTGTTGACCAAAAATGGCAGGTAATGTCATACAAATAAGACAACCTTTTCTGACTTGGACAACCTCCAGTCAGACCATATGAAGGCCTCTGATTGAGCACAAACTCCTTTGGCTCAGTCAGGACAACTTATTTATGATAGTAAAAGAAGAACGTTAGGTTCAATCGAGTGCTAGCACGATTTCCTTGAACCTAATTGAATCTCATTCAGATCAATTGAACTAGATCAGTTCAATTGATGATCACCAGATTCAAACCCTTGTTTGTGTGACCCAGTTAGGTTCAGTTCTGTATGGTAATGGGATATGTCATGATCTCTATCATTGACATCATCGAAACACTCCTTTCGATGGATCAGAACTCTTCTGATTCGAACAGCTAGAATGATCGATCATCTAAATCATTCTAATTGCTCCCAAAATCCACCAGTGACACCTAGCAGTATATGGTGGCAACCCATCAGAGCTGAATGCGAACCTCTTGGTGCAGCTACCTGTGTGATTAAGTTCTTCTATCTTGAGCCCCGATCAGATTAGGGTTAAGGTGAACTCGTCAAACCCTAGTCTCTGTCATATGATGTAATCATTCGATTCGAGTCCAATGTGAAAATCTAAATAGAAACTCTTTCTATTATTTCACTCTGCCATGGCCATGGGCTTCTGGACTTGATTCTCATGATCATCATAGGGCTGCTCCTCTACCACCGAGGTAGATAGATTCCATCTTGATGCAATCCAGTTCCTACAATGAACATGCTATAGCCAACATACACCTCAGGGTTCCATATGGCTAGGAGACCGAGTAATGGTGTAGTCAAACTATAACACCCTCAAGGTGAACTGCCGATGCATACCTCAGGTCAAAGAACAGACACACTACTGCAGCATCGAGTCAGTCATTGACGAGAAGGTAGACTTCCTAATGACTACTCGAGGTGGTCACGCTCAGTGCCCTCGTTCTCTAACGAGTACCTGTACTCTCGCTCCGGTGTCTCCACACCGTAGACTCAAGACTCATCTACTAAAGAGAAGCGATTGTACACCAACCTTCCGGATCAATCACCATCCTCGTGATGATCCTATGGTCGGGAGCATTTTATGAGTTAATAATGATTATTCATGTCTTAAATTTTCAACTCTTGAAAATATGAATTATCATTACCATTAACTCAAAGGATGTATCACAGACACTAAATACACATATGTGATAGAAAATAACCCATTTTATTGATTTATAGTCAAAATTATAATTTTGCCCCTAGAAGTGTATTACAAGTGTCAGCCAATTCTGGCTTCTAGGGCACACATATATCTAACAATCTCCCACTTGTCCTAAAGCCAATTGGCTACAAGTCTAAGTCCCATCTTCTCAAGGTGGGCTTCGATCTTCTGCTGGCCCAACGGCTTTGTAAGTGGGTCTGCCACATTATCTGTGGAGTTGACTCTCTTGACCTTGACGTAACCCTTTCTTGAGGTAATCGCGGATGAGGTGGTATCGCCGCTCAATGTGCTTGGATTTCTGGTGAGACCTTCGGCTCCTTAGCAAGGGCTATGGCGCCATTGTTGTCGCAGTAAAGAGGAATGGCATCTGATGGCATTACTCCAATTTCTGCAGCAAACTTCTTGTACCAGAATGCTTCCTTGCATAGCCTTCTGATGCAGCGATATATTCTGCTTCCATGGTGGAATCTGCTATCACTTTGCTTGGAACTCTTCCAGCTGACAGCTCCACCATTGCACACAAACAGACTTCCAGATGTCGACTTTCGATCATCTATATCGGACATGAAAGTCCGAGTCTGTGTATCCCTGAACTTGGAGTTCTCCATTACCAAAGACCAACATCATATCCTTAGTTCTTCTCAAGTACTTAAGGATACATTTCACAGAAGTCCAGTGTTCTTCACCTGGATTTGACTGATATCTGCTTGTGACACTCACAGCATGGGCTATATCAGGTCGTGTACATAGCATGGCATACATGAGGCTCCCTATTGCAGAAGCATAAGGGATCTTGCTCATGCGTTCTATTTCCTCAGGTGTGCTAGGGCACATCTTCTTGGAAAGATGAATACCATGTCTGAAGGGTATTAATCCCCTCTTAGAGTTTTCCATACTAAACCTCTTTAGTACTTCCTCTATGTACATCTTCTGTGAAAGTCCTAGCATCCTATTCGGTCTATCCCTATAGACCTTAATTCCTAGAATAAAGGATGCTTCACCTAGGTCTTTCATGGAGAATTCCTTGGACAACCACATCTTGACTGATGTCAACATGGGAATATCATTCCCAATAAGGAGGATGTCATCCACGTACAATACGAGGAAGACAACAGCGCTCCCACTGACCCTTTTTGAAAACACATGGTTCCTCTTCATTTTTGATGAAACCAAACTTTTTGATCACATCATTGAAACGAGTGTTCCAGCTCCGAGATGCTTGCTTAAGTCCATATATGGACCTTTGCAGCTTGCAAACCTTGTGATCAGTATCACTGGATGTGAAACCTAGCGGCTGTTCCATATAGATATCTTCCTCAAGATATCCATTTAAGAATGCCGTTTTCACGTCCATTTGCCATATTTCATAATCGAAATAGGCTGCAACAGCAAGCAATGTGCGGATGGATTTTAGCATAGCTACTGGGGAAAAGGTATCCTGATAGTCAATGCCTTCACGTTGACTATAACCTTTTGCCACTAGTCTAGCCTTGAATGTCTCCACATTCCCATCTGCACCAATCTTTCTCTTGAAGATCCATTTACACCCAATAGGTACTATACCTTCTGGTGGATCTACCAAGGTCCAGACTTGGTTTGAGTGCATCGAGTCAATTTCTGACTTCATTGCCTCTAAGCCATTTCTCGGAGTCGATATCTGATATCGCCTCGTTGTAGGTTTTGGGATCATCACCATGAGCACCATTACCTATGAGGAAACATTTTCTCTACTTTCCTCTGAAATAATACCTAAGTATCTTTCAGGGGGATGGAAAAACTCTTTCCGATCTACGAGGTGGAGGAGGTAGTGTTCTTATTGGCTCAACCTGATTTGGTTCCACTTGGTCCTTAGCTCGTTCTGCTTGTGAGACTTTCTCATCAAGCTTAATCTGCTTTTCCAATGCCGCTATCTTGAATAAACTATTTTTCAAGAAAGATGGCATGTCGACTCACAATCACATTGTGGTCTTCTGGAATGTAGAAATAGTATCCTAATGACTCTTTAGGATATCCTATGAATCGAGCTCTAAAGGACCTAAACTCTAACTTGTCCGCTTGTTGTCTTTTGACATGAGCCGGACAACCCCAAATTCTGAGATGACTCAGACTTGGTTTCTTACCGTGCCATATCTCATACGGTGTGGTAGGAACGGTTTTAGAGGGAACCCTATTCAGTAAATAGATTGAAGTTAACAATGAATGTCCCCAAAGAAAATCAGGGAGGTCTGTGAAGCTCATCATGGATCGAACCATATCCAATAGAGTCCGATTTCTCCATTCTGAAACCCCGTTGAGTTGAGGTGTTCCTGGTGGAGTCCATTGAGAGACTATGCCATTTTCCTTGAGATAGTCTAGGAATTCCCGGCTAAGGTATTCACCTCCTCGATCTGATCGAAGAACCTTAATGGGTTTTTTAGTTTGTTTTTCTACTTCATGTCTGAATTCTTTGAACTTTTCAAAAGCTTCAGACTTGTGTCTCATAAGATACACATACCCATACCTAGACAGATCATCGGTAAAGGTAATGAAGTAGACAAAATTGCCTCTAGCCGGCACATCAAATGGGCCGCACACATCAGTATGTACTAGGGCAAGGAGATCTGTGGCCCTCTCCCCATGTCCAACAAAAGGGAGTTTAGTCATTTTGCCTTGAAGACAAGATTCACAAGTTGGATATGACTCAAAAGTCAATGGACTCAATAGCCCATTTTTCTCCAATTTGTTGATCCTATCTTCTGCTATATGACCTAATCTCAGGTGCCATAGATATCTGTCGTTTGGACTATCCCTAGGTCATTTTGTTCTTTGGCATTTCACGTTTTGCTCGATAGTTAAAATAGGTACATCAATATGTAACTGATAAAGACCATTAATAAGGAAACCATTTGCAATTTTATTTCTTTCATAAAGAATGTTACAATGGTCCTTAAGAAAAGGTAATCACATAGCCTTCTTGTGCTAAGCATGAAACAGAAATCAAATTCCTGCTAGCTGCAGGCACATAATAACAGTCTTTAAAAACTAAGTCTAAACCAGATGGTAATCGAAGAGGGTATGTTCCCACGGCTACTGCAGCAACTCTTGCTCCATTTTGATATGCGTAGGATCATGTCTCCATCCCTTGGCTTTCTGCTATCCTCAAGACCCTGCATGAAAGTACACAAATGAGCACTAGAACCAAAGTCAAGCACCTAATTGGATGCAGAAGAAATCGTAAGGTTAGATTCAATAATGAGCATACCTCCAGAAGGATCTGTATCCTTCTTATTCATTAGGGTGGCCAAGTAAATAGGATAGTTTCGCTTCTAGTGGCCGTATGTGTTACCATCGAAACACTTTCCTTTATCAGTGGCCTTCTTCTTCAACTCTACCTTTTTCTTCTTTCTACCTTCCATCTTTTGCCATTTCACAGGCTTCTCTTCTTTCTAAAAAAATTTCTCTTGAAAGAAGTCCATTCCATAGCAAGCACTGAGCCTTTAGAATCTTTCATAAAAAGCTCAGCAGTAGCCAGCATGTTCATAAGTTCAGCCAGAGTACTCTAAAGATTATGCATATAGTAGTTCATGATGAATTGCCCATATGCATCAGTCAAGGATTGCAGAATTATGCCATTTTATAGATCCTAATCTAACTTCACTCCGAGCTTCTCAAGCTCTTCTAAGTTCTTGATCATCATCAGATAATGATCTTGAACTGATTGTCCATCACACATCTTAGCCTTAAAAAGTCATTTAGTGATCTAACATTTGGCTGCGCGATTCTGTTCATCAAACAACTCTTACAGGTGAGCCAACATTTGGCAAGCAGTCTTGATATCTTCATGTTGGTGCTAAAGCTCATCAAACATCGAGCCCAACATGTAGTATCTGACCTTGTTATTTTCATCCATCCATTTGTCGAGAGACTCTCTCTATTCAACGAACGAACAGGCTGTGAGGATTTGTGGTGCTCCCAAGCCTCGAGAGGCCATGGGAGGAGTTAGGGTGTTGGCTATGAAGATTCCAGGGGCTTGGTTGGTGCTTCGTAGACCTAGGATACAAGAAGAAGCAAGGAACCAAAGTCAGAGAATTAAGACTGTAGAAAAAAGATTTTCTATAGGCTAGGCAGCTCAGTCCAAAATTGGGTCGGCTAAGTCTCACAGCATAGAAAAAAATAGAGAGCTGCATGTTCGGGACTGCTGGCATGGCACAAGACTGGGCTGGCTCAGTTTCAGACTGAGTCAACCCAGTGAAACTTAGCCGGCTCAGTGCTGAGACTGAGCCAGCTCAGTGCACAAGCAGTGTTATGCAAGGATCTATTTTGGGCTAGGATCCGGATTGATCCTAGGGGTCTTAAGGTCAAGTTTGAGAGGTCTTAAGATAGGTAATTCATGTATGGGTCGGGTCTAGATCCAGATGATGAGAGCATGGGAGACATGGGTGTACATGGGCTCAGTGAGTGCTTTCATATGTTGGGTTAGCCAGGAAGTTTTTTAGTCGGACCTAATGGCTATGTATAAATACCTAGGTAGTATTAGAATTTAATAAGTGTGTGGAACACAGACCTTTTCTCCCTCAACTCTCTTCTTCTCTTCTCTCTAGAGTTGCCATCCTAGGTTCTTGAAGAAGCCCTAGAAAAGGGGGCATCTCCCTCAAGCCTAAGGAGGGAGGCACCCCATCACAGATCCAGGTGGAAGATTGATGGTTTACTATCCATAGAGAATGTCACTGGTTCCTTCAAGTCCATGCTAGAGATCAAGAGCTTCCGCAACATGATATCGGTGATTGTAATGTCAAGGATGATTGGCGTTCGAGCGATATCATGGGTCTACAATATGGTATCAAAGCTAGGTGATGCCTGGAACGTTGTGGACTACAACATGGTATCAGAGCCAAGTTTTAGAGCCTGATGGTGCATGGAAAGAGCCAAATTTCAAAGCCTGATGGTGCATGAAAGTGAAGGAGAAGTCATAGAAGGTGAAATAAGAAATCTACACAAGAATTCCATGGTATGTCTTAAATCTATCATATTGTTGCTGTGGTTTGGCCAACCAAGAGCAGCGAGTTGAAGGTAGAGGTTGAGAGGATTAATGGGAAGAGATTTTCTCAGGATGGAAGAACTTGGTGCATGATTTGCTGATCAATCTTGGTGGAAAGGCTAGGATGTATGACGGTTATGTGATAAATAGGGAGCGTTGGAGTGCTGCAGTAGCACTTCCCTGGAGATGCAGGGCTGAGAAAGGCTCGATGATGTAGCAGCCGAGGAAGATACTCAACGGAGAGCATCAAGGTTCTCTAGGAAGATGGGTAGTGTATGGCTATTGAAAAGAGGTTCTCTAAGGGTTAATGGTCGAAGGAAGGTTGAAGAAGCGACTATACGTCCTTCGATGTCTGAAAGATGGGAAAGTAGTCGGAGATGTATTTAGCGGTTCGATCAGAGCATGAATTTGCGAAGTCTTGGGAGTGATGGAGATGGATGATCCATGGAGGTCCAGCAGGTTAAGATTGGATGGCTGTAGAGTGGCATAAAGATGAGTCAAGGAGCGCTGAAGTGCTGCAGGAGTGCTACCCTAGAGGCACAGAGCTGAGAGAGGCTCGATGGTGTAGCATCCAAGGAGTGTATCTCAGTAGAGAGTGTCAATGGTATCTCAGAGAAATTAGGTGTAGGTCTCAGGGAGAGTTAGGAGGTCTCAGAGAGCATCAGGAGGTCTCAGACAATTGGGAGTATCATGGATCAGGTTTCTTCTATAGGAGCATGAAGAAGAGTCATGGTTTAGATGGTGGATGGTTCTCCAAGCGCAACTGAAGTGATAGCTAGTGTAGGGGCAGAAGAGAAGAACTAGGGTGAAATTTCTTAGGGTTCAATCGCTGGATTTAGAAGAGTTGGATGAGCTCTTGGGTTTTGGAGGTGCCCGTGGGTTGTGGAGGTATTCGAGATGGCTTCGAAGAGGGCCGCAGAGTGTGGAGGGTTCAAAGGTGCAGCGACGGTGTTCGAGGTACAGTGGTAGGCCTAGTAGTGTAGCGTTGGTGGTTGGCCTCGAGGGTCTCAATGATAGAGTCGGTTTTTGTGGCATCAGGTGAACTTTGGATATAGGTGGAGCTCCATAGTTGTGGCTTCACAATTGGAGAAAAAAATTGACATGAGTTCAGGGCATCGGTGATGCACAATTCCAGATGGAGCAGTGTGTGCAGGTGGACAGGCGTAGTTCTGAGGAGATCATGTCAGATGGTACAGCATGTGCTGGTATAGAAATGCTGTAGGTTCTCCAGAAAAGTTTAAAGAAAGTGATGCAGCTGCTAAGCGGAAGGGATCCTACAATTCTAGGGTGGTGCTAAGAAGCAAGCACAGATCTTCAGTGGTGGAGGCAGTCATCCTAAAGACCTCAAGGGTGTACAATAGCTGAAGAGGATTAGCAGAGGCAATGTTTGCATAGGGGTTGTCGAGTGCACAGGGACAGTAGGATCATGCAGGAGGTCATTATCGAGGGGTTTGCCAAGGCTTGGGGCACCAAGGTGGAGATTGTGAGAATTTATGGTGCTCCCAAGAATTGAGAGGCCATGGGAGGAGTTAGGGTGTTGGCTCCAAAGATTCTAGGGGCTTGGTTGGTGCTTCCTAGACCTGGGACATAAGGTGAAGCAAGGAAACAAAGCTAGAGAATCAAGACTATAGAAAAAGAATTTTCTATAGGTTAGCCAGCTTAGTCCAAAACTGGGTCGGCTAAGTCTCACAGCATAAAAAAAAATAGAGAGCTACAAGTTCGAGACTGTTTGCATGGTAAAGGATTGGACTGGCTCAGTTTCAGACTGAGCCAACCTAGTGAAACTTAGCCGACTCAGTGCGTGGGCAGAGTTATGCGAGGGTCTATTTTGGGCTAGGATCCGGGTTGATCCTAGGAGTCTTAAGGCCTGATTTGAGAGGTCTTAAGGTAGCTAATTCATGTATGGGTCGGATCTAGATCCAGAGGATAAGAGCATGGAAGACATGGGCGTACATGGGCTCGGTGAGTGCTTTCATGTGTTGGGTTAGCCAAGAAGTCTTTTGGTCGGGCCTAATGGCTATGTATAAATACATAGGTTGCATCAGGGTTTAACAAGTGTGTGGAACACAGACCTTTTCTCCATCAACTCTCTTCTTCTCTTCTCTCTAGAGTTGCCACCCTAGGTTCTTGAAGAAGCCCTAGAAAAGGGGGCATCTCTCTCAAGCCTAAGGAGGGAGGCAGCCCATCATAGATCCAAGTGGACGATCGATGGTTTGCTGCCCATAGAGAACGTCACTGGTTCCTTCAGGTCCGTGCTAGAGATCAAGAGATTCCGCAACATGATATCGGTGCTTGTGATGTCAAGGATGATTGACGTTCGAGCGATATCATGGTCTACAATTTGGTATCAGTGCTAGGTGATGCTTGGAATGTTGTGGACTACAACATAGGCTGATAAGGTGGGGGGATCCTGGTCCAATACATGAGTTAACTTCTTGAACCCAAAATAATTTTGTAGTTCCTGAGCCAATCTTTATAATTGGGTCCAGTCAGTCTATGTGTGTCCAGGATACGTGCCAAGTGGGTTGGACGCAGACATTTTCCTGTAGAGAGTCAAAGATTCTAGTTAGATACTGTAATTTTGACTTGACCAATTTGTTTAGGGATTTTATTTTTAAACAAATTAGCTCCCACTATTTTCTCGGATCCCTACACTCCCTCTGTAGAGATGCGAAAATCTCCGCGATTAATGATTTCTAGTGGGTGGTGCGGTCTCACCAACTGACTCATCACCTCACCTAACAGTTATTGGTGATGGGTTAGCCAATGAGTGAACAACTCTTGTTCAATGATTCTCTAATCATGGTGCACCCAAACTTGGTCTCTAATTCATGAATCTCACCGTATCCAAAATATTGATCCACTCCTTAGTTAAGTCAGACCCACCATTTGCATAGACTGGGTTCCTAATTGGGTCTCTCACCGTATCCAAAATATTGAGCCCAACTCATCCTCCAGCCCATAGCATCCAATGCCTAATAGACATGGTTGCATCTTTTTCCGGTGCAACTGAGCCACTGTATCCAGCCGAGAACAATCAACCCCGGGAAGGGCCCGCACATCTACAATGGTGGAAGACCTCAGACTTAATCTTTTCTTAGGGAGAATTGATTCAGGTCTCATTAAACTAGACTTGGCTTAGTCATAACAATTATGACTAACCTAGTGGCATGGGTTAGCTCGGATTATTGACCACCTCAGATCAGAACTGTGTCAACAGATATGGCCAGGTAAGTGAGACCGGTGGAAGGAATATGCCATTAACTCGCACAAGAACGCATTCAGGTCGAGTAGCTTCCAATTAAAAACCAGTCGGTCGTATGTGCCAAACTTACCTTAGACACCAAATTGTTGAGTCAGAACCAATTGGGTTAGCCTACAATCCAGACTCTAACCTCTGAGCCTAATTAGGTCTTGCTTGATTGATCGTGACTCGATCTTGACCCAGACTTAATCCTATTAGGCTGGTCAATTTAAGCATTGTTGATCCCATCTAACCAACTCTTGATTCGGTTTGATCAACCGCTTAGACCTAATTGAGCTACCCAAGCCCGAACCCAGTATTATGAATATGTCTTAGATCTGAAATTCTCAATTTTAGACCTAAATATTTCCATAAATCTTAATTCTTAATTAAGTTAGGGTTCATAAACAAAATATGCACAATAAATCCTAGGGTTTCAGGATCTAGGGTTTTGCAGAAAGTAAGTTTTGGGTTTCTGATTAAGGACGAACACGCAGCACCCCTACACATCATAAGAACACCCCATCGAATGGGAAGAGAGGGCCTTTAAACCCTTCTTCGTTCTTATGACCGGACGGCCAAGAGGAACGCCTTAATCAGGAACATGTAAATACTACAAAACAGTTATAGATCTATATCATATATCTCATATACAAATTTAGATCTAATCATAAGGCATATTTTGCATACATCTCATGTATCAAATCATGCATATTTTCAGATCTAAATTATCTCATAATAATCTAAAAAATTAGATTTAAATTGATCTAATCAAAATAAATTCT
This sequence comes from Cocos nucifera, assembly GCA_006176705.1. NCBI lineage: Eukaryota > Viridiplantae > Streptophyta > Magnoliopsida > Arecales > Arecaceae > Cocos > Cocos nucifera. The sequence goes on from QRFJ01001208.1 coordinate 96,332, forward strand.
AATCTAGACAATTATGTAGAACTATTCTACAACTAGTCTAGACATGCATCAATCATATCTCATATGATATTTAAAATTAAATAATTTTTATTTGCTATTTTTTAGATGTTATTATAACACTTATAATATCAAAAAATAGTAAATAAATAGATCTAAAATATGATTTAATCAGATTAAATCAAAGACATGCAAAGACTATTCTATAGAACTATTCTATTCTAGAACTAGTCATGCATATCTTCATGTTCTTAGATCCAAATCATTTAATTTTAATTTTTTCTGATTTCAGATCTGATCACATCTCATGTGACATCTAAAATCACTTATTTTTAATTAAAAATAAATTAAAATCAGATCTAAATAATTTAGAACCATGGCTCTGATACCAGTTGAAGAAAATCCTGATTTTTCCCGGTCCAGGTTCGTTCAGATCTGATTCAGATCAAGAGATATATTTCAAAAATTTTTCTCTTGATCTCAATCAGATCTTGATATATTTTAGATCTGATTCTTATTATTTTAATAAATAAAATAAAATAAGATAAATTAAATCAAATTTAATTTACCTGATTTGGGTAATCCTATTACCCTGTAGATGATCCTGATTGCAGCGGAAGGTTCTGGATCTTAGCCACGCAAGCGCCTGGCCTCTACCGGTATCCACTCGGGTTGGATCTGGAGATCCTCTTCTTCTCTATCACACCTCCAAAAATCAGATCTGGATCTGATCTGGAGGATCTTCAAAACTCTTTTGAAGATCTGCAGTCGTCCTTTTGCAGCAGCGCAGCCTTCTTGCTTTTGATCGCCTTTCTCTTGATCTGAATCGCACCAAACCTAAAGTCCAAAACCTTTTGGACGTGGAGAGGAGAGGGAGAAGAAGAGGTTATGGCATGGAGAAGGAGGGGAGAGGCAGCCTTGGGGCATGGGAATCAATTGAACTCTTGAATTAGGGTTGGGCGCAGGGTCTTATTTATAGACCCTAAGCTGTGATCCAACTCCTCTTCCTTCCCAACCAATCACAACCCTTTGTGAAATCAGATCTAAATCTGATTGGTGGGAATAGAGTCCCCTGGATTCCTCCTTAGAGGGTGCCTAAGACCAGTCAAAGTTGGATTCTTAGTAGAACTCTAATTGGAATCCAAAAAGGAGAGGTGGAGTCCTTGTCCAACAAGGACTCCTAGGCGCCTCCTACTTGGGCTCACGCCACCCTTGGCGTGCGCCCTTCTCCTTGCCAGGTTCTGGCAGGGGGACAGGCCCCCACCAGCTCTCCAATAGGTGCATGACATGTGTCAAAAGTCAAAATGGTCATGGTCAACGTTTGACCAGTCAAAGGTAGACTTTTGACCAAAGTCAAAGAACAAGAAATGGCAGGTGACCAAAAATGGCAGGTAATGTCTTACAAATAAGACAACCTTTTCTGACTTGGACAACCTCCAGTCAGACCATATGAAGGCCTCTGATTGAGCACAAACTCCTTTGGCTCAGTCAGGACAACTTATTTATGATAGTAAAAGAAGAACGTTAGGTTCAATCGAGTGCTAGCACGATTTCCTTGAACCTAATTGAATCTCATTCAGATCAATTGAACTAGATCAGTTCAATTGATGATCACCAGATTCAAACCCTTGTTTGTGTGACCCAGTTAGGTTCAGTTCTGTATGGTAATGGGATATGTCATGATCTCTATCATCGACATCATCGAAACTCCTTTCGATGGATCAGAACTCTTCTGATTCGAACAGCTAGAATGATCGATCATCTAAATCATTCTAATTGCTCCCAAAATCCACCAGTGACACCTAGCAGTATATGGTGGCAACCCATCAGAGCTGAATGCGAACCTCTTGGTGCAGCTACCTGTGTGATTAAGTTCTTCTATCTTGAGCCCCGATCAGATTAGGGTTAAGGTGAACTCGTCAAACCCTAGTCTCTGTCATATGATGTAATCATTCGATTCGAGTCCAATGTGAAAATCTAAATAGAAACTCTTTCTATTATTTCACTCTGCCATGGCCATGGGCTTCTGGACTTGATTCTCATGATCATCATAGGGCTGCTCCTCTACCACCGAGGTAGATAGATTCCATCTTGATGCAATCCAGTTCCTACAATGAACATGCTATAGCCAACATACACCTCAGGGTTCCATATGGCTAGGAGACCGAGTAATGGTGTAGTCAAACTATAACACCCTCAAGGTGAACTGCCGATGCATCTCAGGTCAAAGAACAGACACACTACTGCAGCATCGAGTCAGTCATTGACGAGAAGGTAGACTTCCTAATGACTACTCGAGGTGGTCACGCTCAGTGCCCTCGTTCTCTAACGAGTACCTGTACTCTCGCTCCGGTGTCTCCACACCGTAGACTCAAGACTCATCTACTAAAGAGAAGCGATTGTACACCAACCTTCCGGATCAATCACCATCCTCGTGATGATCCTATGGTCGGGAGCATGTTTATGAGTTAATAATGATTATTCATGTCTTAAATTTTCAACTCTTGAAAATATGAATTATCATTACCATTAACTCAAAGGATGTATCACAGACACTAAATACACATATGTGATAGAAAATAACCCATTTTATTGATTTATAGTCAAAATTATAATTTTGCCCCTAGAAGTGTATTACAAGTGTCAGCCAATTCTGGCTTCTAGGGCACATATATCTAATAAAGGCTTCTTCTAAACACCATCCTCGTGATGATCTATGGTCGGGAGCATTATTGATGAGAATCCACTTGCAATTTTATTTCTTTCAAAAAGAATAGTACAGTGGTCCTTAAGAAAGTTAATAACATAATCTTCACATACTAATTAGAAACAGAAATCAAATTCCTACTTGCTGCAGGCATAAAATAATAATCCTTAAGAATCAAATCTAAACCAAATAGTTATCGAAGTGGGTAGGTTCCCACGGCCACGGTAGTAACTCTTACTCCATTTCTGATGCTTAGGATAATTTCACCATCCCTTAGCCTCCTGCTCTCCTCAAGATTCTGCGTGGAAGTGCACAAATGAGCACTGGATCTAGAGTCAAGCACCCAACTGGATGCAGAAGAAATCATTAAGTTAGATTCAATCATGAGCATACCTCTAGAAGGACCTGCCTCCTTCTTGTTCTTCAAGGTGTCTAGGTATAAAGGAATATTTTGCTTTCAATGGCCGTCAGAATTATAATGGAAACACTTTTTTTTGTTAGTGGTCTTCTTCTTCGACTCTTCCTTCTTCTTCTTTCCACCTTCCAACTTTTGCTTCTTCGTGGTCTTCTTCTTCTTTCCAAAAATTTTTTTTTGAAAGAAGTTCGCTCCACAGCAAGCACTGAGCCCTTTGAACCTTTCATAGAAAGCTGAACAGTAACTAGCATGTTCATAAGTTTAGCCAAGGTATTTTGAAGTTTATACATATGGTAGTTCATGATGAACTACCTATATGCATCAGTCAAGAATTATAGAATTATATCAATCTGTAGGTCCTTATCCAACTTCACATCGAGCTTCTCAGGCTCCTTTAAGTCCTTGATCATCATTAGACAATGATCTTAGACCGATTGTCCATCATGCATCTAAGCCTTAAAAAGTCTCTTAGTGACTTGATATTTGGTTGTGCAACTCTGTTCACCAAACAACTCTTGCAGGTGAGCCAATATTTAGTAGCTTGTCTTTATGTCTTTTGTTGGTGTTGGAGCTCATCAGACATCAAGCCCAACATGTAATACCTGACTTTGTTATCTTCATCGGTCTACTTATCCAAAAATGCTCTCTGTTCAGCGGATGGACGAGCTGGTAAAGTGGGAGGATCCTGTTCCAACATATGAGTCAACTTCTCATAATCCAAATCATTTTTTATGTTTCAGAGCCAATCCTTATGGTTGGGTCTGGTCAGTCTATGGGTGCCTAAGATATCAGCTAGTGGATTGGATGCAGACATTTTTCTATAGAGAGTCAAAGTTTCTAGTTAGATTTTGTAATTAGACTTAACCAATTTGTTTAGAAATTTTATTTTTAAACAAATTATGCTCCCACTATTTACTCGAATCCCTATACTCTCTTGGTAGAGATGCAAAAATCTCCATGATCAATGATTTCTATTGGGTGGTGCGGTCCCACTGATTGGCTCACCATCTTAACCTAACAGTTATTGGTGATAGGTCAACCGATGAGTGGACAACTCTTGTCCAATGATTCTCTAATCGTGGTGCACCCAAACCTAGTCTCTAATTCATTAATCTCATAATGTCCAAAATATTGATCCAATTCTTAGTCAAGTAAGACCCACCACTTGCATGAATTAAATTTTTGATTGAATTTCTCACCGTATCCAGAATATTGAGCCCAACCTATCCTCCAATCCGTAGCATCCAATACAAAATAGACATGGTTGCATCTTTTCGGTGCAACTAAATTACTATATCCAGTCGAGAACAATCAACCCTAGAAAGGACCTGCACATCTATAATGGTGGAAGATCTTAGACTTAATATTTTCTTAGGAAGATTTGATTTTCTCTTTAAACTAGACTTGACTTAGTCATAATAATTATGACTAATCTAGCAGCATGGGTTGGCTCGAATTGTTAGCCACCTCTAATCAGAACTAGATTGATATAAATGGTTAGGTAAGTAAGATCAGTAGAAGGGATATGCCATTAACTCGACAACAATGTATTTAGATCGATTAGCTCCCAATTAAAAATCAGTCGATCGTATCTGTCAGGCTTACCTTAGACATCAAATTATCAAATTAGAATCAATCAGGTTAGCTTACAATCCAGGATCAAACCATCGAGCCAAATCAGGACTTGACTTAATCGAGTGACATCTCAATGTGATTCGACCTTGATCAAGACTTAATCCTATTAGACTGGTCAAATCTAAGCTTTCTTTATTCTTATCTAACCAACTATTGATTTGGTTTGATCAATCACTAGACCTAATTAAGCTACCCAAGCCCGAACCCAAATTTATGAAGGTACCTTAGATCTTAAAATTCATAATTTTAGATCTAATTAGTTTCATAATATTAATTTTTAATTAAGTTTGGGTTCATAACCAGAAACATGCAAAAATTCTATGTTTCCGTATCTAGGGTTTTATAGAAAAGTAAATTTTTGATTAAGGATGAACACGCAGCACCCCTACACGCCATAAGAGCATCCCATCGAATAGAAGGAGAGGGTCTTTAAATCTTACTTTGCTCTTATGACCAGATGGCCAAGGAGAATATTTTAATTAGAAATAATTACTACACTACAAAATAATAAATCTACAACATATATCTCATATAAAGTCATAGATCTAAACATTCTTGTTCTATATACATCTCACATATCAATCATTAAATTATAAATGCATGTTTTCATATCTGATACATCACATATAATATCTAAAAAATAAATTTTATATTGATCATATCAAAATAAAATCTATTCTAGATAAATCATAGAACTATTCTACAATTAGTCTAGGCATGCTTCATTCATATCTCATATAAAAATTAAAAATTTTATTTTCTATTTTTAGATCTGATCATAATATTTATAATATCTAAAAATTAAGGTATAAATATCTAAAAAATTTTTTTAATCATATCAAAAAGAAAATAAGCACTAGACTACTCATAGAACAATTCTAAACCTAGTCTAGATTTGCATCTCATGCAAGATTGATATGAATCTAAAATTTTTAATCCTTTTGATTTTAGATCTGATAAAATCTGATATAACAACTAAAATTCTTAATACTAGAATAAAGATTATAAAAAAATTAGATCTAAAATAGATCTGAAGAACTACTAATGCAGCTTTGATACCAGTTAAAGAAAAAAAACTGCTTTTTCCGCCATAGGATCGATCTGATTTGACCAGATCTATAGAAAATATTTCAATTTTTTTTTTATGGAGTCTAATTAAATTAAAGAGTTCTCTGATCTAATTTTAATGAACTAATATTATATTTAAAATTAAAATTAAAATAGTAACATCCGATGTTATCTTTAGAGTAAATTGCTTTTACCCTATCGATGATCTACGGAAGCTTTGGGTTTTGGATCAAACCACACACATGCCTGGCCTTTACTAGAGTCCACCTAGGCTGGATCTAGAGGTGCTCTCCTTCTGGATCTAATCACTAAAAGTTAAATCTAAATCTGATTTGTAAAGACTTCAAATCAACTGATGAAGGCAGCGCGCTCGTCTTACGAACGTCGTCTCTTTTCTTGAAATCATCGTGCCAATTTCAATGGACCTTCTCTTGGAATCTTGGCCCAACCTTTGGGCATGGAGAAGAAGAAGAGAAGGGGCATGGAGAAAGGGAGAGGATGGCTGCCTATGGGGCTTTGGGGCATGGAGCATAAAGCATATAGAAACTCTAGGGCGCAGGGTCTCTTAAATAGAGCCCTGCGCCACCTCAGTATTCCAATCAATCAAGCAACCAATTGCTTGATTTGTTTCTGATTTCTTAACAAATTTTCATGCCAACTTACATCAAATTTTCCACCCCAAATATTTCATATAATGCTATACAAAATAGGTAGGGAGAAGGAAAGAAAATTTGGTTCATAATGGATTCTTCCTTCTCTCTTAGAGTTTGATCTCTATAAAAACTCTTTAACTAATCAAATCTAAAATTTGACCAAGTCAGAACCTATCTACTTTGGGCACATGCTTAGGGGGACATGCACCCTCTCCATGCTATACCAAAAAGTGGGGGCGTGTGTCCGTATAAAATCTTTAGAGGGCATGCACTCCTGATCCCTTCTTTCTTACAACAGTGTCAACCTTTGACCCTGGTGTGCAATTGAAAAGGTAGTTGTTGTCCTAAAATCATCTGATAAATTTAGACAACTCCATTCTGACATGGATAAGTTTCAGTCAGGGTTTTGGTTGAGATGAACCTGAATGACTATAAACGGAGAATGTTAGGTTCAATCATGTGCTAGCACGATTTTCTTGAACCTAATTGGATCTAATCCAAATCAATTGAGCTGACTCTATCCAATTTATCACAACCAAATTCAAACCCTTGTATGTGTGACCTAGTTAGATTTAATTTCGTATATTAATGAGATATGTCATGATCTCTATCATTGACATCATCGAAACATCTTTCGATGGATCAAAACTTTTTTGATTCATACAATTGGAATGATCGATCATCAGGATCATTCTAATTACTCTCAAAATCTACCTATAATACCTAGCAGCATATGGTGGCAATCCATCAGAACTGAAAATGAACATCTCGGTGCAGCTATCTTTATGAATCGATTCTACTATCATGAGTCCAGATAGGATTAGGGTTTAAGGTAAACTCATCAAAACCCAACATCTACCATACGAATGAATCATTCGATTTATCCAATGTGAAATTCTAATAGAAAACTCTTTTGTATTATATCACACTGCTATGGCCATAGGCTTAAGGACTTGATCTCATAATCATCATAGGACTACTCCACTATCAAGGTTGATGGATCCCATCTTAGTGCAATCCAGTTCATACAATGAACATGCTATAGCCAACATACACCTCAGGATTTTGAATGGCCAGGAGATTGAGTTATGGTGTAGTCAAACTATAATACACTTAAGATGAACTGTCGATGCACCTCACATCAAAGAACCTGATACATAACTACAGCATCAAGCCAGTCATTGACGAGAAGGTAGACTTCCTTATGACTGCTCAAGATGGTCATGCTCAGTGTCCTCATTCTCTAACGAGTTTCTATACTCTTGCTCTGGTATTTCTACATCATAGACTCAAGACTCATCTACTCTAAGAAAGTGATCATACACCAACCTTCCAGATCGATCACCATCCTCGTTACGATCCTATGGTCGGGAGCAGTTTATGAGTTAATTATGAAAATTTATATCTTAAATTTTTAACTCTTAAAAATATGAATTATTATTACCATTAAATCAAAGGATGTATCACAGACAATTTTAAAAATATACTATAATAGAAAAATAACCTATTTATTAATTTATAGTCAAAATTATAAAATTATCCTTAGAAGTGTTTTACATGTATCAACCAATCTAGCTTCTAGGGCACACATCTAATACTTCTGGTACCATCTGGATTTGATTATAGTCAGAGAAGGCATCCATTAAAGTGAGGAGCTCATAGCCTGAGGTTACGTCCATCAATTGATCAATTATAGGCAGACGATAGTTGTCTTTTGGATAAGCCTTGTTTATATCAGTGAAGTCTATGCACATCCTTCACTTGCCATTTGCCTTCTTGACGAGAATCTTATTTGCAATCCAGTCTAGTTAGGATGCCTCTCGAATGAATTTGGCTTTGAGGAGCTTATCTACCTCATCCATGATGGCCTTCTATCACTCAAGCACAAAGTTTCACTTCTTTTACTTCATGGGTCAATGCTTGTGATCTATAATTAGGCGATATTCCATTATCTCTACATCAATTTCAGGAATATCTATAGGAACACAAGCAAAGACATCGACATTCCTTCATAGAAAAGTGATAAGCTGCCTTTTGACTTCTTCCTCTAGGTTGGAGTCAATCTGAACCATGTGGCTATTATTCCCATCATTCAAAGGGACTACAACAAGGTCGTCAATTGGTTCCCCTAGTTCTTCAGTTAAGTCATCTTGGGCATCAAGTCCATCAATCGGACAAGGTTCTAGCTACATTCTTCCTTGTACAGCAATTGTGCAACAATGACGTGCCAAGGCTTGATCCCTCCTGACCTCTCCAACTTCATGTTTTGTTAAAAATTTTATCTTCAGGTAATATGTTGATACCACAGCTTAAAGTGCATTCAACCCAGATCGGCCGAGAATCACGTTGTAGGCAGAGGAAGGTTTTACCACCAGAAAATTAATCAGAGCTCTAGATTATTTTGGATGCCGACCTACCATAACTAGTAAAGTAATTATTTCCTCAATCGATATAGCATCATCGGTGTACCCCACTAATGGGGAGCTCATTGGTCCTATATAGCAATCAAGTATAGATATTTTTGAAAAAATATCACAAAACAAAACATCAGCAAAGCTTTCATTATCAATCAAGATGCAGCATACATCATAATTGGCAATGTTTAAAGTAATTACAACCACATCATTATGTAGAAATTAAATTGCTTCTATATCTTCTTCAATAAAAGGAATGGATTCTTCAGTCCTTTGCTTTGTTGTAGGCTTCGTCGACCACTATCCTCTTCCTATTGATGTCCCTAAGCTTTTATGATGATGATTCCAAGTGGGGGCTAATCTTCTTATGGTTCATCCCTTCGAGGTGGTTCTAATTATGGTAGAGCTCTCAATCGATCTTTTCTTCTTTCTGGTTGATGTCACAAAAAATAATCCAACCGATCTCACCTAATCAGCTTCTTAATTTCATCCTAAAGTGAGATGCATTCTTTAGCATCATGACTATGGTCATGATGCTACAAGTAGTACTTGTTGGGGTTGTACTTGCTTGGATGAGAGCACATCTTATCCGGCCTCGAGAGTTGCTCCTTGATTTTCATCAACACTTGAGTTTTTAGATCGTTGAGGAAAGAGCAATTATAAAATCTTCTAGGGGGAGGATTTCACCGCATCCTCCGATCTGAGCTTCTCGGCCAACAAGTCTGAGGTAGAGTTTAGACCAGTCTATGTTCGAGAGGAATTTTGGAATGCGGTCGAGCTTTGCTTGGCTTCTTCATAAATGCAGGCTTACTATGTTCTCCTGCCTGTTGATCTCCTACAGCCTCATCATCATGAAGCTTGAATGCTTTCTCAACTCAGGCATAACCCTCAGCATGAGCTAACATGCTGATGAAGTCTTGGGCATACTTCTTCACTAAGAAGAAGAAGAGATCATTCATCAAAAGGATGCCCTTCAGAATGGTCATGATAATAGATTGGTCCAGATTTTGGACCACTAGGATAGCGGTATTGAAGCGGTTGATATAATCTCGAATGGACTCTTCTTCTTCCTGCTTGATATTAACAAAAGAGTCCAAACCTCATCTCTGATGGTGGCTACTAATAAAATGAGAAATAAATTAGTGGCTCAACTGATCAAAGGAGTAAATGGTACCTGATTTGAGGCTAGAGTACCAATTCCTTATTGCTCTCTTCAAGATGGATGGAAAAGCTCGGCATAGAATAGCATCCGGCATGCCATGGTGTAGCATCATAGTCTAGAAGGCTTCGAGGTGGTCATTGGGTCTAAGGTCCCATTATAACTCTCAAATTAGGAGAGTTTGAAGTTTGGTGGGATGAGCTCCTACATGATCTAGGCAAAGAATAAAGGGTTGGTGCAGATATCATCATTATGGATGGGGGCAGCATGGTAGAGTTTCTCAATCTGCCTATTCGTCACTTGGAGCTTCTGATTGAGAACATCACCTCGATCATGAATCTTGAAGTGCAACTAGCTCAAGGGGACAAAGGATTTCCATGGGTAGAGTCATGCTCAGAATAGGAGCTCTTTACTCTCTGCTTTCCCTTTGTAGGTTTCATTGGCTGACATCTCCAAGTGGGCCTCCCCTATGCTAGATCTTAATGCTCCGATGATGGCCTCTCAGATGGGGTCGATGTCAGAATCTACTGCATGGCCTACACTACTTTTATGAGGCTTCTCACATGCTGTAGCAGTAGGTTGAACTCCTCCATACCTACCACTATTATCGGTGGAGGAGGTTGAGGTGTTGGAGATGGGGTCACGATGGGATGATCTATTGGTTTCGGGTTGGATCTGACGATAGAGATAATAGATCGATGGGAAAGAGCCTTCTTGGGTGACATCTTGCTAGAAAACAAGAAAGATCAAAGGAAAAAGGAATGGAAGAAGAGAGCAAGAAGAACTCGATTGGGTGCTCTATTGGGAATGGTGTCCTAAAGTCCATCATCAGCTTGTTGATGGTTGTACTGATTCTTATAATTATATATGAATGATAAATAAATAAAAGTTATTTTAACATTTTTCATCATAAATTTTTCATCTTATGAACTCCAGTGTTGTTATGAAGTTCTTAGGACTATTTAGAATCGACAAAGAAGGATTTCTCATTTAGTCTTTAAATCTATTCGTGACCAAATGATATGTTGCTAGCAAGGATGACAACGATTACCGAGTGTAGGTCATTATGTGCCATATTGATTGGTTATCCTCTTAACCAAGGAGTATGGAGACACTAGTATAGCATGCAAGTGAGATATAGGGATACATCTACACTGAACATGACTAACTTCAAAGCTTTTCTGCTATCAAGATTTGCTTCGATGGAATATGGGTATAAGTATCCCTTCAATCTAAGATCACCATGGTGACCTCCAAGCAACTCACTATGCTTTGGTATTGGACTACCTAAATTTTTAATTCAATGATGAAAGGTTTTCGCACACAGTCAAGTACTTGAGGAGTTAGTGTGTGAGTTAAGATGGGATTGACCACTATGACTCAGGAGCTGTGTTCAATTATATTTCAATTTAACTAAAACCTTGGCTAGGGTAGTCTTAGTGAGGGGTCACGGGACTAATTGCTTTGAGATATGATTTGGACGTAACTTTCAGGATTGACAATCAAACTCTGAGTTATCCTATTCATAGAGGTCAAAGAGATGAATTATACAGTAATCATATTCACGTAGGTTCTGAATGTTATGATTGCGACTATTCAACATATCCGGACGTTGGGTACCCGTGCTAGATGGTCACTATGATTAGTATAGAAAGAGATTTCTATGCTACCAACTTAGGTTCAAACTTACAGAGTCACACACACTAGAGATTTCTACTTGATCTAATGGTTGGTCAAGAGTCCCACTGAACTGTGACTCTATGGTCAGGAGTCCCACTGGACTGGGATTCTCCTACTAAGAGTCCTACTAGGTTGGGACTATGAGTCCTACCTATCTAAAAATATGGGCATTCGGATCATCATGCATGTGTCCACTAAATTGGATAGTTGACTGAATCATTTGGATCATCGCCGATTTTATTTTAAAGTTGTTCGCTCATACAAACGGTCTTCTGATGCTCGAAGCTGCATCGGCTATAGATAGTATGATGTAATCATTTAATGGATGATGTACTGGTCGAATAGCTTCATGCTGTCCCTCGGTCGCCATATCCAATCCTAGATTGATGTCGTTAGGATCTTCAACTGCTATGTTTCTTTCTTGTTGTAGTCTTCTGATGGTCCTTTCAATTTCTGGATCTAAAGATAGTAAGTTACTATGTCCAGTACGTGTCATGCACTGAACAAATTTTTTTTAAAAAAAATAAAGTAAGAATAAAAATTAAAAATAAAATTCTAAAGTAAAGGTAGGACCAAAATTTTAATATTGTTTTAGACACAATCCCAAATAACGACGCCAAAAACTTGATGCGTGCAAATTTATAGCTATGGCAAATGCACCAATCAATCAAGTAATAAAGTAAATAAGTAGAGTATCATCCTTAGAGGATTGAAAAATAAGTACTAAAAAGCTCTTTTCTATACTTTATTTAGAAGACCGATTTATGAGAAAAGAAATTAAAGAACAAACTAAAGAAATAATTAAAAATTTTAAAAAAATAGAGAGTGTAATTATTAGGATTTTAAACTTAAGAGCAATGGGTTACTAAGATAATCGGTTTAGCAACTCAGTCAATACAATATTCGGATTATTAGATTAATTTTATTTCATGTGATGGTGAACTCTCCTAGTTTATTCACTATCCTTTGGTCTAGGCATAGCAAAACTATCAATATTTATTAATTATCCATTAGTCCATGTGTAATTTAAATAAATATTAATGCATTAAGTTTTGTGAAACCCTCTAATTAAAATATGCTGCATCCAAAGCGCACTAAAATTTCTGCATGCGTACGAATTCTAATTTGATTCATAATACAAGGTATATAATTAAGAAGTAATAACATAGATGTTCTTGGTCTGTAACATCTATGTTCATCAGATCAATTAGAAGATGGCCAGTAATCTAAAAGCATTAAGATCAGATTTATATACTTCTTATGAATAAAATTAAAAATTAAAAATTAAAAATAAATTATACTGAATATTATATCAAAAGAGTGGCTACACCTTAGCCTTAGTAAAAGAAAATTTAGTTCATGACAATAAATTTAAAAATAATAAATAAAATAAAAAGCATAAAGAAATTAGACTGTTTAATTGCTGAAATTGATTGTCCGTTGCTCTTGGTACGAAAAACTTGATGAAGAAGAAGAGAAGCTCCTTGATCGATGTCTAAATTATCAGAAGAAGAAAAAAATAAAAAAGCCCTTTCTCTTCTTTCTTTCAAAACTCTCTCTTAAAACTCTTTGAACTCTTTTTCTTTTCCCCTGTTCCCAAGCTCTCTCTTAAAATTCTCTTCCCAAAACCCTTTGTATTTTTTCTCTCTCTGCCTCCTTTTTTGGCAACAATAGGATAGGCCTTTAAATAGGCTAATCTAAGTGGTCTTTGGTCGAAATTCCATTGAAATCAGAATTAAAACTCTCAAAATAACTCAAAAAGAGTCCTGGATCAATTCTGACCATTGGATGTCGATCAAATGGTCCAAAAGTCACTCAAAAATTATTTTAAAAATCCAAATCAAGTCGAAATTCATTTAGACCATTGGATCGGCCTTAAAGATTGAATTTGGGCTGTCAGATCATGCACAGGAGAGCTTCAGATTCTTAGTAAAAAGTCGGGATGAATCTCTACCGTTGGATATTGATCGGGAGCTGCATCCGCCGTTTGTCAGCGCAAAACTATCAGCCATTCGATCAAATCCCAATGAAAGGCATCCATCAGATCAAGTAGAATTTCTAGATTGCCCTTTGTAGATCATGCATGAGCCCGATGTTGCATGGACCGCCGCTTTCTTCAGCCAATCAAAGCACGCTTTTTCCTATGAAATCCTCAAAATACCCTCTATAGTGGTCCACCGTGCACCGCAAAGAATGCTGATGTCAGCATTGCATCAGCATCGTGTCGGCGGTCGGTTCGAGTGTGGTCGGGCTGGGCGATTTGCTGAGCCAATTTTTTTGAACTGGTTTGAACCGAACCAACTTTTTTTTATTATTTCTTTTGAAATTCAATTTTGGGCTCATTTGAAGTCTGTTTTGCTTAAAATTTATTTCATCTAAACTAGAAAAATAAGATCTTCATATTGGTGGCCTTCTTTCCTACATAAGATTAATAAAACTATCAATTTTTAAAAAAATAGATTAATAATTTTATAATTTAATACTTTTATTAGTATATTTTTACCACTTATCATATTTTCCAACTTAGTCATTGCTAGTCCCTTAGCAATGCTTTATCTAATACCATGTTTAAATAAGATTATCTATCAAAAAGATAAAATCTAGAATTAAAAGTCAAAAAGTTTAGAAAATATCACTAACTAAGCATTGAGCTTCAGAAGCAAATTTTGTAGTCAATACAATTAAAAACTTCCTTAGAGTACATCAAAGATTTACAGCACTTGTATTTGTGATGACTAACTTTAGCATTTTAGTTTTAAATTAAAGGACAAAAGTATCCTCTCTTATCACCTATTTTGGTCAATTTTCTATACATTCCCAATTTTATACTCACGAATTAAGGTAGCTTTCACACTGCCTTTTTTTTTTTTATGTGCTGAGCATCCTGGCCTTCCCTCCATTGTTTTACGTGAATTTCTATACTTGACCTAGGTGTAGAGACCCAGTTACTAAGCTTTGGGCAATCCACATATACTCTGTCTTTTGCACTTTATTTTTAGGTAGGTAGCTCTTTCCTTAAATTTAAGTTTCTTTGATTAGAATGTATATTAATTATCAATTTTTAGTGATAATTGAATCCTCAGTTGGCCTTATAATCAATACCTACTTTGCCTTGTTAGTGTGCATGTGCAATTAGAAGTGCTAATAGTCTTTTGATGACCTAAGTAGGCTGCTAAAAGTCTGACCAACTAATCTACTTCTTTAACTCCTTACATTCATTAGCAGATACTTCTATCTTTTATCACTTCTCCAGTCTATCTTGCTCAAGATTTTCTTCTTGACACATGATTAATTTTTTTTTTTTTAACCTCCAACTTATTCTACATTATCTCAATGGAGAAAGAAAAATAAAGGGTGTAATAAAGGATAGGAAGGAATACATCTAATTGGGTTCAATCTGGTTCTTTGAAGCTTTAAAATTTTGCTTAAGCTTTCATTGATTTTTCTCTGCAAAATTAAAAATATACACCAAAGTAGTAAAAGAGCAACAATAAATTATAGAAAAATAAAAGAAGAAAAAAATGATCAAAACTAAAAAGAAAATAAATAACCTATCTAATAATTCTGATTTATAGTCTTCAGCTTGACTTTCTTTGAGTTTTGAGTTGAATCAATCCGGTGCCACTTCAATTGGAATACTTTCATATTTGGTCGAGCCCTCTTTCAATTGGACATTACTAGCTTTCATAGTCTCAAACCTATTTTCTACAGAACTCTCATATAACGAATTATCAATAATATCAATTAAAAAATAAGTTTGACTATCATCAGGATGTTTAGTATCTTTGAAAACATTAAAAGTAACTTGTTCATCTTGGATTCTAAGAATTAATTTTCCTTGTTGAACATCTATTAAAGCTCTTCTAGTAGCTAAAAAGGATCTCCCTAAGATAAGGGGTACATCATAATCTTCTTCCATATCAAGAACAATAAAATCAATGAGAAAAATAAACTTGTTTACCTATACCAAGACATCCTCCACTATACCTCTTGGATATTTGATTGATCTGTTGGCTAATTGAAGAGTAATAGTGGTAGGCTTCGGTTCTCCTATACCCAGCTTCCTAAAAATAGAAAAAGATATGAGATTAATACTTGCTCCTAGATCACATAAAACTTTATCAAAACTACAATCACCAATAATGCAAGGGATGGTAAAACTCTCTGAATCTTTTAGCTTCTGTAGTAATTTATTTTGAAGTATTGCTGAGCATTCTTCATTCAAATTTATTCTCTCATGCTCCTTTAGCTTTTTCTTATTTGTTAGGATTTCTTAGAGAAACTTTGCATACCTGGGCATTTGAGTGATAGCATCTATAAAAGAAAAATTAATATGTAAATTCTTTAAAATTTTGAAAAAGTTAGAAAATTTCTTATCTGGATGCTTTATTTATCTCTTTGGGAATGGTAGTGGTGGCACGTTGGGCTTCATATTTGGATCGGCAAACTGTATACCTGGAGACCATTCATTTACTGGTTGTTTTGGTGACTGACGAATTTTGGTTGATGGTTTCTTATTTGTAGCTGGCTCTTCAGTCTCTTTCTTCTGATGTGGCTCTTCCAACTTTTTACCACTTCTTAGGATGATAGCATTGACTTGCTCCCTTGGATTGGTCTCCGTGTTGCAGGGCAAGGATCCCTGAGGTCTCTCAGAGATTATCTTAGCCATTTGACCTATTTGCATCTCCAAGTTTCGAATTGCTGCTGCTTGGTCCTGCCTAAGTTTGGCTTCTAAATTTTTTATAGTTGCTTCTTGGTTTTGCATAAATTTGACCATTAGCTCCTTAATGTTGGACTTCTTTTCAGGTACTTGAAACCCTGGGGGTGGCTATTATGCTGCATTTTGATTGCTCCACGATAAATTTGGATGCTGCCTCCACCCTTGATTGTATGTGTTGGAGTAGGGATTATTTTGTTGCGGCCTGAAAAAATTACCAACATAATTAGCTGTATCAGTTGCTTTAGCAAAAGGATTACCTGTCTGGCAATTGCTTGTATCGTATCCTCCTCCACACAGGTCACAAGTGATGCTCTGAACATGCATAGCTATTCCCTTCAAGTTGTTGACTTTGGCTCTAAGGGCTGCAATTTCAGCTAGTAAGGTTGGCACGCAATCTACTCCCTGCACAGCTGCTGGTCTTTTTGGCATCATGCATTCTGTCTGCCACTGATAGCTATTTGATGCCATCTCATCGATCAGATCGAAGGCTTCTTCCTTCATTTTTTGATTAATGGTTCCTCCTACTGCTGCATCAATCATAGAACGATTAGTAGGAAATAAACCATTATAGAAAGTTTGTACCTAAAGCCATACGGATAGTTGATGATGTGGACATCACCTCAGCAGTTTCTTGAAATACTCCCAAGTCTCATATAGTGTCTCCATGTCCATCTGCATAAAATAAGTGATATCATTGTGCATCTTGGCAGTCTTGGAAGGTGAAAAGTACTTGGCTAAAAATTTTTGGGCTAGGACATCCTATGTTGTGATAGAACCTGTAGGAAGAGAATGAAGCCAACTTTTAGCTTTGTCCCGTAAAGAAAAAGGAAATAACATACATCTAATAGCATCATCCAACACCTCATTAATTTTAAAAGTATCACAAAGTTCAAGAAAGTTAGAAATATAGGCATTCGGATCATCATGCATGTGTCCACTGAATTGGACAGTTGATTGAATCATCTAGATCATCGCCAATTTTATTTCGAAGTTGTTTGCTCGTACAGATGGTCTCCTGATGCTCAAAGCTACATCGACTATAGATGGTGTGATGTAATCATTTAATGGATGATGTATTGGTCGAATAGCTTCATGTTGTCCCTCAATCGCCATATCTAATCCTAGATTGATGTCGTTAGAATCTTCAGCTACCATGTTTCTTTTTTGTTGTAGTCTTCTGATGGTCCTTTTAATTTCTAGATCTAAAGGTAGTAAGTTACTATATCCAGTATGTGTCGTGCACTGAACAATTTTTTTTTTAAAAAAAATAAAGTAAGAATAAAAATAAAAAATAAAATTTTAAAGTAAAGCTAGGATCAAAATTTTAATATTATTTTAGACACAATCTCCGACAACAGCACCAAAAACTTGATGCATGCTAATTTATAGATATGGCAAGTGCATCAGTCGATCAAGTAATAAAGCAAATGAGTAGAGTATTATCCATAGAGGATTGAAAAATAAGTACTGAAAAGCTCTTTCTTATACTTTATTTAAAAGACCGATTTACGAGAATAAGAAATTAAAGAATAAAATAAAAAAATAATTAAAAATTTCAAGGAAATAGAGAGTGTAATTATTAGGGTTCTAAACTTTAGAGCAATGTGTTACGAAGGCAATCGATTCACCAACTCAGTCAATATAATATTCAAATTATTAGATTAATTTTATTTTATGTGATGGTGGAGTCTCCTAGTTTATTCACTATCCTTTGGTCTAGGCATAGCAAAACTATCAATATTTATTAATTATCCTTTGGTCCAGGTGTAATTTAAATAAATATTAATGCATTAAGTTTTGTGAAACCCTCTAATTAAAATATGCTGCATCCAAAGCGCACTAAAATTTCCACATGCATATGTATTTTAATTAATTCATAATACAAGGTATATATTCAAGAAGCAATAACATAGATGTACTTGATCCGTAACATCTATGTTCATCAGATCAATTAGAAGATGGTCAGTAATCTAAAAGCATTAAGATCAGATTTATATACTTCTCATGAATAAAATTTAAAATTAAAAATAAATCATACTAAATATTGCATCAAAAGAATGGCTACACCTTAGTCTTAGTAAAAGAAAATTTAGTTCATGATAATAAGTTTAAAAATAATAAATAAAATAAATAGTATAAAAAAAATAGGCTATTTAATTGCTGAAATTGGTTGTTCGTTCCTCTTGATGTGAAAAACTTGATGAAGAAGAAGAGAAGCTCCTTGATCAATGTGTTAATTATCAGAAGAAGAAAAAAATATAAAAGCCCTTTCTCTTCTTTCTCTTAAAACTCTCTCTCAAAACTCTTTGAACTCCTTTTCTTTTCCCCTGTTCTCAGGCTCTCTCGTAAAATTCTCTTCCCAAAACCATTTGTATTTTTTTTCTCTCTACCTCCTTTTTAGACAACAGCAAGACAGGCCTTTAAATAGCCTAATCTAAGTGGTCTTTGGTTGAAATCCCATTGAAATTAGATTTAAAACTCTCAAAATAACTCAAAAAGAGTTTTGGATCAAGTCTGACCATTGGATATCGATCAAATGGTCCAAAAATCCCTCAAAAATCATTTTAAAATCTTAAATGAAGTTGGAATTCATTTGGACCGTTGGATCGGCCTTAAAAATTGAATCTAGGTTGTCAGATCGCACACAGGAGAGCTTCAGATTCTTAGTTAAAAGTTGGGATGAATCTCAACCATTGGATCTCGACTGGGAGCTGCATCTGCCATTCGTCAGTGCACAACTATCAGTCATTCGATCAAATCTCAGTAAAAGGCATCCATTGGATTAGGTAGAATTCCTATATTGCCCTTTGTAGACATGTACGAGTCCAGTGTTGCGTGGACTGCCGCTTTCTTCAACCAATCGAAGCACGCTTCTCCCTGTGAAATCTCCGAAATACCTTTTGTAGTGGTCCATCGTGCACCATGAAAAATGCTAATGTCAGTGGTCGGTCTAAGCACGATCAGATCGGATGGTCTGTTGAGCCAATTTTTCTGAATCGGTTTGAATCGGACCGATTTTTTTTTATTTCCTTTGAAATTCAATTTTAGGCTCATGTAAAGTCCATTTTGCTTGAAATTTATTTCATCTGAACTAGAAAAATAAGATCTTCATATTGGTGGCCTTCTTTCTTATATAAGATTAACAAAAGTATCAATTTCTAAAAAATAGATTAATTTATTTTATAATTTAATACTTTTATTAGTATACTTTTACCATTTATCACACACACAAAGCCTTCTCACACCCAACTTCTCAATGCCCTAAATGGATAAGGGTGGTGGTTAACATTTCTAATTTGAATGGAAGTCTAATTTAAATGGAACACTAACCCATTCTTATCCATGCGCCACCTCATCTTTATGCGCACTCTTTTCTACGAGAAGATGTTTCTCGTGAAACATTTGTATGCGCAAAGGGAGTGCTCACCCAGCATTTGCATGCCCCTAATGGATAAAACCAAGTTGGTTTTTATTTGAATTCAAATGGAGTTTGAATTCAAATGATTAACCACTTGGCCTTATCCCTCCTCACTAATTGTCCACTTATTAGCACACACTTAAATATTAAATTCCTTGGGATGTGCACACTCTCGAGAGTGAGAAATCCATCTACATGAGATTTCCCCTTGTGCATGAGAAAAATTTAAAAATTATTTCCAAAGAGAGAAAAAAGAATAGTGAGGCGTAGGGTTTTGGGTGTGTGCATACCCTATGATTTTTGCATAGGGTTCGGGAAGAGTTTGAGTGTGCTATGAGTGTCATGAGCCCACCAAATTTCTAGGAGAGCATCCTCAACCTCTCATCTATGTCCTTCAGCAATCTAGAACATTCAAAGAGCCCATGGATGAAGATCGAATCCATTTGGTCATCAACAGCCATTGAAGGATTCTTGCATCGAGCTAGCACTTGGGAGGAGCCGATTGGGACCAGGGCCTTGTGTGGATGATCCGTGAAGGCTAGATGCACTATGTGGCTATATCATGACTAGTAGACCTTCCTGACAGTGATCGAATTATGGTGTTCGGCTACCCACATGAGATATCATATTCCGAACACAGCTATAGTAGTAAAAGTTACTGGTACCCATATAGTTTTTCAAATTTAAAGCATGTACATCATATTTAGATCATAAGCGTAGAATTTTTTGATATCATTAGTAGCTTATAATTAATTACATTAATTATATTTTCTACTACATATAATAAATTTTTGAAAAAGTTTCAAAAGTAGGGCTACAAATCCTGCACTAGAAACCTTCAATGGTATCAGAGTAAGGTTCATTAAATATGATTTATATGCTTTAGAATTTAAAAATTTATGCATATTAGATATATACTTTAGTCGAGTAGCCTAGTAATCAAGCTTGAATAAGCCACCAAACCATCCAATCATAAGAGATAAGCATGGTTTAAAGGCCATCTCCTCCCATTCGATGGGGATCCCTTATGGTGGTGGGGGTGCCACCGTGAACTCATTCCTGATGATAAATGGTGAAAGAATTTTTTAGATGAATTTTATCTAAATTTTAATCATGAATGTATTAGATTAGATCTATATTTAGCTTTATGATTTTATTTAGTGTACATAAATTTAGATTAAAACCTACAAATAGTATAGTTTATGAAATGAGCTGATCCATTTTTAAAATGAGTCGACTCATTTAGCGAACAGTGCTATGTTGTAAAGAACCTTTCAAAATTTAAAAAAAATATTTTTGAAATGTCGAATCCCAATCCTCAGCCCAAAAACTTAATTAAGAATTAAGTAAAATGAATTAGGATCTAAAATTTTGAATTAAAGATCCTAAGTCATTGATCATAAAATATGGATTATTGGGTTAGATGAATTAGGTCCGTTAATTGGGTTAGACCTAAGGTTAGTTGAAGAATAGACTAAATTAGAGTAATTAATCAAATCTAACCAAATATTAAATTAGATTAGGTCAAGGACTTTTTAGACTAAATTACAATAGTTGTAGTTGGTCAAGTCCATCCCTTTAATGATGACCAAATGGACTTGATTCGTGGCTACGTGGTCGAATCCAAAATTATTAGATTAGTAAAATTAGAACTAATGAACTGGATGGTGTCTAAGGTAAATTTGATAGTCTAGACTAGTGGTTTTTAATTGAGAGCTACTCACATTGATTCGATCTTTGATGAGTTAATGGCATATCCTTTTCACTGATCTCACTTACCTAGCCATCCTGGTAAGTTAGGTTTTGATTAGATCACTTGATGATTCAAGCTCACCCATGTCAATTAGGTAAATCAATGTGATTAATTTAGGTGCTCCTAATGCTAGCTTGAATTAGATCCTTTATAATCTAACAAGGTGAAGTCAAGGCAGGATCCAAATTGTCTGGTGAATTCTTCTCTCCTCTTCTTAAAACTTAATTAATAAAATCTTCTAAAATTATTAGGTCCTTAAAAAATGATATAGTTAAGATGATAACTAGATCATTGCCTCGCATTAAGTCAAGTGATAATGGATCCATTAGTTTAACAATCATTGAATGCCCAAAGGCCTGGTGCTGACTAATGAAATTATCATTCATAAAATGATGTTTTGATCGTGTCTTTCTATTGGTGGTCAGGTTGGCCGGCTAAAGTTGAGCCTGATCATTTGATGGTTAGATGCACCAAATCTGATCATGTTAATGGTTGGACCTAAACAAATCTTTTTAGTAGAGGCCAAAGCCTATTGATTAGATTTTGGGACAAAATTAAAAATTACTAAAAGTTGTATAGAGAAATAATTGGTTTTGAACATATCCATATATATGCATGGGTTGACCAACCAAAGTTGGGCTCATGTGTAGTGTATGTGGATTCTAGTATCCACTAAGAAATTAATGTAATTCCTTGAATTGGAGGAAGAGACTACCAGTTCGTATAAAATAGTGGAAGAACCTTAAGATTAAAGTCTAAGTCTTTAGGATAAATAATTCATACTCTCATTAGGTTTGATTTTCCATCTTTTTGTGCAGAAATGGCCACTATCCTATCGCTCCAGTCATTATTAGACAATGACAAACTTATAAGATCTAACTTCGATCATTGATATCAAAAGTTAAAAATATACCTTGAGCATGAGTGGATCCTGTATATTCTGACGAATCCTACAACTGAGGAGCCAGCTCCGAATGTAAGAGGCATGGTCCAAGATACTTACTAGAAGTGGCTCAATGACTACACCACCGTTCGGTGCATTATGCTAGTGGCAATGAATGATGAGTTTAGCTACATGTTTAAGAATGCCCAGTCATAGAAGATTCTTTAAATATTGAATGACTCCTTTGGTATGCCTGACGACATTGTAAGGCATATGACTAGTTATGCCATTTTCAATGCTCGGATGAGGGATGGGGCATTTGTCATCGATCATGTATTATACATGATTGAGATAATTGAGCACCTAAGTAAGCTGGGCTTTTTTTTGCATGAGCAGCTCGAGAATGATGCGATCCTTAATTCTTTGCCTAAATCCTTCCTTCCCTTCCTTACTCATTTTAGAATGATAAAGCCTATAGTGAACTACCATGGTTTATAGGGGTTGCTATAGAACTTTGAGAAGGATCACTAGCTCTACCAAGAGTTTATAAATATAGTGGAAGGATCTTCTTTTGGTCGTCGATCCTTAAAGAAAGGAAAGAAGAACAAGAAGAACAAGAATAAGAAGGTGCAACAGCTTACTGGGATGTCTGCACAGGGTTAGTCCAAGAAGCATAAGCCCGATTAGAGCCAGGCAGAGTGATTCTTTTGCAAGAAGTAGGGGCACTGGAAGAGAAATTATACCCAGTACATTACCTCCCTAGATCTAAATAGACCAAGGAAGAAGCAAGCAGTTGCTGGGCAAGATAATTATATGATAACACCTTGTAACTTCTCGATATGTGATACTACTACTTGGGTATTAGATACTAGTAGTCCTTATCATATCGATAACTCGATGCAGCATTATAGGTCAGTAGAAAATTTGGTGAAGGTGAAAGGTTCCTGAATGTTGGAGTTGGAAGACAAGTTCCAGTTCTAGCTTTAAGAATCATGACCCTTGTAATCAATTCTCATAATGTAATTCTTCATGAATATCATTATTGTCCAAGCATTTTATTAAATATTATTTTTGTAGGCCTTTTGGCCATGCACAATTATAAATTTTTAATAAAAAAATATTTATAATATCATTTTAAATGGTATTACGATGTTTGTTGGATAATTGGATAATGGAATTTACTTACTATCATGCCTGTTAATGTGGTTTAGTCCTCCAATAAATGTCGTAGAATTAGTGATATATCTGAAGTCTACCTTTGGCACTGTAGGCTAGGTCATATTAACAAGAATAGAATAAACAAGTTGGCTTAAAAAAGAATTCTTGAAGTTAGTAATTGTGAATCACTTCTAACCTATGAGTCCTATCTTTTTGGTATAATGATCAAGTCATTTTTTACTAGAAAAGATGAGCGAGCTAATAAACTCCTCAGTCTAGTATATTTAGATGTATGTGGACCCATGAGCTCAAGTGCTAGAGGTGGATATTTCTACTTCATAACCTTCATGGATGACCTATCGAGGTTTGGGTATATTTATTTAATGAAGTATAAGTCGGAGTCATTTGAAATATTCAAACTATTTCATAATGAGATAGAAAAGCAAACTAAAAAGAATATTAAAACTCTCCAGTTTGACTGAGGGGTTGAGTACCTTTTCAGTGAGTTTCTAACATATCTTTGGAAGAATGAAATTCTCTTCTAGTGGACTCCTTCAGGAACACCACAACATAATGGTATGTCTGAAAGAAGGAATCAGATCCTATTGGATATGATTCAATCCATGATGGGGTTTACCAATCTGCTGATCTCCTTATGGGGATATGTGCTTGAGTCAGCTTGTTACATTCTGAATAGGATTCTGAGTAAGTCTGATTCCAAAATACCATATGAGATATGGATAGAACCAAAGCCAGTACTTTCGCACCTTAGGGTTTGGGGGTGTCCGACTTATGTCAAACATTTAGTAACAGACAAATTTAGACCTAGGTCTAATAAGTGTTATTTTATAGGATATCCAAAAGAGACCAAAGGATATTACTTCTACCTAATTGATGAGCAAAAGATATTTGTCAGCCTTAAGGCAATCCTTTTGGAAAAGAAATTCCTTACTGAAGGGACTATTGCCTTTAAGGTGGAACTTGAGGATGTTTGGTAGGTGGAAAAACTGGAACAAGTAGCTGAACCTAAATTGGATTTGATTAGATCAAATTCAGAGCTCATTGAACCAGCACTCTTAAGGCGTTGTGGTAGAGTACTACATCAGGTGGACAGATACTACAATTTTTTGGTTCACGATGGTGATCCTATCGAACTCGATGAGAATGATAAGGATCCAATTATCTATATGGATGCAATGTAGAGATTCGACTCTGAAAAATGGCTTGAGGCCATGAAATCCGAAATGGAGTTCATGAAGGTCAATGATGTATGGACATTGGTTGATCCACTCAAAGGTGTAATACCCATAGGGTGTAAGTGGGTCTTCAAGAGGAAGAGGGGTGCTGATGGGAAGGTGAAGACCTATAAGGCCAATCTGATTACCAAGGGGTATCATCAACATTATGGTATAGAATATGATAAAATATTTTCTCCTGTGGTAATGCTTAAGTCCATTCGGGTCATGCTTGCAATAGCTATCCATCTGAATTATGAAATTTGGTAGATGGATGTGAAGATAGCTTTCCTTAATGGAGAGCTGGACGAAGTGGTATATATGATACATCCTGAAGGGTTCATATCCATAGATGAGTCTAAGATGTGCAGGCTTCAAAGGTCCATTTATGGACTAAAGCAGGCATCTTGAAGTTGGAACATACATTGTGATAAGATGATCAAGACGTAGGGCTTCATTAAGAACAAAGAAGAGCCCTACATATACAAGTGAGCTAATGGTCCAGCAGTTATATTCCTAGTATTGTATATGGATGACATTCTCTTAATTGAGAATGATGTCCCTGCATTACAAGGAATAAAGATCTGGCTATCATCACAGTTCTCTATGAAGGATCTGGAAGAAGCTTTCTACATTCTAGGAATAAAGATCTAGAGAGGTAGATTTAAAAGATTGCTTGGGTTGTCCCAGTCCTTGTACATTGACACTATACTAAAGAGGTTCAGCATGGAGAATTTCAAAAAGTGTTATCTACCGATAGGCCATGAAATTTTTCTCATGAAGAGGGATTGTCTGATAATGCCTCAAGAAAGAGAGCATATGAGTAGAATTCCATATGCTTAAGTAGTGAGTTCTATCATTTACGTCAAGATATGTATATGATCAGATGTGGTATACTCACTAGGGTTAGTGAGTAGATACCAATCTGATCTAGGAGAGAACCATTGAAAGGTTGTTAAAACCATCTTGAAGTATTTAAGAAATACAAAGGACCAGTGGCTTATTTATGGTGAGTCTGACTTAAGACTAGTGGGATTTATAGACTCTAATTTTCAGTCTGATTATGATGATAGCAGGAATGTGTCGGGATATGTGTTTATCCTTAATGATGGAGTTGTCTACTGGAAGAGTTTCAAGCAGTATACTATAGATGACTCAGTTTGCATGGCGGAGTATGTTGCTACATCATATGCTGTCAAAGAAGCATTGTGGTTGAGAAAGTTAATCATTAAGCTCGAAGTAGCACCCTCTCTTGATGGTCTAGTTCTGCTTTACTATGATAGCTCTGAAGCCATTGCTCAAGAGAAGGAACCAAAGGCACATCAGTAGATGAAGCATATTTTGTGCCGCTATCATCTTGTCCGAGAGATCGTGGATCGAGGTGACATCGACCTTTAGAAGATGAATGGAAAGAAGAACCTGACCAACTCATTCACTAAAGCAATTGCAGTGAAGGAGTCTAATAACTTCAAGTCGAACATGGATACTAAATACTACACCGATTGGCTTTACTCCAAGTGGAAGATTGTTGGAAATAGTGTCCTAAAGCCAATCATCAGCTTATTGATGGTTGTGCTGATTCTTGTATTTATATATGAATTATAAATAAATAAAAAATATTTTATTATTTTTCATCATAAATTTTTTATCTTTTAATGAACACTTGTGTTATGGTGAAGTTCTTAGAACTATTTAGAATCAATAAAGAAGGATTTATCATTTAGTCCTTAAATCTATTTGTGACCAAATGATACATTATTATTACCAAGGATGACAATGTTTATCAAGTGTAGATCATTGTGTGCCATATGGATTGATTGTACTCTTAACTAAAGAATGTGGAGATAGTATGGCATGCAGGTGAGATGCAAGGGTATATCATCACTGAACGTGACTAACTCTGGAGCTTTTTTGCTATCAAGATTTGCTCCGATGGAATATGGGTATAAGTTCTCTTCGACCTGAGATCATCATGGTGACTTCTAAGCAACTCATTGTACATTGGTACTGGACTACTTGAATATCTAATTCAGTGATGAAAGGTTTCTGGGCATAGTCAAATACCTGAGGAGTCAGTATGTGAGTCAAGATGTGATTGATCATTCTGGTTCAGGAGCTGTATTCAATTGTGTTTCAATTTAGCAAAAACCTTGGTCAGGATAGTCCTTGTGAGGGGTCACAAGACTAATTGCTTTGAGATATGATTTGGATGTATTTTTCAGGATTGATAGTTAAACACTAAGTCATCCAATACATAGAGGTCAAAGGGATAAATTATATGGTAACCATATTTACGTAGGTTCTGAATGTTGCGATAGCGACTATTCGACCTATCTGGACATTAGGTACCATTGCTAGATGGTCACTTTAATTGGTACAAAAAGTGATTTCTGTGCTACCAACTTAGGTTCAAATCTATAAAGTCACACACACTAGAGGTTCCTACTCAATCTGATGGCTGATGAAGAGTCCCATTAGACTGGGACTCTGTGGTCAAGAGTTCCACTAGACCGAAACTCTTCAACTAAGAGTTCTACTAGGCTGGGACTCTAAGTTCTATCCATCTAAAACTCTATGATTAAGAGTCTTACTAATCTGGGACTCTATGATCATGTGTTCCACTTATTTGGGACACCGAGATCAAGAGTTCCACTAGTTTGGAACTCTACGATCAAGAGTTTCATTTTAATGGAACTCTATTGCCCGGACACCCAGTGAATTTTGACTCTATATTTATGAGAGATTTAATTAGTGATTTCATCATTAATTAACTCAATTTGATTGAGTAAAGATTTTTGGATCAAGTCCAATTGAATTCAATTTAGTTAGGTTTGACCCGATTAGGTCATGAGATGACCTAATCGTAGAGAAGGTTTGATCCCTGATTTAATCAGGGGTTGGGCTTGGTGAATTACTAATTTTATTAGGATTTAATTGAGTCTAATTAAGCCTAAATTGATTGGGTTTAATCTGGTCTAACTGGGCCTAACCAAATTTGTTTGGGTTGGTTTAATTGGATAAAATTAGCTTGGACTAGTTTGACTAGTCCTCTTCCTATGCCACCTCATCTCTCCTACGCCCTTTTGAAATTCATGAGAAAGGTTCTCATGAATTTTCTCCCATGCACAAAGCCTTCTCATGCCCACCTTTTCATTGCCCCAAATGGATTAGGGTGGTGGTTAACATTTCTAATTTGAATGGGATTCAAAATTAAATGGAATACCAACCCATTCTTATCCATGCGCCAACTCATCTTTGTGTGCCCTCTTTTCTATGAGAAAATGTTTCTCATGACACATTTCCATGCACAAAGGGAGTGCACACATAGCATTTGCATGCCACTAATGGATAAAACCAAGTTGGTTTTTATTTGAATTCAAATGGAGTTTGAATTCAAATGATTAACCACTTGGCCTTATCCCTCCATGCTGATTCCCCACATATTGGCGTGCATTTAAATATTAAATTTCTTGGGATGTGCACACTCTCAAGAGTGAAAAATCCATCTACATGAGCCCTCCCCTTGTGCATGAGAAAAATTTAAAAATTATTTCTAGGGAGAGAAAAAAGAATAGTGAGGCACATGGTTTCGGGTGCGTGCATACCCTAAGGCTTTTGCCTAAAGTTCGAGAAGAGTTTGAGTGAGCTACGAGTGTCATGAGCCCACCAAATTTCTAGGAGAGCATCCTCGATCTCTCACTACATCCTTTGGTGATTTGGAGCATCCGAAGAGCCCATGGATGATGATCGAAGCCATTTGATTGTCAACAGCCATCAAAGGGTTCCAGCATCAAGCTAGCACTCGAGAGGAGCCGATCGGGACTAGGGCTCATGTGGACAATCCACTGAGGCCAGAGGCACTGTGTGACTGCATCATGACTAGTAGACCTCCTTGACAGTGATTGGATTGTAGAGTTTGACTACTGGCATAAGGTATCGTGTTTTGAACGCATAGCAGTAGTAGTAAATAGTTACTGCTACTGATATAGTTTTTCAAATTCAAAGCATGTACATCATATTTAGATCCTAAGTGTAGAATTTTCTAATATGATTAGTAGCTTATAATTAATTAGACTAATTATATTTTCTACTATATTTAATAAATTTTTGAAAAAAATTTGAAAGTAGGGCTAGAAACCCTGCACTGGAAACCTTCATACTCCTCTTAGAACAAGGCCTCAGACTCTCCTTCCTCTAGTGCCAATCCTGTTGATGAAGAAAATGAATGGCTGCCAGAGTTCACTACAGGTGAAGGAGACAATCTCATTGAAGAGGCCTACAAAATAAAATTCGGGCTGGAGGTGGATGGCTCCAATGTGGACCCTCAGATAGATAAGTTAGCTTCTTGTTCAAAAAGAATAGAGTATACAGGAGATTAGAGCAGACAGGAGAGATTAGAAGAACAACGTATCTAGGAGGTTCAATATATAGATGGAGCCTATAATAAAATGATAATGACAGCCATAATAGAATATCAGAAGGCCATTTGGGCCATTTGGAGTTTGTTATGGAGAGTGGGCTATCATTTATCATGACTTGCTGGTGGTTGGATTTCATTTGCTAAAATTCAGATAGGAGGTCGGAGGCTTCTGAGCCTGCTAGTAAGCTATTCATGTTGGGAGGAAACTTGAAGTTGGGCTAATCGAGCTTGAAAGTTGGCTTCCAAGTAGCAAATGACAGGCTCACAACTGGGTTCTGAGTTTGGATCCTGTTGGCACTGTCTTGACTCCTCTTCGAAGTTTGGCCGCCTTCAAGGTCAGCCAAAGGTGGGTATAAATGCTTTGGTTTGGAGGGCTAGAGGTCGAAAAGAATGGTACATCCTTCAATTAGGACTGCAACCATACTTTTTGGAGGAGGTTCGATAAATATCCAAGATCAACTCGTAGCTGGAATGGAAGGGTACTGAGATCCAATCCTTGCATAGTGGCTACTGCTTATTCCAGATTGAAAGTTGGACTTATATTGATGGCAAAGGCCTCTTGCTGACTCAAGTTCATCTACTTGAAGTTCTTGGTGTGAGATTGGCAAGATCTGCTATCTACAGAGTGAAGTAGAGGAATTTGGCCGCCTCAAAGTCGGGCAGTACCAGAGTCCCGTATTCATAGGGCAACTGCGATCCATTCTAGGCTAGGGATCAGAACTAGTAGCTTTCACTATTTAAGTTCATCTAACCGAAGTTCACAATATGGTTTGGTAAGGTCTATTGTTATCAGGAGGGAACTGAAAGAATTATCGTTAAGAAGGTCGATATTCTAAAATCTTCCTAGACTAGGGAATCAACTTGGCTGAGGTTTGGACTTGGCCATTACGACTATAGATGGTACTATATCAAGGTTGGATACCTAACTAAACATTGGTAGGGGCTATTTTACCCCCAACAGACTAGATTATGGCTCGGTGGTTGAGCCTGAGTCATTTTGTTAACCCATTCAAAACTTATTAATAAATTGGTGTCCAAGATAAGTTTGGTAGCTCGACTAGTGGATTTTAATTAGCAGCCCACTAACCTAGCCATTATGATGGTGTCTAAGGCAAGCCTTGGTAGACCCTCCCACCGATCTTACTTATTTGGCTAATTTGATCAATTGAGATTTGAATTAGGTTGCCTAATGATTCGAGCCAACCCATGCTATTAAGGTAAATCAATGTGACTAATTTAGGTGCCTTTGGACCAGTTTGTCTGATGACTCATTGAAGTCAATGGAAGAATTTTTTGAAATAACTGATCAATCTCTTTTCTTATTCTAAAAAATAATAATAAATTTTAATAAATTATTAGGTCCTTAAAATAACAATATTATGGGGATAACTAGATAATAGCCTCCTATTAAGCTGGATGATAATGGATCCAATTATCTAGATAAACATTAGAGGCACCTTACACTTCGTGTTCATCTGGATATTGAAATTATCATTCATCATATGGTGACTCTATTGTGACTAGCTGGTGAATGGTTGGATTGGCCAGAGCTTTTCTTGGGCCTGATCATTCACTAGTTAGATCCTTCACTAGTTAGATCCATTGAGTAGGTTCATGTTAATGGTTAGACCTAACCATGACTTTTAATGGAAGCACCATACGCCTGCTAAAGAGATGCTTGGGGCAAAATTAATACTAAAAATTATTTGGAGAAAAAATTCCATAGATGCACATAGGTTGGTGAGAGCTTTTTTCAGGCCCATATGTAGTCTGTGTAAATTCTGATACCTACTACAAAATTAATATAATTTCTTGAATTGGAGGTAGAGGCTATCAATACAAGTAAAATATTAAGAGAATCTTTAGACTAAAGTCCAAGTCTTTAGAATTTATTAATTCATATGCTAATAGGTCTTATGTTTTCTTTTCAGTAAGATGGCTATTACTTTATCACTCTAGTCACTACTGGATAGTAATAAGCTTATTTGACCAAATTTTGATAGTTAGTATCGAAAGCTCAAAATTATTCTGGAGCATGAACGAATCCTATATGTTCTTATGGAATCGGTGTGGAGCATGAACGAATCCTATATGTTCTTATAAAATTGGTACCTAATGAACCTGCTGCCAATATGCATAGTATGGTGAGAGACACTTATCAGAGTGGCACAATGACTGCATAACTATTTGATGCATCATGAGAACTACCATGAATAATGAGTTTAACCAAAAATTTGAGGATGCTCAGCTAGAAAAAATTCTTCAAATGTTGAACGAATCCTTCCATACCCCTGAGGATGCATAGAGGCACAAAATGTCTTCTGCTATCTTCAATGCCCATATGCGAGAGGGGGCATCGGTTACTAATCATGTACTATACATGATCAAGAAAATTGAGCATCTGAGTAAATTCAGTTCTTCTCTACATGAATAGTTAGGCAAGAATGTAATTTTGAATTCACTTCCTAAGTCCTACCTCCGCTTTCTTAGTCATTATGGAATGATGAAGTCTATAATGAACTACCATGGTTTAATAAGATTACTGCAAACTTTTGAGAAGGACCATTAACTCCAAAAGGAGCCGATGCATGTGGTAGGATAGTCATCGATAGGTCATCCCTTTAAGAAAGGAAAAAGGAAAAAGAAGAAGGTGCAGAAGAATAATGATGGGGCTTCTAAATCCAATTAGCCCAAAATAGACCAGAGTTAGGTAGAGTGCTTCTTCTATAAGAAGCTTGGACACTGGAAGAGAAACTATCCTCTTTATATAGCATCCCTTGATCCAAACAAGCCAAAAAGTTACTGGATAAAGTACTTATATGATAATATCTTGTAATTTCTTTATTTGTGATACTGGTACCTAGATATTGGATAATGAAAGTTTTATTAATATTTATAATTCATTGCAGGGATTTTAGGACAATAGGAAGTTCGAGGATAGCGAGTGATTCCTGAATATTTCAGATAGAAGATCTATTCCAGTTTTAGCCTTAGGAAAGTTCAGCTTGTTCTCAATTTTAATATGATTTCTTTAAATGATTATCATTATTATACATATTTTCTTTTAAATACTACTTCTATAGTTCTTTTGGCCAAGAAAGGTTATACCTTTTTAATAATTTTTTTTTATGATGTCATTATGAATGATGTTATTGTAATGATGGATAATTAAAGAATGATATTTATATTTTATCATAGTCTATTAGGGTAATGTACACATCAAAAAAATCACTAAGTTAGATAATGTTTGTGATATTTACCTTTGGCATTATCAGCTATGTCATATAAACAAGAATAGGATAAATAAGTTAGCTAAAGAGAAAATCCTTGATATCAATGATTATGAATTATTGCCAACCTGTGAATCATGTCTTCTTGAAAAGATGATAAAAACACCTTTTAAAGAAAAGAGTGAAAGAGCTAGAGATATTCTACATCTGATACATAGCGATGTATGTGAACCTATGACCATTAGTGCATGAGGTAAATATAGTTGCTTCATTACTTTCACTGATGACTTATTATGGTATGGGTATGTCTATCTTATAAAGTATAAGTCTAAATCATTTAAAATTTTCAAACAATTTCATAGTAAAGTAGAAAAATAAACTAAAAAAAATATTAAAATTCTTTGGTCAAACCGAGGAAGAAAATACCTCACCAATGGGTTTCTGACATATATAGAGAAGAATGGGATTCTCTTTCAATGGACACTTTCTGGAACACCACAGCATAATAGTGTGTCAAAAAAGAGAAATTGAACTCTATTAGACAGATCGATTCATCATGGGATTTGTTAGTTTGTTGATCTTTTTTTGAGGATATGCACTTGAGTCTGCATGTTATGTTCTTAATAATGTTCGGAGCAAGTCTATCACAAAAACTTCATATGGGATATGGATTGAGTGAAGGTCAACACTCTCTCACCTTTGAGTATAGGGATGTCCAACCTATGTAGAATATTTAAAGATAGATAAGCTTGGACCAAGGTCCGATAAGTGCTTCTTCATAGGATATGGAAAAGAAACTATGAAATATTACTTCTATCTTACAAAAGAATAAAAGGTGTTCATTAGTAGTAAGGCAGTCCTTTTAAAAAGAGAGTTTCTTACAGAAGGAACTAATGCCACTAAGATCAAACTTGGTGAAGTTCATGAGGTAGATGAACTGATACTATTGGTGCAAAAAATGGATGGTTGTCGGAGTTCACAAGAGATGGAAGAGATGATCTCGTTGACGAGACATGCAAGACAAAGTCTGGACCAAAGGTGGGTGGCTCAGGTATGGACCCTTCGATGGTTAAGTTAGATTCTGGCCAATAAGAATGTACACAGACGAATGGAGTGGAGAGTAGAGCTTGGAGAGATTAACATATTTGGAGGGTCGCTTATATAGACGAAGGCTGTAACAAAATGATAGTGACAGCCATAGTAGAAGGTCAGAAGGCTATTTGGGCCACTTAGAGTTTGTTACAGAGAGTGGGCTATCATCTATCATCACTTGCTAGTGATTCAATTTCATTTGTTGAAGTTCGGATGGAAGGTCTGAGACTTCTGAGCCTGGTAGTGAGCTGTTTATGTTGGGATGGGAACTTGAAGTTGGGTAAATTCAGTTTAAAGGTCGGCTTCTAAGTAGTGAATGAAGGGCTTACAACTAGATTCTAAGTTTGGGTCCTGTGGGTGCTGTCTTGACTGCTTTCAAGACTCAGCCACCTTCAAGGTCGTTCAAGGATGGGTACTCTAGTTTTGAAAACTGGAGGCTAGAAAAGGGATGGTAGGTTCTTCAATGAGTACAGCAGCCAAGCTCTCTTGAGGAAGTTCGATAGATATCTAAGGTCAACTTGAAACTGCGATGGATGAGTATTGTGATTCATTGCTTGTGAAATGACAACTACTTATTTTAGATGAAAGATTGGATTCATATTGGTGGTGAGGTCCTCCTCTGACTCAAGTTTATCTATCCAAAGTCCTTAGTGTGAGATTGACATGATCTACTATCTATAGTGAAGTAGAGGAATTTGGCAACCTTCAAGATCGATTGCTATGCGAGGTCAGACAGTGCTAGGGTTCCACATTTATGGGATGGTTGCCATCCATTTTGAGATGGAGATCAAAATCAATCAAATGGTGGCTCCTTTCACTATTCAAGCTTATCTGGATGGAGTTCATAGTGTAGTTTTAGCAAGATCTGCTATTATCAAGAGGAAGTTGGGGGGATTGTCATTGAGAAGGTTTACTGATGTGCAAGATCTAAAGGCCGGTCTATCAGAATCCACCTGGATTAGGGAATCAACTTGGCTAAGGTTTAGACTTGACTGTCATGACTATAGATGGTACTATATCAAGGTCGAACATCCAATCGGACTTCAATAGGAGCTATTTTACCCCCAACACATGTCTTCCTACTCTAGAGTTTGAAGTTCGGATGAAGGGAGTATCAAAATTTGAGACTGCCAAAGTTTTTTTTGGCTTTCCGCCTTCAGAAGATGAAAAGCATTGGCTCATTCAGACTAGCGCGGAAGCTTCTTTATTTCTAAATGACCCGACATGACTTCAACCTTCGAAATTCCTCTAGGCATGGAGCTTAAATGTTTAAATGTACCATAATGATTTTGTCAGGCATCTTCCACTACCATGATAAGAAAGACATGTGGTGGATGGGGATTCGTTGCAAGCGATCCGCAATCATAACTACTTTGGAGCTCTTTTGACTATTTAAGCACCTTCTTCCCTCTTTTCTCCCTTACCTTGGTTTGTCTTCTTCCTTGTTCTTTCTCTAGTTTTCATTTCTCTTGCTCCTGGTTGTCGTGCCTCACTCTTCTGTCACCTGCTACTACTATTTTCATTGTCTCGATCATACAACCAAGATCTTCAGCTGATTTAGGTTAGTCTTCTAACTCTTCCTTTGCATTTCCTTGCCGTTCTTTCGCTTTCCAATCCTTAGGAATTTCTTGGAGGGATTGCTATTCTTTCTCTATTCACTAGGTTTGTCTACCAATTTATTCTAATTTTTAGGAGGTTTTTTCTAATTTTGTTTGATCCAAAATGACTTTCAAAATCTCTTGGTCCACTAGTTCTATGAGTCCGTCCAATCTAAGCTCCCCTAACATCAACCTTAGGAATGAAACCAAGCTTAGAGAAGTAGCTTGTCCAACCTATATTCCAGAAACTATTCCTTATTCCCTCTCTTCTGAAGACCTTTCTTTGATCGATGCTTAGTACGGAGTCCCTCCTGAGTATGAATTAAAGCTTCTATGTGTGGCTAAAACTTCAATGTGCCCCTCCTTCTGATCAGTTCTATTTGTGCTTGGAAGCTCTCTATGTGTGGCTAAAACTTCAAATTTCCCCTTTTATTATTGCTCTTTTTTGCTTTTTAGATATATCTCTTGCCTTAGTTGTTCCAAACTCTTTTATGTTTGTTGTAGGTTCCTTGCTCTCTGCCTTCTGGCCGAGATTTATCCCATAGTTTCTTTATTCCGGATCTTCTTCACCTTTAAGTGCCACCTCTCTACGAAGGATTCATGGTATTTATCCCCCTAGTTAGGTAAGAAGGGGTTGCTCAAGAGTGCCCCTTCCTCTGTTTACAATTGGAAGGAGAAGTTCTTCATTGTATCCTATCCCACGATAGAGCTAGGGCTTCCTCCTTGGGGCCAACTAAGAAACTCGATACGTAAAGCTCCTAGGCTAGAGCGAGAAGATCTTGACTCTGCCAATATTTTAAAAAACTACAAAGCCCCTTTGCTGGCTAAATTAGTTGATGAGCAAACATTGTACAACCATGGCCTAAGCCCATTCAATTTTGAAGGTATACTCTAATGCTTTCTTTTTT
Organism: Cocos nucifera; assembly: GCA_006176705.1. Classification (NCBI taxonomy): domain Eukaryota; kingdom Viridiplantae; phylum Streptophyta; class Magnoliopsida; order Arecales; family Arecaceae; genus Cocos; species Cocos nucifera. The sequence continues at coordinate 132,475 of QRFJ01001208.1, forward strand.
GTTCCTTTATCTTTTCTCCTAATCTCAGCTTACCTGCTAGTATAGAGATGTCTCTTGTGGAGTTAAACCGACTGACCAAAGAGTTCTGGGCTTAGAAAAGAAAGAGAGATGCCTCCTCTAGGAGGACATCAAAACGAGCCAAGGTCAAAGACCCGAGCTTGGCTATTTTGACCTTGATGGCTCCTATCCAGAGGTTGCAGCATCCCCGCCAAACTTGACCTTGCCGGTTGAAATCACCGCCTCTGCACCACCCAAGAAGACCAAGGAGGTGGAGAAGAGGAGGAGGAAAACTGTTAGCAAGAAAGCCTAGAGAAACTCAAGAGAATTCGGCAATGACAATGCCAACTTGGGTCGAGGTTCCCACAATGACTGGGAGGTCATCCAGCCTTTAATGGAGAGTTGCATCATCCCAGACATCATCGAGAAGATCATTCAAACCATGAACCAAGAAAGGAGGAAGGATTGCTTTATTGGAAAATCTATCCCAAAGCCAATCATCAATCTATTGACGGTTGTGCTATATTATATTTATAATTAATTCATCAATTAATAAAATATAATTTTGGTATTTTTCATCATTAAGTATTCATCTTCTAACAATCTTTATTATTGTGATGAAGTTCTTAGGACTATTTAGCTTCGATAAAGAGAGAATTTATTGATTAGTCCTTAAAATAGTTCATGACCAAATGATAGACTATTAATTAGGACGACATTATCTATCAAGCATAGGTCGCTGTATGCAATATAGATTGGTTATCCAATTAACCAATGAGTGTTGAGACACTGGTATGGCATAGAGGTGAGATGTAAGGATACATCATCTTTGAACATGACCAACTCCAGAGCATTCTGCTATCGAGAATGTCTCTGATGGGATATAGGTATAAGTATCCCTTAAATCTAAGATCACCTCAATGACTTGCAAGCAAATCACTATGCTTTGGTACTGGACTAACTAAATTTTTAATTTAATAATCGAAGGCTTTTGGGCACAGTCAAGTACTTATAAAATCGATGTATGATCAAAATGAAATTGGCCACTCCAAGAGTTGGAGAATAATATATCACTGTATTTCAATATAGAAAAATTTTAGCCAAGGTAATCTATCAGATAGATTTGATATTTTGAAATACAATGTGGACAACCTGAGAAAAATTGATAGTTGAACTCTGAGATCTTCTACGAGCATTTTGGTCAAAGAGATGAATTATATGAAAACTATATCCATATGGGTTCTAAGGATGTTGTTCTACACATTCGACCTATCCGACCAGCGAGTACCATTGCTAGATGGTCACTTTGACTAGTATAGAAATTTATTCCGATGCTATGAGCTTAGTTTTGGACCTATGAGGTCACACACATTAGAGTTCTTGATTTGATCAAATGGTTGATCAATGATTAAGAATCGTTGTAAGATTAAACGATCAATATGATTGATGTTTAACCTAGTACAAGTATTATAGGAGGATCGATTAGCAATTTAATTACTAGTTGACTTAATTTGATTAAGCCAAAGGATTAGAATTAAGTTTAATTAAATATAATTTAATTAAATTCAGTTTGGACTTGATTGGATCAAGTTCAATTAATTTATTGGATCAGTCAAGTGCAAGGAAGAACTAGTCCTAGTTTAACTAGGACTTGGGTCAACCCAATTTCGAAATTGATTGAAAAATTAGTTTAGATTTAAATATAATTTAATTATATTCTTAATTGGGTTATGACCTAACTTAATTGAATTGGTTTACTTTTGATTTAATTTAGTTTGAGAAACCAATTTTAGATCAAGCCAAAATAAGAATACTAGTATGACTAGGATTCCATATCTTGTGCAACCATGACACCACCTTGACCCCATGCCATTCTTTCTTTATTTTTGGCATTGAATCCCCTCTCCCTAGCCTTTCACACACATCCCCTCTCCCTTTATCTCTCTTATTTGGAATAAGTTATGGACATTGGCTTAAGAAGGTAAGTTGTTGTGGTTTGTTTGGATTCTATGTGATAGAATCCCAACAAACATAGATTCCTTCCCTTTTGCCACCCACACCTGATTTTCTTTCTTTGTTTTACATGGTAAAAGATGGCATTTTGTGCACCAATCTCAGGTGATCCATAGTATGGGATGAGGAGGGGGCACCTAAGTGTTGGGCACCGCAACAATCTGCCTTATTTTGACCTACCTTGTCTAGGACTTTGACCTAGACAAGGCTCTTCCATAACTTATTATTTAAAATAAATTTTTAGTTGAATTTTTAATAAAACATAGAACATTAAGAGATGTTTTGGGTGTGTGAAAATCAGAGGAAAAGGGTTCGTGGGAATTGGGTTTTCATGGACACCAATCTAGGTGTTTAGGTGAGAGAACAATAAAGAAGAAGGTCTTCTTCTAGGGTTATCTTGTTCCTCTCTTTTCTTCCTCTTTTTTGAGATTACTTGAGAGTGTCTTAGATTAGTAATCTCTCCTCATTTCTCTCATCTTTGGAAGAGTCCAAATCTAAAAGAAGAAAGCACCAGATCGACCATCAAAGAAGGATCAGCATGGTACTAGCATACTGTGCTGATTTCTTGCATCAAAATTTTTGATCGTGATTCATGGGCTCATGTAGATGACTCCTAGAGGTCGGATACATGTGCAGCTTGCAACATCTTCCTCAAGCTTGGATCAGTAAGTTAGAATATCCAACTTGCATAGGTAACAAAGATATGATCTCCTGTTACTTTTATAATTCTGATCTAGTGTAGATCTATGTTAATATGATCAACACTTATTCTTTCCTTTTGTTTTTAATTTTTAATTTAATATCATATTATAATCATGTAATAGGATTTTACATATAAGGTTTTCTCTAAATTTATGAATAAATATTAATTTATTTAAATCTTTCATTGGTTGATCTTGAAAAAGTTTCAAGATCTAGTCCTGAAATCCTAGATCTGATTCCAACAATTGGTATCAGTGCATAGGTTATTTATTACATGATTATTTATTCATATTTAGATTATTTCTTAGAGTAAATCTAATTTATAATCTAATTATTAAATCTAAAATTAAAAATCAGATTACACGAACTGATTATAAGATTGTCCTGCTGTAAAGTTTACCCCTTATAGTTTAGAGGTTGTCCTAGTTCATATAGACCTGCTTCTTATCATAAATTTATTAGATATGATCTAATTTTATTTATAATTTATTAGATTTAAAATAATTTTATATCTAAAATTAAAAATTTTAGATTGCACGGAATGCTATAAGGTTGTCCTGCTATAAGGTTTACTCCTTATAGTGGAGAGATTGTCCAAATACATGCTAATCTAAAATATTAATCATAAAATTTTAGATTACTTCTAAGAGATTTTATGATTTAATTAAAAAAATTTTAATCTAATTTTAATCATCATAAATGTATTAGATTTGATCTAAGATAATTTATGATTGATTAAAGTTAAATTTTTTTTGAATTGCATGAACCTGTTTAGATTAGATTTCAAGTAGTTTCATGCTTATCTTTCTTGCATATTAATTATGAATCAAACATGTAACTTGGTTGGTAGAACCATATTATAAAAATATTTTACAAACATGAAACTCATTTTTGAAAAGTTGAACCCAAACCCTCAGCCCAAAACTTAATTAAGAATTAAAAAGTTATTTGATTAGGTTCTAGGATTGTGAATTGAAAATCCTAATCCACTAATCATAACATATTGGATTAAAAGAGTTAGTAAGGATTAGGTCCATTAATTGGGTTAGACCTAGGGTTAGATTAAAGAATGAACTTAATTAGAAAATTAACTAAATCTAATCAATTAATATCTTAGATTAGGTTGAGGATTCTCTAGATCAATTACAATAGTTGTAGTTGGTCAAGTCCATGTCTTTAATAAGACTCAAGATGGACTTGATTCTTCGCTACATGGTCTAGCATGAACTATTAGGTTAATCTAATTAAAACTAATTAAACCAATTATTATCTAAGATAAACTAAATCGGTGGTCTTTAATTGGTAGCCCGCTTACCTGGCCATTTTTTATGGTATCTAAGGTAAGCTTTGGCAGACCCTCCCACCATTCGAACTTACCTGGTCTCTTGATGAGATTATATTTTGATTGGATCACTTGACTATTCGAGCTAACCCATGTCAATGAGGTAAATTAGTGTGACTGATTTAGATGCTCCTAGACCATCCTATAAATGGTCTCCCTTAAGTTGTCTTGGTGAAGCCAGTGGGAGGATCATAATAAGTTGGTTCATCTGACCTTCTCTCTTTCTTAAATTAAAATTTTCTAAAATTATTAGATCCTTAAAATAAAATAGTTGTATTAATAACTAGATCATAGCCTCCCACTAAGTGGATGATAATGGATCTATTAGTTAGATAATCATTGGAGGCATAAAGGCTTTATGCTTATTGGCTAATGGAATTATCATTTATTATATGATTTCTTGGCTACATCTTTCTAAATGGTGGTTAGGTTAGCCAACCAAAGTTGGACCTAATCATTCATTGGTTAGATGAGCTAAGTATGGTCATGTTAATGGTTGAACCTAATCAGATCTTTTTAGTGGAAGCCAAAGCCTACTAATTAAGGACTAGGGCAAAATTTAAATACTAGAAATTATTTGAAAAAATAATTAATTATGGACCTACCCTTAGATGTACATGGGTTGGTCAACCAAAGTTGGGCTTATGTGCAGTCTACGTGAATTCTAGTACCCACTAAGGAATTAGGATAATTCTTCGAATTGGAGGTAGAGGCTATCAATTCAAATAAAATAGTGGAAGAATCTTTTGATTAAAATCCAAAACTTTAGGTTTAATGAATCAATTATTAACTAGATTATGATTTTTCTTGGTGCAGATATAGCCACTTTCTTATCACTCCGATCATTATTGGACAATGATAAGTTGATGGGATTTAACTTTGATAGCTGGTACTGAAAGTTAAAGATAGTTCTGAAGCATGAACGGATCCTATATGTGTTGACGGATCCTGCACCTGAGGAGCTAGCTCCAAATGCATGTGGGACTATTAGAGATACTCATCAGAAGTGGCTCAGTGACTAAACCATGGTGTGCTGCTTTATGCTAGCTACCATGAGTGATGGGTTCAGTCATAGATTTGAGATGGCTCAGCCAAACGATAAGCTTCAAGTATTAGAGTATTTCTTTGGCATACCCGATGATGTGGAGAGGCACAAGACTAGTTATGCCATCTTCAATGCTAGGATATAGGATGGAGCTTCTATCACTGATCATGTACTGTACATGATCGAGCTGATAGAGTGATTAAGCAAGCTCGACTTTTTCTTGCATAAACAGCTTGGGAAGGATGCAATACTAAACTCACTGCCCAAGTCTTTTCTCCTATTCCTTACTCATTTCAGAATGATAAATCCTGAAGTAGACTACCATGGGTTACTGGGGTTGGTTCAGAACTTTGAGAAGGATCACCAACTCCATAAGGAGTCGGTGAACTTAGTGGGAGGTTCATCTTATGATTCTCGATCCTTTAGAAAACAAAAGAAGGAAGCAAAGAAGGTGCAAATTCAGGCTGGGACATCTATGCAGGATCAGACCAGGAAGATCAAGCCCGATTAGAGTTAAGCTGAATGCTTTTTTTGCGAGAAGCAAGGGTACTAGAAGAGGAACTGTCCTCAGTACATTGCCTCCCTGAATTTTAATAGGCAGAGAAAGAAGTAAGCTATTATTGTGCAAGGTATTTATATGATAACTCTTTATATTTTTTTATTTATGATATTACTGACTGATATTGGATACTAGTAGCCCTTACCATATTTATAATTCATTGCAGGGGTTGTAAGTCAATAGAAGATTCGAGCAAGGCAAAAGGTTCTCGAATGTTGGAGATGGAATACCAGTTCCAATTCTTGCTTTAGAAATCCTAAAACTTGTATTTGAGTTCCATACCATTATTTTTACTGATTATAATTTCTATGCCAATTTCTTTTTAAATGTCATTTTTGTAGGCCTTCTGGCCAAAAATGATTATGAAATTTCAATAAAAAAATAAGTTTGTAATATCATTATGAATGGTGTTGCTATTTTCTATGGACATTTGAACAATGATGTGTATATGCTATCACAACTTGTTAACGTAGTCTATTCAACTGGCAAGAATCCTAGATTAGATAATATATCAAATATCTACTTATGGCACTATAGGCTAGGTCATATAAATAAGAACAGGATAAATAGATTGACTCAAGAGGAAATCCTTGAAGTTAATAAATGTGAATCACTTCCAACCTATGAGTCCTATCTTCTTGGCAAAATGATCAAATCACCTTTTACTAAAAAAGGTGAGAGAGCCACTGAGCTCTTAGGTCTAGTACATACTGATGTATGAGGATCAATGAGAGCAAGTGCTAGAGGTGGATATTTCTATTTCATCACTTTTATAGATGATCTATCCAGATATAGATGTCTATCTAATGAAACACAAGTTGGATTTATTTGAAATATTCAAATAATTATAAAGTGAATTAGAAAAATAAACTAGAAAGAGTTTTAAAACTCTTTGATCTGATCGATGAGGAGAATATCTTTTCGGTGAGTTTCTCATATATCTAGGAGAGAATGAAATTTTCTCTCAATGGACTCCTCTAGGAACACCATGGCATAATGATGTGGCTGAAAGAAAGAATCAGACTTTGTTAGACATGGTCCAATTCATGATGGATTCTGCCAGCTTGTCGATATCCTTCAAGGAATATACACTTGAATTGGCTTGTTATCTATTAAATAGGGTTCCAAGTAAGTCTGTAGTTAAGACTCCATAGGAGATATGGATAGGACATAAGCTAGCACTATCACACCTTAGGGTTTGGGGATGCTCGGCTTTTGTTAAATGGTTAGTTATAGATAAACTTGGACGTAAGTCTGATAAGTACACATTCATAGGATACCCAAAAGAGACCAAAGGATACTATTTCTACCATGCTGATGAACAAAAGGTGTTCGCCAGCCTTAAGGGAACCTTTTTGAAAAAGAAGTTCTTTGGTGAAGGAATTGTTGCCTCTTTGATAGAACTTGTTGAAGTTCAATAGGTAGAAAAATCGACACCTATAACTAAACTAGAGTTAGATTTGATTAGATCAGATCCATAGCATAGTGTACCTATACCATTAAGACGATCCGGTATAGTACCACATCATCTAGATAGATACTATGATTTCTTAATCTAGGATGGTGATCCCATTGAACTTGATGAGAACAATGAGGATCCGATCACCTATATAGATGCTATGTAGAGAACCGATTCTAAGAAATGGCTTGAGACCATGAAATCTGAAATGGAGCTTATGAAAGTTAATGATGTATGGACATTGATTGACCCACCTAGATTATGAGATGCTCAAATCTATTTAGATTTGATGTATGAAAGTGGATATTCTCCACTGTGACAATGCTCAAATCTATTTAGATAATTCTTATGATAGCTATCCATCTAGATTATGAGATCTGGTAGACGGATGCGAAGACAATATTTTTAAATGGAGAGCTGACCGAAGAGGTGTATATGATACAACTTTAGGATTTTACATCCATATATGAGTCCAAGGTGTGCAAGCTTTAGAGATCCATTTATAGATTAAATCAGACATCTCGGAGTTGGAACATGCATTTTGATAAGGTGATCAAAACATATGGCTTCATTAAGAATAGAGAAGAGCCCTGCATTTATAAGTGGGCAAATGGTCCAGCAGTGGTATTCCTTGTCTTATACATGGATGACATTCTCTTAATCAAAAATGACATTCTCGCATAATAGGAAATAAAAGTCTGGTTGTCATTACAGTTCTTCATGAAAGACATGGATGAAGCATCCTACATCTTAGGGATGAAGATCTATAGGGATAGATTTAAAAGGATGTTTAGGTTATCCCAGTCCACGTACATAGATACTGTGCTAAAGAGGCTCAACATGAAAAATTTTAAAAAGGACAATCTCTTGATAGGCTATGAAATTTCTCTCTCTAACAATGATTGTTTGACAACCCCTAAAAAGAGAGCATATGAGTAGAGTCCCATATACCTCGATAGTGGGATCTGTCATGTACACCATTACATGTATGAGACCAGACATCACATACTTAGTAGGAGTAGTGAGTAGATACCAGTCCGACCCTAGAGAAAATAACTGAAAAGTGGTTAAAACCATCCTTAAGTATTTGAGAAATACTAAGAACCAATGATTGATTTATGGTGAGTCAAATATAAAACTTATGGGGTTTACAAACTCTAGTTTTCAATCAAAATATGATGACAATAGAAGCATGTCGGGATATATCTTTACTCTGAATGGTGGAGCAATCCGTTGGAAGAGTTTCAAGCAGCATACTGTGGCAGACTTTGTTTGCAAAGCAAAGTACATCGCAGCATCAGATGCCATAAAAAAAGTTGTGGCTGAGGAAGTTTATCACCGAGCTCGGAGTAGCACCCTTCCTAGATGGTCCAGTCTTGCTCTACTATGATAGTACTAGTACCATAGCTCAGGCAAAGGAATCAAAGGCACACTACTAAATGAAGCATATTTTGCGCCACTTTCATCTAATTTAGGAGATCGTGGATCGAGGTGACGTTGATCTTTAGAAGATCGATGGAAAGAAAAACCTGGCTGACTCCTTCACTAAAGCTTTAGTAATAAAGGAGTTTGACAACCATAACTCGAAGATGGATATTAGATACCATGCCGAGTGGCTTTAAGACAAGTGGGAGTTGTTGGAAAATGTGTCCCAAAGCCAATCATCAGCGTATTGATGGTTATGCTACATATTATTTATAATTAATTTATTAATTAATAAAATTTATTTTTGATAATTTTTTATCATAATGTATTCATCTTCTAATGAATTTCATTATTGTGACGAAGTTCTTAGGACTATTTAGCTTCGATAAAAAGAGGATTTATCGATTAGTCCTTAAAATAGTGTACAACCAAATGATAGGCTGTTAATTAGGATGACAGCATTTATCGGGCATACGTTGCTGTATGCAATATAGGTTGGTTGTCCTTTTAACCAATGAGTGTGGAGATACTGGTATGGCATATAGGTGAGATGTAAGGATACATCATCATTGAACGTGATCAACTTCAGAGCATTCTGCTGTTGAAAATGTCTCTAATGGGATATAGGTATAAGTGTCCCTTAGACCAGAGATCACCTCAATGACTTGTAAGCAACTCACTGTGCTTTGGTACGAGACTAACTAAATTTCTAATTCAGTAATGGAAGGCTTCTTGGCATAGTCAAGTACTTGCAAAGTTGGTGTATGATCAAAATGAGATTGACCACTCCAAGAGTTGGAGAATAATGTATCACTATATTTCAATATAGCAAAACCTTGGCCAGCATAATCCATCAGATGGATTTGATATTTTGAAATACAATGTGAACAACCTGATTAGAGTTAACAATTGAACTCTAAGGTCTCCTATAAGCATTTTGGTGAAGGGGATGAATTATATGGAAACTATATCCACATGAGTTCTAAGGATGTTGTTCTACACATTCGACCTATCCAACCATCAGGTACCATTGCTAGATGGTCACTTCAACTGGTATAGAAATTTATTCCTACACTACTAGCTTAGGTTTGGACCTATCAGGCCACACACATTAGAGTTCACAATCTAATTGGATGGTTGATCAATGATTAAGAATCATTCTCGGATTAAACAATCAATATGATTGATGTTTAAGCTAGTGCAAGTATCGCAGGAGGATCGATTAAAAATTTGATAGTTAATTAGCTTAATTTGATTAAGTTAAAAGACTAAGATTAAGTTTAATTAAATATGATTTAAATAGATTTGGTTTGGCCTTGATTAGATTAAGTTTAATTCATTTATTGGATAAGCTAGGTGCAAGGAAGAACTAGTCCTTATTCAACTAGGACTTTGGTCAACCCAATTTCTAATTTGATTAAAAAATTAGTTCAGATTTAAATATGATTTAATCTAATTTAATTATATTTTTAATTGGATTAAGACCTAATTTAATTGGGTTGGTTTACTTTTGATTTAATTTGGTTTGAGAAACCAATTTTAGATCAAGCCAAAATAAGAATCCTAGTATGACTAGGATTCCATATCTTGTGCCACCTTAACCCCACCTTGACCCCACACCATTCTCCCTTTATTTTTGGTGTTGAATCCCATCTCCCCAGCCTTTCACACACATCCCCTCTTCCTCTCTCTCTCTCTCTCTTATTTGGAATAAGTTATGGACATTGGCTTAGGAAGGTAAGTTGTTGTGGTTTGTTTGGATTCTATGTGATAAAATCCCAACAAACTTGGATTCCTTCCCTTGTGCCACCCACATCTGATTTTCTTTCTTTGTTTTACATGGTAAAATATGGTATTTTGTGTGCCAATCTCAGGTGATCCACAGCATGGGATGAGGAGGGGGCACCCAAGTGTTGGGCACCCCAACAACCTGCCTTATTTTGACCTGCCTTGTCTAGGAATTTGACCTAGATAAGGCTCTTCCATAACTTATTATTTAAAATAAATTTTTACTTAAATTTTTAATGCAACATAGACCTTTGAGAGAGGTTTTGGGTGTGTGAAAATCAGAGGAAAAGGGTTCTTGAGAATTAGGTTTTCATAGACACCAATCTAGGTGCCTAGGTGAGAGAACAATGAAGAAAAAGGTCTTCTTCTAGGGTTATCTTGTTCTTCTCTTTCTTTCCTCTATTTTGAGATTACTTGAGAGTGTCTTAGATGAATAATCTCTCCTCCTTTCTCTCATCTTTGTAGGAGTATAAATCTAGAAGAAGAAAATGCTAGATCGAACATCAAAGAAGGATCAGTATAATACTAGCATACTATGCTGTTTTTCTGCATCAGGACTTTTGATCGTGATTCGTTGGCTCATGTGGATGACTCATAGGCCGGACACATGTGTGGCTTGCAACATCATCCTCAAGCTTGGATCTGCAAGTTAGAATATCCATCTTGAATAGGTAACAAAGATATGATCTCCTGTTACTTATTTAATTCTAATCTAGTGTAGATCTATGTTGATATGATCAACACTTGTTTTTTCCTTTTGTTTTTAATTTTTGATTTAATATCATATCATAATCATGTAATAGGATCTTAGATCTAAGGTTTTCTCTAATTTTATAAATAAATATTGATTTATTTAAATCTTTTGCTGTCTGATCTTGAAAAAGTTTCAAGATCTAGTCTTGAAATCCTAGATTTAGTTCCAACATGCTTTGTGGCATTTATCAAGGTGACTATTTCTTTTCTTTCGTACTTGACTGAATATATGTGTGTTTCTTGATAATGACTTGCATTTTGCTATTTGTAGCTAGGGCACCACTTGTTCGCTAATGTGGAGGTAGTGAGCCTTCGTAGGACCAAGGTCGAGAAGGCCATAAAAGAAGCTGAAACTTCCTAGGCGGAGGCCAAGAATGCCAGGGCCGAGATTGATTGCTTGAGAGAAGCACATTCTGTCTAGGTTGGGTGTCTTCAGGAAAAGCTCAAGAGAGAGGAGCAGGCATCAGTCAAACTAAAGACTGCCTTAGCCATAGAAGAAGAGAAGAGAAAGAAGGCCGAAGCCAAGGTTGATGCAGAGGGGGAGTGGGCCATTCGGTCATCAAATCTTTGAAGGAGATGGAAGATATCAAGGTGGCATTCGCCTAAGATGCCTTCAGTATAAGATTTGAACTCTACCAGAAAAAGATTATGGAGAAGTTCTCTGAACTAGCGAGAGAGTCTTCTGACGATGAGGGCCTTCTATTGCTGGTGCTGATGTCCCCCTACCAAACTAGTAGAACCTACTGCCGACACCTCTGCACATGCCACGGAGTCAGAACTAGACAAGGACATGCTGAGCTCTTCCGCTGCTCTACCTCCAAAGGTTGGTGACCTCTGTTAATTATACTTTTTCATTTTTCTTCTACGTTTCATGTATCAATAATTTTCAATTAATGAAATTAGATTTGTTCTTTTCATACCTTTATGTGTTATGGTGTGTTCGTTATTCAAAATTCAACTTGCAAACATTACTATGAAATACCATCATGGGCCAAGGCCAAGCCACTACCTCGAGCCATTCCTTTGAAAACCATTATCAAAGATTTGAAGAAGGAAATTTGGCATACCAACAAAAAATTGAAGAAGATGGAAGACGAACTTCAAAAGTCAAAGAAAAACTATGCAGAAGCCGCGATCGAGATCAACTGCCTTCACCAAGCATCTAAATAGACCTTCAAAATGAAAGAAGAGTGCCCTACAAGCCAATTGCATATATGATGCGATGGTACTTTCTTTTATAATTTTCAATTCATGTAATGACGTTTTCATTTATCAATGAAATAATGTCATTATTTCATCATTTTAGGTACATCTTATAATATTTAAGATTATGATAAACCAAATGGATTAGGATAATCATTTTAGGAAACATAAATGGGTCATGCCTTTGAGACTTAAAATCCTAAAGCTCTATTCCAAAATATTCCTAGTCATAGGAACATTGAGTCGAGGATCAATGTTCCGAATAGTCTAACACATCCTATGTATGCTCAAAGGAAAGGGTGACTAATCTCACAAGCCACTTGTGTGGGGACACTAATATAAGGATGTGGGTGCTCATTAAGGAATGGGTTCACTGAATTGACTTGTTTATAGAGAACATCTTATGGAGTCTTACTTGCATGTCAAAAGATGGTTCTTTAAGTGGGAGTTGTGCAAATGATCCTTAGACCTAAGCTCACAATAGAATCTTATGCACATGAATCCATATTTTGGTTCATACCCAAGCATGGCATTAAGACATTTATGAGATGTTCTGGATATGGTGGAGTGTGTATGAAGGTTGTGAGTCAATAAATAAGGAATCAATCACTCCTAGTAAGAGAAGTTCACATCTTGTGAATTCTTCTCTTTAGATGACTCAGCAAAAGTCTTTTGGCCAAAAGTAGGATGGAGGCTAGAAAGGGTTTCTAATGCTTCATCATTTGAGTCATCATTGGTTGATTGAGAATTGATATGAATGTGTATGAATTTGACATGATTCTATACTCACGAACATATTCAGGATATAGGGGTAATCGAAGGATTGAACTACACGGTAACTTGCCACTGAAAGATATATTTGGTATTTCTATCAAATTTTATATTTTTAGGGTAGTCATGATATGTTGCTAGACATCAAACTTAGGTTGCATGTTTGATCAAATTAAAGAGTTTAATTCGATCGTTAATTAGATAGAGTTCTAATTGTTGAAGTCTGGTTAGCTTGTTTTGACCTAAATTGGTTTGATTGGATTCTAATTAGATTAAGTCAACTTGCATCTGAACCTACTGCTGGCAAGATATGGAACCCAATGAGTCATACATAAAGAGAATTGATCAAGAATCTAATTGGATTGGATTGAGTTTGCAGATTAAATGTGCTAGCACATGTTGCAAACCCTAGCCTTAGATCGAATCGGATTCCTGTTTGATTCATTTTTTTGGTTCAAATTTTGGCAAAATTAGCTAACCAATTTTTAGTTCAAGTTAAGTCATTTTATAGCATACATTTTGCTCTCTCTGTCCCTCTTTTCAATGCCCCATATTTGTTTGAATAGGTCAAACTTGTGGACATGGGGAATAATTTGTGCACCATGGACATGTGGCGCTCCATAAGATGGGGTGCCCCCTTTCCATCTTTATGTATTTAACATTTCGCATAACTTTATTTTGTGTGTGACATCTAAATTCTTAGGCACCCAAGAGTCCTTCTACAGCTTAAATGCTTCAGCGGTTATAGGTTTAAATGAATAAAGTTCAAACCATAGGCGCCTAACCATATTGTCTTATCTCATGCACCACCTAGAGTCCTTTTTGTTATGGACTTCTTGGGGATAAATTAGCTTCTACTGAAGTTCCGTAGGATGTCTGATTTTGGTATAGTTCCAGATGGAACTGTGGCGACCATAGCCAAACTTCAGTCAAGCTGTGGGCAAGATGATACTCCCAACTATAATTACCAGCTTCCTTATTAATTATAGAACTCGTAAGGCATGATAAACTTCATCTGGATGAGCTTAAATAATGGAGGAAATCACCATTCGATCGATTATGACCCATGACATAAGGTAGATACTCGGACTTCGAGTAGCGACATAGTCCAATCTAGCCGACCTTGGAGATAACCGAACTCCTCTCCATTTGAACCTCCTTCTGGCCTTATTTCTCCACTATAGTTGGTAGATCCCACCAGGCCCATGTTCAGGACCTCGGATTGGTAGATCTCTTCCTCAGTCGAACTTCTGTACCCCACTCTATGAATGGCAGACTTTGACACTCCTGTGTCAAGAGTTAGTTGTGCAATCTTGAGTCGGTAGAAAGGACCTTGGCATTAACGTGCATCCGAGCTTCTCCCTAGATAACCTAGCCACAGTCCTAATTAACAAATTCATTATTCTCTTTGACCTTCAATCCATTACCAACTTATGGACAACCTTGATGGTGGCAAGATTCTTGCGAACCATCAAAAGCAAAGCTAGTTGAACTCCATCGAGTACCAAATCCTAACACCTTCCAACTTTACTTATGGCAGACCTTGGGTACAGCCAAATTGCTTCACAGCTGACAAGCATATCTTGTCGACCTTATGCTAGGAACCTGGTCCAGCTGAATTCATCTCTAAACAAATTTCCTAGCAGCTGAACTCCTCGGTCGTATTGCAAGCAACACCAACAGGCTTTAACTGATTGCTAATTCCCCACTTGCCACTTAAAGGTTAATCCCCAAGTTCAGCCTATCTAACTTCGGACTCTCCACCTCAGCTCGCACAGCTCTCTAAAAAAGGTAGAAACTACATCCAAAATCCAACAAATCAACCTCAATTGCCTACAAATTCTACTAGAATGACAGCTCAATAGAATTCTCAATTCTCTCTTAATTTCATAAAATTTATCTTCACTCAAGGTCTTAGTGAAAATATCAGCCAATTGATTTTTAGTACAACATAATCAAGAATTATGTCATTATTTTGAACATGCTCTCTTATGAAATGATGTCTTATTTCAATGTGTTTTGACTTAGAGTGTTGGATTGGATTCTTAATTGGATTTATGGCACTAGTATTATCACATCTTATGGGAGTTTTATTTAGTTTGATGCCAAAGTCCTCAAGTTGTTACTTAATCCATAAGATTTGTGCACAGCAACTTCTAGCTGTAATGTATTCAATCTTTGTCGTAGATAATGCTACCGAATTTTGCTTCTTGCTAAACCAAGAGATTAAGTTAACTCCTAAAAATTGGCAAGTTCTACTAGTGCTTTTTCTGTCTAATTTGCATCCAACAAAATCTACATCTGAATATCTAATTAAATCGATTGATGAATTCTTAGAGTACCATAAACTTATGGTTGAGTTCCTTTAAGATATTTAAGTATTCTTTTTACAGCATTTAAATGTGATTCTTTTGGATTAGATTAAAAATGTACACATAAACAAACACTAAACATGATATCTGATCTACTAGTAGTTAAATATAATAAAGAATCAATCATACCTCTATAAAGTTTTTGATCAGCACTTTTACCTCCTTCATCCTTGTCAAGCTTACATGATGGACTCATGTGGGTACCAATTGCTTTGGAGCTCTCCATCCTAAATCTCTTGAGTAGTTCTCTTGTGTACTTACTTTGAGTGATGGAGATCCCTTCTTTTATTTATTTGATTTGAAGTCCGAGGAAGAATATTAGTTCACCCATCATGCTCATCTTGAACTCTTCTTGCATA
This sequence comes from Cocos nucifera, assembly GCA_006176705.1. NCBI lineage: Eukaryota > Viridiplantae > Streptophyta > Magnoliopsida > Arecales > Arecaceae > Cocos > Cocos nucifera. Next base: position 148,263 of record QRFJ01001208.1, read on the forward strand.
AGCTTAGCAAAATCTTGACATAAAGTTTCATTAGTAGATCCAAATATAATGTCATCAACATATATTTGTATTACTAAGATGTCATCATGATATCTTTTAATGAAAAGGATTGTATCTACATTTCCTCTTGAAAATCCATTATTAAGCAAGAATTTACTTAGTCTTTCATACCAAGCCCTAGGTGCTTGTTTAAACCATATAATGCTTTGTTTAATCTAAAAACATAATTTGGAAAAGCATGATTTTCAAAATTGGGAGATTGTTCTACATAAACTTCTTCGACAATATATCCATTTAGAAAAGTACTTTTAACATCCATTTGAAATAGCTTAAAATTCATAAATCATGCATAAGCGAGTAAAAGTCTAATTGCTTCTAGTCTAGCAACAGGTGCAAAGATTTCATCAAAATCAATTCCCTCTTCTTGATTATAATCCTTTGCAACTAATCTTACTTTATTCCTAATTATATTTTCATTTTCATCCAATTTATTTCTATATACCCATTTTGTATCAATTATTGGATAATTTTTAGGTCTTGATACTAAGGTCCATACATTATTTCTTTTGAATTAATTAAGTTCCTCTTGCATTGCATTTATCCAATTATAATCTTTTTTTGCTTCATCAATGGTTTTGGGTTCAAAATGAGAAACAAATGCAAAATTATTGTATGTATCTCTAAGTGAAGAGCGAGTTCTTACCCCATCTATAGGATCACCAATAATAAGTTCTTTGGGATGATTGTGAACATACCTCCATTCTTTTGAAAGATCATTTGTACCTTAAGGTTGTTCTTGTTGTCCTTCACCCTTAATTTCTTGCTTGTTTTCATAATTCTCTTCATTTTGAATTATTAAATCCTTTAGGATGATCGCCTTCAATTCTTCTATAAGAGGATCTACATCATTAATACCCTCACTCTTTCTTGATGGAAGATCATTAGTCCATTAAAAATAACATGTCTTGACTCCTCAACTACTAAGGTTCTTTTGTTAAAAGCTCTAAAAGCTTTACTAGAAGAGGAGTAACCAAGAGAAATAGCTTCATTGGATTTTGCTTCAAATTTACCTAGTTTTTCTTTACCATTATTCAAAATAAAACATCGACAACCAAAAATATGAAAATATGCAATGTTAGGTTTTCTTCCTTTCCAAAGCTCATAAGTTGTTTTCTTTAAAATTGATCTGATTAGGATGTGGCTTATGATGTAACATACTGTATTAATTGCTTCCGTCCAAAAGTATCTTGGAAGGTTGCTTTCATATAGCATAGTATGGGCCATTTCTTCTAGAGTTCTATTTTTTCTTTCTATTACTCCATTTTGTTGGGATGTCCTAGGTGCTGAAAAATTATGGCTAATTTTTTTTTCATCACAAAATTTTTCAAAGTCTTGATTTTTAAATTTGGTTTCATGATCACTTCAAATGCTTTGAATTGAAAATCCTTTTTCATTTATAATTTTTCGGTAAAACTTTGTGAAAACATGAAAAGTTTCATCTTTGTGTGCCAAAAAGAAAATTCATGTAAAACGTGAGTAGTCATCGATACATACAAAACCATAACATTTTTCACCTAAGCTTGCTCTTCTTGTAGGATCAAACAAATCCATGTGAAAAAGTTCCAATGGCTTAGAAGTTGAAATAATGTTCTTAGATTCGAATGAAATTCTTGTTTGTTTATCTAATTGGCATGCATCATAAATTTTATCTTTTTCAAAGTTTAATTTTGATAAACCAATAACTAATTCCATTTTTATAAGCTTTGAAAGTAAATGCATACTAATATGTGCAAGCCTACAATGCCAAAGCCAACTAGTCTCACTAATTTTGGCATTCATAGCTACTAGACATTGCATGTTTATCATAGAAAGATCATTCAAATCTACCGTATAAACATTACTTTGCCTATGACCAACAAACTTAATGACATCATTATTGGAACTAGTTACAATGCATAATGAAGATTCAAAAATAACTTTGTAACCCTTGTCACAAAGTTAACTAATACTTAAGAAATTATTTTTTAAACCATCTACCAATAAAATATTTTTAATATACTTGGATGGAGTGATACCAACATTACCTATACCAATAATCTTTCCTTTGCCATTGTCTCCAAATGTGACCATCCCTCCATTTTTAGCATCAAGCGTGATGAATTGGGACTCATCACCGATCATATGTCTTAAGCATCCGCTATCAAAATACCATCTTCGATTTTCTTCTTTGAATGCAAGACACACCTACATGTAAAATCAAGTCCTTACTCTAGGTATCCAAGTTTTCTTGGGTCCTTAAAGGTCAGTCACAATAGTTCCTTTCGGAACCCATATTTTTTTTATATTTGAATTGTTAGAGAAGCATGTATAAGATTTGTGTCCTAGTTTACCATATCTAAAGCAAGTAATATTTAAAAATTTATTACTTTATGAATTTATAAAAATATTTTTTAAAAATTTTTATTTTCTTAGGGGGTTATAGCCTAGACCAGCCTTATCATAAACGGCTTTTTGATTTTCAAGAATCATATGAAGTTTATTTGAACTCAAAGTAAATTTTTCAACTATCAATTTTAAATTACCAATTTTATTTTTAAAATTTAGATTTTTTTAAGTTAAGACTAGTTTTTCACTTAGGATAGTTTGATTTTCTTTTAGCAAGACTTGATTTTTAATTTTAGTTTTTTGTTTTTAGTTTCTAACTTCTTTAAATCATCTACTAAATCATAGAAGGCTTCTTGAAGATCTTTGAACGTAAATTTATTTGAGATTTTAACACTTACCTCATTCTCATGTGCTGTAAGGCATAGGTTGGTTTGTTCATGAGCTTCTTCCTCTTTGAAGCTTGAGTCATCACTATCACTCCATGTTGCCACCATAGCCTTTTACTTGTATTTCTTGAAAATCTTTTTAAGTTGAGGTCATTCAAACTTAAAGTGCCCCGGCTTCTTACATTCATAGCAAATAAGGGTTTGCTCCCTATCCTTTTACTTGCTACGCTCCCCTTTGATAGGTAGCCTCTTCCTCATCCCTTATTTTCTCTTCAAAAAACTCTTGAACTTTCTTGTGATGAGGGCTATTTCTTCATCTTGTTCCTCATCTTCCATTTCATCGGATTCCTCATCTAGTTGAGTGGTGGATTTAAGGGTTATTGTCTTCTTTTTTTTGATATTATTTCATGCTTAGCTTGTGCGTCATTAAAGATCCTAGAATCTCCTCCAAGGATAAAACATTCAGATCTTTGGCTTCTTGAATTGCAGTCACTTTGAACTCCCATGTCATTGACAAAGACCTAAGAATCTTCTTCACAAGGTCACTGTTAGAATAAGACTTATGAAGACTTTCAAGACCATTTATAATATCCATAAATTTAGTAAAATATTATAGTTATTGACTCATCATGCTCTATTTTGAAAAGTTCATATTTGTGCACAAACATGTTAATTTTTGACTTCTTAACTTGATTTGTGCCTTCATGAGTTACTTCTAACCTATCCTTTTGGTGCAAAATTTGGTTGTTGTTGGAGAAGTGTCGGAGTCAGAGAAGAAGAGATCACCGTCGGTGATCTGCAAAACAAGTCTCGTCCAGAGCCTGGGGGGTAACTCCGACAAGACCCTTCGATGGTCAGGTTAGCTCTTTTGGCCAATAGAAATGGAGTACTCAGTTAAGAGAGTTGCAGAGTATTAAGAAGGAGAAGAGAGCCTGGAGAAAATGTATTTGCAGGATCCCTTTTATAGATGGAGCCCATAATAAATTGATAGTGACAGCCATAACTATCGGGTAATGGGCCACTTGGGGTCACATGGAGTTTGTTACGGAGGATAGTGTCTGTTGTCGTAAGGTGCCAGTCCATTTAAGATTTGATAGTCAAAATTTAGAGGAGTAGGCATCGGTTGGTAATGACCTTTGAGCTATATCAATTCTAGAGGAGCTCGGACTCCTCTAAGGTAGTTCGGGTGTGGGTCGGTTCATACCATGTCCGAGGCCGAATTTGTATAGGAGAGGAGAGTCTTCTAGAATCAGAAAGTAGATCTACTGGAGAGATCTGCATGTAGCTCTTCTAGAGGAGATACCCGAGGAAGAATTTGCCTGATGGAGGAACCCAACTACTGGGAAGACTCCTAGAAGGAGTCCGCCTATTGGAGGAGTCTGAAAGGAATTCGCCTGTTGGGGGAGTCCGAAAAGAGTTAGGCTATCAGAGGAGTTTGCCTGTTGGGAGAATTTGAAAGGAGTTAACCTGTTTGAGTCTAGGAGTTTGGCTACTAGAGGAGTTCGCCTATTGGGAGAATCTAAAAGAAGTTCGACTGCTAGAGGAGTTTGCCTATTAGAGTTCGGAAGGAGTTCGACTGCTAGAGGAGTCTAGAAGGAGTTCGACTGCTAGAGGAGTTTGTCTGTTGGAAAATCCAAAAGGAGTTCACCTATAGCGCAAATCCAGAAGGAGTTCGATTGCTAGAGGAGTTCGACCATTTCAGAATGATTCAGAGCTTGAATATTCCTGCAGATTGAGGTTCAATTTCTATAACCATAACTAGACGGAACTGATTTAGCCAGAATCTTAGCCAAACTTCGATAGGCATAGATTTATCTCCAACACTAGCTCCCCACTCCCAAGTTTGAAGTTCGAAGGATGGGAGTAAGATGGAGACTATCGAAGTTCGAAGGATATTTCGATCCTGCTAGGTTTTTTGCTTCTAGGTGGGATGGGATGTTTTGACTTTTATTGGGCTGGCGTCGGAGCTTCAAATATGCGTAGTGACCCAAAGAGACATTTTTAGAATTCCCTATCGAAAGTCTGCCCGAAGTATAGCATCATTAAGGGTTTGTCCGTTGGAAGCTTTATGCCATGATGTGGAACACGCATCGATCAGAGATCGGTTGGAGGAAATTTGCAAGCATTATTGCTCTGGGGCTCCAGGGGTTACCTAAGCCTACCCTCCTCCATTGAGTCTCTACTTCTGAAATCTTTATTTCCTCTCTCTGGTATCCTTCTTCATCCCGAGCGAGAGCCCAAGCTGCTTTCTTTGGTTTTCGACATACTTCCTTCGATTCTTGCTCCATTCACCATCTCCTTGTTCTTGTCAACCAATTTAGGTCAGCTTTTCGATACTTTTCGGATTATCTCTGCATTCTTACTTTCTCGTTCTTTTTGTTCTTGTCGAAGCTTGAACATCTCATTTATTTTTTGATTTTTTGGATAATTTCTTAATTTTATCTTGATCCAAATGTCTAGTGAGGGATCTTGGTCGACTTGTTCTGAGAGTTTGGCCCCTTTAAGCTTGACGAACCCACCTCTTGAGGAGGCCAAACCCTTCGGATTGGCCCATCCTTTTGCACCTGCAATCATTTCTTATAGACTTCGGCCTAATGACCTTTCCTTAGCTAGGATTCAGTTTGAAATTCCTCCTGAGTCTGAGCTTGAACTCCCTAGGCCTGACGATCGAGCCTGCTCACCCCCACCCGATCGAATCTATCTGTACATTGAAACCTTTTGGGTCAGGCTTAGGTTACCTTTACCTTTTTTCATAGCTAACTTATTTAGGTTTCTCAATATTTTTCTTGCTTCCATGGCACCGAACTTCTATAGATTTATCATAAGATTCCTCTCTCTGTGCACCATGGTAGGCATCCGACCTACCATTTCCCTGTTCTATAATTTTTTGCCTTTAAACATCATCCCACCGCTAAGGATTGGTGGTATGTATCTTCATAGTTCGGGAGGAAGGGACTGCTTAAATGTGCCCCTTCCTCCATTCACAGCTGAAAGGAGAATTTCTTCTTCATTTCCCATCCCATCCTAGAACTAGGGCTACCTCCATGAGGCGAGGTAAGAAAATTGGTTCATCGAGCTCCTAAGCTAGAAAATGAAGATTAGGGCTCGGCTGATAGGCTGAAGTCCTTTAATGCTCCACCAATCCCTAGACTCCTAGATGAGCAAATCTTATTCAATTTTAGCCTCAGTCCTCTTAACCCGATAGGTTGTTTGTGATATTCAGCCAGCTGGATGGTATTCATTTTTTTAATCTTCTAACTTTGTCTTTATAGAAATGACCCCCGAGGAACGAAATTGCTTGATGAAGGGGGTCCAAACCCTTAAGAGGAAGGATGGTTCTTCTGGTGAACCACAAAAGAAGGTCCAAATTGTAGAGTCAAGCCAAGCTATGTCGGTTTGGTCCGTGTTGGCCCTTGAACCCGCCGCTACCATTACGAGCCTGGCCCTATCTGATAAGGCCATCCCTCTTGCTCCTGTTCAATAAAAGGGGGCTGTGAAGAGGAAGAAGAAGAGGGCCATCGATAAGAAGGTTGTGCGAAAGGCTAAGAGCTCTGTAGGAGGGGACCTTGGCCAAAAATAGGGTTCCCTGGACGATCGAGAGGTCATCCAGGCACTAATGGAGGGGAGCGTCCTTCCCCACATCATCGAAAGGATGCACTAGAAGGATGACGTCGAGAGGTTTGATGAATCATTTACTACCTTTCTAGAGGTAAGTGGTTCCTTCTGATTTTGACTTCATGCCCATTAAGCTTTGGAATTGGGATCTTTTATGATTCTGATTTATTGTGCTTTACAGTTGAGACTCTATCTTTTTGCCGACTCTGAAGCAGCAAGCCAAAATTGGGCCGAAGCTTCTAGAGCCCTGGAAGAAGCTCACGTAGAAGCTGAGAAGGCATGGGCCGAGGTTGACATTCTAAAGGTTGCCTTAGAGATCCATTCATTTGACGTCGAATGCCTTCAGAATGAACTGAGAGAGGAGCGTGGCAAGATGGCAAAGTTGAGGGTCGAGCTAGCCCTAGAAAAGGAGGAGAAAAGGAAGGTGCAAGAGGAGGTTAGGGTTGCCATGGAAAGGGCTATGCAGAACTTCAAGTACTCCAAGGATATGGAGGACATCAAAATAGACTTTGCCCAGAAAGCCTTCTTGGAAGGGTTTCAGGTCTGCATGGGATGAGTTGTCGAGAATTTCCTTAACATCGATCTGGATCTCCTCCTAAAAGAGCCAGAGGATAGAGCTAACCTTTCATATGCCGATGTTGAGGTCACTCCTGAATCTATAGGTGCAGCATCCGAGCTTGCCCAAGGATCGGAGGCGACCGAGAATGTACCAACCTCTTCAATGGGCGAGCCACCCGAGGTCTAAACTTTTGACATCTATGTACCCTTTTTATTATTATTATTATTATTATTATTATTATTGATGTACCAAATATATTTCATGTAATGAGAGCAAATCCTTCTTTTTCTTTACACTTTGTGTTATATGTGATTCAGAACGTCTCTATCGATCAGGGCCACGACCTTCTTTCTTTGGTTGATGCCGACCCCTTACCTTAGGGGTTTCATTCAAGACTTTGATAAATGGTTTGAAGAAAGAGGTCCACTAATTAAGAAAAAGATTGAAGAAAGTTGAGGCCGACCTTCAGGCCTCTCGAAAAAATGCTGTGGAGGTGACTAAGGAAGTCACTCGCCTCCAAAGTTTACACATGAAGGACGCGGTGAGCTTCAGCATTCAGAAAGAAAATTTTGAGAAGGAGCTTGCCAAACTCCAGAAGAGTGCGAGCAACAAGTCCTGAGCGCTCACAGCGAAGATCGGCTCTCTAGAAGTTGATCTCATGAAGGCGAAAGAGAAGATTTATCTCTTGGAAGGAAATTCACCATGGTCCACCAATGAAGCTCAGCATGACTAGAACTGGTTGAAGAAGTTCTCCCAGCTTCAAAAGTAGCTGCAGGATGCTGAAGATCGACACAATAATTATCAAGCGACCTAGGCAGGGAAGATGTCTAGGCTTGAAGGCAAGCTAAAGGCTGCCAGGGTCGAGGTGACCTATTTTCAGAAGAAGTTTCAGAGCATTCAGCAGGCTGGATCAAGCGGTGAACCTGAGGAGCTCATCTTTCTAAGGAGGACTATCGACGAACTCTCAAAGGCTATTGTGGTGGAGAAAATTGAGGTTCAACAATTGAAGCTCCAGTTGACCTAGGAGCATCAAGTCGTCAAGGATGTTAAAGCTGAATCTAAGATTTTAAGGAAGCAGCGGCGAGAGCTCGAGGCTAAATTTGAATACTCCAATAGGATGTACATCGATAGTCTATACAAGAATGAGCTAGAGGAGAAAATTTTCAAACTAAAGGAAGCTTTGGTGATGGCTAGAGCCGATAGCCCAAAGTCTGAAGAGCTCGGATTGCCTTAGAACTTCACCTCCTTTTTTTTTGTATGTAATCGATTTCACCGATCCTTATCTTATCTATAATGCATTTGCTTTTTCGTACAGTCGGCCTCTACGAACCTCTATTTTCCTTGTAGTATGCCCATTGTAATTGATCTTATTAATTTTTACTTATAACGAACTTAACTTCATAATAAAGTAGTACCTTTTTCATTATCATCTCTTGCGGATTCAATCCTGGATGCCTCATTTTTCTTTCATTTCTAACGAGATGCTTGTGTGGACGTCAAGTTAGGGGTTCATTCTATGGATTAGGATGGAATTTTTCCTTTGGCATTTGGCGTGGTCGTAGGAGAATGTGCTCATCAATCACTAGTAGGGCCTTGGCCTTTCCCTCATTTTAAATTAGCATGGCCTTGACCTTCCACCCCTTGTATGATTGTAGAGGTTCATTGGATCCATCTACGGGTTCTCATCATGGCTTTGCTCACGTTAGGATGAGGTTCTCCTCCTATTCCTAATAGGCTATAGAAGCACATTAGGGCCGTCGGTAGGGCCTCTCCCCTCATCTCTTCTTAGTTCAATGAGGCCTTCGATCTTGCTCACGTTAGGATGAGGTTCTTCTTCTATTCCTAACAGATTGTAAAAATACATTAGGGCCATTGGTAGGGCCTCTTCCCTCATCTCATCTTAGTTCAATGAGGCATTCGACCTTGCTCACGTTAGGACGAGGTTCTCCTCCTATTCCTAATGGGCTGTAGGGGCACATTAAGGCCGTTGGTAGGGCCTCTCCCCTCATCTCGTCTTAGTTCAACAATGCCTTTGACCTTGCTTACGTTAGGATGAGGTTCTCCTCCTATTCTTAACAGGCCACTTTTGGTTGCTTCAAAGTTGTCATTACACAATCCTTGTGCTAAGAAGTAATGATGTTAAAATAGAAAAAAATTTATTAAAAAAAAGTTACTGGTAGTACATTCTTAAGTTTTTTGAATTCCAAGGTCATGGGAGTGTCGCCCCTCCAAGCTGCTTCAAGTGGTAAGTTCTGGACTGGATGACCTCCTTCACTCTATACGGACCTTCTCAATTTAGGATGAGCTTTTCTTGCTCTTGAGGATTCGGAATGGAGGCTTGTCGGAGCACCAAATCCCCCACTTTGAATGCTTTGCCTTTTACTTAAGAGTTATAGTATCTAGCTACTCTTCATCTATAGGCTGCTATCCAATCTTAGGCATCTTCTCTCTTTTCTTCCAATAGATCGAGATTGACTCCGAGGTTCTGTGAGTTATGATACTCATTGAAGGTCACGACCCATACTGATAGAAGTTTAAGCTCGATCGAAATGACTGCCTCCATCCCAAAGGCAAGGATGAATGGTGTTTCTCCAATTGGTAGCCTATGAGTAGTTTGGTATGCCCAAAGAACGTGGTAGAGTTTGTCCGCCCAAGTCTCCCTTACTCTTTCAAGCCTTGCCATGATGCCCAGCATTAAAATTCTATTGGTCACCTCTGCTTCACCATTTGCCTACGGATGGGCCACTGACGTGAAGTGATGGGAGATGTTTAGATCTTCATAGAACTCAGTGAACCTCATTCCAGCAAACCATTGCCTATTATCTGTTATGAGAGTTTAGGACAGACCAAATCGGTAGACGATTAACTTTCAAACAAAGTCCTATACCTTGGTCACAGTAATTTTTGCTAGTGGTTCGGCTTCGACCCATTTGGTGAAGTAGTCGATCGCAACTAGGAGGAACTTCCATTATCCGAATGCCATTCGAAAGGGCCAAGTATATCCATTCCCTACTATGCAAATGGCCAAGGTGCGCTTAGTGGAGTAAGCTCGGAGGTCGGTTGTCTTTATATATTTGCATTTCTCTGACAACGATCATATTTCTTGATATACTCTATAAAGTCATGGTACAAGATCAGCCAATAGTATTCTTGTTGAAGTAGTCTTTGTGACATGGATCTGGCTTCTACATGACATCCACAAATTTTCTCGTGCACATCACATAATGCGAGGTCGACCTCTGAAGGTTGGAAACATCTCAAAAGTGGTAGCGAATACGATCTTTTACATAGCTTGCCCTCATACAAAATGTATGTTGAGACTTGATTTCTAAGCTTCCGAGCTTCTTTTGGATCATGAGGTAGAACTTCCTCTTTGAAATAGGTAGCTAACGGGTCAATTTAGCTCGGCTCATGCTCCATTTGCATAACAAGATATGGTTCCTCTGAGCTTGGGCATTTTAGAGTTTCAAAAAATACTTCTTCGGATAGTTTGACTGGGGCTAAAGTGGCAAATTTAGAGAGGCGGTCGGCTCTTGTATTTTCTACCCTTAGAATCTATTGAATGCCAAAACTATCGAAGGTCAGAGTCAAATTCTTTACTTTCTCAAGATATTTAATCATACTTTCCTCTCGTGCTTCATAGTTGCCACTAACTTGGCCGACCACTAATTGAGAATCATTGTAGACTTGAAGTCGATCTACTTTTAACTCTCTTGCTATTTTTAATCCGACGATCAGTGCTTCATATTTGGCTCCATTATTAGTTATAGAAAATTTGAAGCATAGTGCATATTCGACGACGACTCCCTCAAGGTTGATTAAGACCAACCCCACGCCAACTCCAGCAGCGTTGGACAAACCATCCATATACAAGGCCCAAAAATCTTTGGAAAGGTCGGCACTCTCTTCGGAGAGGCTCGGTTGCAACCACGGGATGCCTATCTCATTCTATTCAAGTTTGGCTTCATCTGGAATGGTATATTCTACTATAAAATCTATCAATATCTGAGCTTTGAACGATAGTCGGGGTTGATAATTGAAGTCAAACTCCTTGAGCTCGATTGTCCATTTTGCGATTCTTTCGAAAGCATCTATTCGATGAAGGGCTGCTTTTATTGGTTGATCCATAAGGACCATTATGATGTGCCTCTGAAAGTAAGGTCAGAGTATTCTAAAAGCAATTAGAAGAGAGTAAGTCAATTTTTCTGACATTGAGTATCTGATCTCTGCATCCCTTAGGACCCAACTTACGTAGTAGACTGGTCGCTGCATTTTTGCTTCCTCCTTGATCGGACTGCTGCCAAGGCCGCTAGGGAGATTGCTAGGTATAAGAATAATTCTTCTCCGGGTTTAGGCTTTGCTAGTAGTGGGGGTGAGCTAAGGTAGTTTTTGAACTTCTCAAATGCTCGTTGGCACTCCATCATCTAGCAGAAGCTCTTTGGTTGCTTGAGAACTTCATAGAAGGGCATGCATCACTCGACCGATCTCAAGATGAAGCAATTTAGGGATGCCACTTTTTCAGTCAGATGCTGAACTTCTTTGATTATTTCTAGAGTAGTTATCTCCTGAATAGCTCAGACTATCTCTAGATTTGCTTCAATCCCATGCCTTGATAGCATAAATCCTAGAAACTTTCCTGAGGTCACACCAAAGGCGCAATTAGTCGAGTTCAACTTCATCTTATACTTCTTGAGTGCACTGAAAGTCTCTTCGAGATCGGTGATGTGGTTTATTGAAGCTCAATTTTTGACGAGCATGTCATCCACATACACCTCCATGTTGCGGTCAATCTACTCCTTGAAGATCTTGTTGATTAGGCGCTGGTATGTTGCCCCTATATTTTTGAGTCCAAAAGGCATAACCTTATAATAGTAAAGATCACGGTTAGTAACAAAAGTAATTTTCTCCACATCCTCTGGCACCATTCATGTTTGGTTATAGCCGAAAAGGCATCCATAAAAGTGAGGAGCTCATGGCCCGAGGTTGCGTCTACTAGTTGATCAATTCTGGGTAGAGGGTAGCTATCTTTTGGGTAGGTTTTGTTCAACTTTTTGAAGTTCATACACATCCTTCACTTGCCAATTACCATTTTGACGAGAACCACCTTTGAGATCCAACTCGGATAGTTAACTTTCTAGATGAATCTAGCTTTGAGGAGCTTTCCTACTTCTTCTACAATTGCATTCTACCTCTCTGGGGTGTGGTTGCACATCTTCTCTTTTACTGGCCGATACTTAGGATCAATGGCCAACCGATGTTCCATGACCTCGGCATCTATTTCTAATATATCTGCTAGAACCCAAGCAAAGATGTCAACATTTTTTCTGAGGAAGGTGACGAGTTACTTTCGAACCTCGTCCCCCAAGTTGGAGCTGATCTACACAGTGTTTTCCGTGCTCTTGTCGTTTAAGAGCACAGATACGAGGTCCTCCATAGGCTCGCCCCACTCCTCGATAAGGTCGTCATGGACATCCAGCCTATCAGCAGGACAAAGGTTGGGTTGGATGTTTTTCTATAGGGCAATGAAATAATAGCATCTTACCAATGCTTGGTCTCTCCTGATCTCTCTAATTCCATAGCTCCTTGGAAACTTCACCATTAGATAATAAGTTGACACCACTACTTGGAGCGCATTCAAACCAGATCGATTGAGAATAGCATTGTAGGCAGATGGAGCCTTTACGACTAGAAAATCAACTTGTGCCTTAACCAGCTTTGGACGTTGTCGTGAAGTCACAGTCAAAGTTATTATGCCCTCCACTAGAATAGCATCGCTAGTGAAGCCTACCAATGGAAAGTTTATAGGTCCCAAGTGGTTATTGAGTAAGGATATTTTTGAGAAAGCATCATAAAATAAAACATCAGCAGAGCTTTCATTATCTACCAAAATATGGCGTACATCATAGTCAGCAATGTTTAAAGAGATTACAACCGCATCATTATGCGGAAACTGGACTCCTTGAGCATCCTCATCAGTGAAAATGATGGGCTCTTCAGTTCTCTACCTCTTCCCAGGCTCAATTGACCCACTAGCCTCCCCTCATCAAAGTCCCCCAGAGATGGTGTTGATGATGCCAAGGGGTGGCCGATCCACCTGTTGCTCCTTTGCGATTCTGATTGCAGTAAAGTCCTTGGTCCATCTTCCCATCCTTCGAGCTGACGTTGCAAGAATCGATTGAGTCTGCCTCGCCTGATGAGCTCCTCGATCTCATCTTGGAGCTAAATACATTCTTCAATATCATGACCATGGTTATGATGATAGAGGCAGAACTTATTTGGGTTGCGTCTGCCAGAATGGGAGCACATCCTTTCAAGCCTCGGCAGTTGCTCCTTAATCTCCATCAGCACTTGCTTTTTTGGAGCATTGAGGGAGGCATAATTATGGAACCTTCGGAGGGGGGAACCCCATCGTGCCCTTCTATCGGAGCTTTCCTACTTTTGAACCCGGAGAGGAGTTCAAGCTCGCTTGCACTCAGGAGAAGTTCAAAAGCACGATCGAGCTTCACTCAACTTTTCTTCCTCAGCGGGCCTGCCCGGCTAACCGATTTGCTGCTCTCCAATGGCTTCATTGTCCTTGGCCTTGAAGGCCTCTTCCACTTGGACATACCCTTCAGCCCGAGCTAGCATATCAGCAAAATCCCTGGGGTAATTCTTCTTCAGGGAGAACTATAGATTGTTCTTTTGAAGGCTACCCTTTAGCGCGGCCATCGCAATAGATTGGTCTAGGTTTCAGACCACTAGCACAGTGGCATTGAATTGATTAACAAAAGCTCAAATGGATTCTCCCTCCTGTTGCTTGATGTTGATAAGGGATTCTGAGCCCCGCTTGAGATGTCGGCTATTAACAAAATGAGTCATAAACTGATGGCTCATCTGGTCAAAAAAAAAAATGGTATTCGGCTTGAGGGTCGAGTATCAGTTTCTGGCGGCTTCCTTCGGGATGGATGGGAAGGCTCGATAGAGAGTGGCGTTTGGTGCACCATAGAGCAGCATCATTGTCCGAAAGACCTCTAGGTGATCAACTAGATCGGAAGTCCCATTATAGCTCTCGAATTGAGAAAGCTTGAAGTTTGGCAGGATCGATTCCTATATGATGCACTGAGAGAAAGGAGGATCGGTACAGATATCACTACCATGAGAGGGGGGATCATGGTGGAGTTTCTCGATCCATCAATTCATCTCTTATAGTTTTCGATCCAGATCCTCTTGATTGTGTATTTCTAAGATTTTTTGGCTAAATGAGGGCAAAGTTCCCCCAGTGGTAGAGTCATGATCAGAGCAGGGGCTCTCGACTCTCTACTTTCCATTTTTGGGGGTCACCGACTGACTAGCCCAAGTCGGCCATCCCCAGATCGGATCATGGAGCTCTGGAGAAGCCTGCTCCAACCAAATTGGCATCGGAGGCTATCGCTGCATGGCCTGCATCACCTCCATGAGATCGTGAATCTGCTGGACTAGCAGGTTGAACTACTCTGCATCCACCATGGCTGCAGGTGGAGCTTAAGTTGCTGGAGCTAAAGCAGGAGCGGATAGATTCGAACAGGATCTGGCTGTAGAAGCTGTTGACCGCTGGGTTGAAGCTTTTCTGGAAGGCATTTTTTTTTCAAAAAGGACTCTAGAGAAGAAGAAGAGAGATCACAGCTGAGCACTCCTTTAAGAATAAGGAAACCTCAGGAACATAGGGCCCTCCTTCTAGCGCCAATCCTATTGATGCAAAATTTGGTCATCATCAAAGAAGCATCGGAGTCAGAGAAGAAGAGATCACCGTCGGTGACCTATAAAATAAGTCTCATCTAGAGCTTGGGGGGTGGCTCCAGCAAGACCCTCCGAGGATCAAGTCAGCTCTTTCGACCAACAAAAATGGAGTACTCAGTCGAGAGAGTTACAGAGTATTGAGAAGGAGAAGAGAGACTAGAGAAAATATATCTGGAGGGTTCCTTTTATAGATGGAGCTTGTAATAAATTGATAGTGACAGCCATAACTGTCGGATAGTGGACCGCTTGGGGTCATGTGGAGTTTGTTATAGAGGATAATGTTTGTTTTCGCAATGTGCCAGTCTATTTGAGATTTGATAGCCAAAGTTTTTTGGAGTAGGCATCAGTTGGTGATGACCTTTGAGCTATATCAATTCTAGAGTAGTTTAGACTCCTCTAAGGTAGTCCGAGTGTGGGTCGGTTCATACCATGTTCGAGGTCAGATTTGTGTAGAAGAGGGATTCTTCTGGAATCAGGAAGTAGATCTGCTGGAGAGATCTGCACACAGTTCTTCTGGAGAAGAAACCTGAGGAAGAATTTGCAATATGAAGAAACCCAACTACTAGGGAGAATCTTAGAAGGAGTTCATCTGTTGGAGGAGTTTGAAAGAAATTCGTCTATTGGAGGAGTCCGAAAGGAGTTCAACTGTTAGAGGAGTTCACCTATTGAGGAAATTTGGAAGGAGTTCGCTTGTTGGAGTCCGATTGCTAGAGGAGTTCGCCTAATGGGAGAATCCAAAAGGAGTTTGACTGCTAGAGGAGTTTGCTTTTTGGAGTCTGGAAGGAGTTCGACTGCTAGAGAAGTCTGGAAGAAGTTTGACTGCTAGAGGAGTTCGCCTATTGGAAGAATCTTGAAGGAGTTCGCCTGTTGGAAGAATCCGTAAGGAGTTCGACTGCTAGAGGAGTTTGGCCGTTCCAGAATGATTCAGAGTTTGAATATTCCTATGGGTTGAGATTCAGTTTCTATAACCATAATCAGATGGAACTGATTTAGCCAGAATCTTAACCAAACTTCGATAGGCATAGATTTATCCCCTACATATCCCATATTTTCTTAGCCGACATATATGTTGAAATACGATTAAATTCATTAGCATCTAGAGCACAATATAAAACATTCATGGCTCTTGCATTGAGTTGAGCCATTTTCTTATCAATCTCATCCCATTCCTTTTCTAGTTTGATTGATTCCTCACCATCAATTATCTTAGTGGGTGTGTGTGGTCCATTAACTATGATACTCCACATATCATAGTCTAGTGCTTGTATGAAAATTCTCATCCAAGCTTTCCAATAGGTATAGTTTGTCCCATTGAAAAGTAGAGGTCGGTTTGTGGACTGCCCCTCGGCTAGAGAAGTACTAACTTGGGTTGTCATAGATCTTTGGCTCTTTGATGGTTAAATCAAAGTAGGACTAGAGCATCGGGCTTTGATACCACTTGTTGCCCAGCTATGCAATCCAAGAGGGAGGTGAATTGGATTTTTAAAATTTTAATGCTAATTTAAAGATATCAAAATTGAATGATAATACGCAAGATGTGTTTGTGAAGTGATTTAGGTTAGAGAAAAAATATAAAAAATTAGAGAGCAAGAATTTAACAAACTAAGGAAAGAAAGACAACTAGCGCACACCACAAACAAGCAAGATTTATAGTGGTTCGGTGCTTTTCTTGCACCTACAACTACTCCCCAAGCTCCTACTTGGGAATTAAAATCCACTAACCATTTTTAAACTGAATACATCATTGAAAATCTCCAATTCTAGCTATCCCAAGGTAGAATACTTCTTTTCTGGATACAAGCCAATCCAATACAATCCTATTCAAGGTTAGGATCAACTTTCCAAAATTTTGGAACCCTCCAAAACTTGAAACAATATAGTAAAGCAGAGTAAAAGATTTAATGACAATCAAATACAAGTTTAGCTTCCTTTATGAGCAAATAAAACCTTAAGAATGCTTTTCACAATAGTGGAGGAAGCTTCTCTGATTTCTCTTAGGTTGTTGGAGACTTGAATGAGCTCTTGAGAGGTTGGTGAACTTGAAGATGAAAGCTTCTTTTCTTGATGAATACTTTTTGCTTAGGGCTAATAATTAGTTCTTCAATCTCTTGTATTTTTCCCTATTTAAAATCTTTTAGATCTTCAATAGGTGGAAGAGAGAATCCTGGGCAAGATTTGTAGCCATTGGAGACATTAAAGAAACCATTAAAACCAGCCAGAATAAGAAAAAATAGCCATTACGAAAAAAGTTCGATTGCAGGGGTCGACTCATGGGTCGACTTATGGCATAGGGTGGTCGACCTCTGAGATAAAATTCAGAAAAATAGCCATTCTATATTTTTAGCCTTCGGAATAGCAAAGATCGACCCTGGAGTCGACCCTTGGCATAGAGACAACGTGCCAAACAACCCTTTTCAACAGGAGATGACCTAAGGGTCGGCCCTTTCGCTTCAAACTTGATTTCCTTCCAAAATAAGCATCCAAAAATCATGGGACTACCTCGAAGGAATTAAAAATCTTCTATACTTGCTCTTGAGGCTCTCAAAACAAAACTTGATAAAATTATGATTTTGCCCCTGAAATATAGAAAATCTTTTTTCAAGCCAAATTCATTAGTAATCCCCTCAAATACTTTGTAATCATCAAAATCAATTCTTGGAGTAACACCTTCTCTCTTAGAATTTGATCTCTATCAAAACTCTTTGACCGATCAAATATGAAATTTGACCAAGTCAAAACCTATCTACATTGAGTGCACACCTAGAGGGACGTGCGTCCTCTCCATGCCATACCAAAAAGTTGGGGTGCGCACCGCTAGAAAATCTCTAGGGGGAGTGTGCCCCTGATCCCTTCATTCTTACAATAGTGTCAACCTTTGACCCTGGTGTGCGACAGATAATGTAGGTGACCAAAAATTATAGGTGATCAAAAATGGCAAGTATTGTCCTAAAATCTTTTGATGAATTTAGACAACCCTATTCTGACCTAGATAAATTCCAGTTAGGGTTTCGATTGAGACGAACTAGAAAGACTACAAAATGAGAATGTTAGGTTCAATCATATGCTAGCATGATTTTCTTGAATCTAATTGGATCTAATCCAAATCAATTGAACTGACTCAGTCCAATTGATCACAACTAGACTCAAATCCCTGTATGTGTGACCCAGTTAGGTTTAATTCCATATGGTAATGAGATATGTCATGATTTCTATCATTGACATTATTGAAATACCTTTCGATGGATCAAAACTTTTTTGATTCATACAATAAGAATGATCGATCATCAGGATCATTCTAATTGCTTCCAAAATCCACCAGTAACACCTAACTGCATATGGTGGCAGTCCATCAAAATTGAAAGCAAACCTCTCGGTACATCTATCTTTGATATCGATTCTACCATCATGAGTCCCGACAGGATTAGGGTTTAAGATAAATTTATAGACAAATTTGTCTACAAAAGATAAATGTGAAACCCTAATAGAAATTTCTTTTGTATTATATCACACTACTATGGCCATGGACTTAAGAACTCGATCTCATAATCATCATAGGACTACTCCACTATCGAGATTGATAGATCCCATCTTTGTGCAATTCAATTTCTATAGTGAACAAGCTATAGTCAACATACACCTTAGGCTTATGAATGGCTAGGAGATCGAGTTATAGTGTAGTCAAACTATAGCACACTCAAGGTGAACTACTGATGCACCTTAGGTTAATGAACCTATCACACAACTGTAGCATTGAGCCAGTCATTAATGAGAAGGTAGACTTCCTTATGACTGCTCAAGATTATCACGCTCGGTGCCCTCATTCTCTAATGAGTACCTATACTCTTGCTCCAGTATCTTTACACTGTAGACTTAAGACTGAACCTTTCGGATCGATCACCATCCTCATGACGATCCTATGGTTGGAAGTAGTTTATGAGTTAATTATGAAAATTCATGTCTTAAATTTTTAACTCTTGAAAATATGAATTATCATTACCATTAACTCAAAGGATGTATCACAGACACTTTTGAATATATATTATGATAGAAAAATAACCCATTTATTAATTTATAATCAAAATTATAAAATTATCCTTAGAAGTATATTACAAGTGTCGATCAATCTGGCTTCTAGGACACATATCTAACAAATTTTTACTTGATCTAAAGCTAATTGGCTACAAATCTAAATCCCATCTTCTCAAGATGGGCTTCGATCTTCTACTGGCCTAAAGGCTTTGTCAGAGGATCTACCGTATTGTCCATGTAGTTGACTCTCTTGACCTCAACATAACCCTTCTCGAGATTATCATCGATGAGATGGAATACTGCTCGATGTGCTTGGATTTCTAATCAGACCTCGGCTCCTTAGCCAAAGCTATGGCACCATTATTACCATAGTACAGAGAGATAGCATCCGATGGTATCTCTCTAAGATCTACAGCGAACTTCTTATACCAAAATGCCTCCTTTGCAGCTTCCAATACAGTGATGTACTCTACTTGCATGGTGGAATCCACTATCACAGTCTGCTTGAAACTCTTCCAACTGACAACACTACCATTGCACACAAATAGACTACTAGATGTCGACTTTCGATCATCTATATCAGACATAAAGTCTGAGTCTATGTAATGCTAGATCTGGAGTTCTCCATTACCAAAGACCAAGAATATATCCTTAGTCTTTCTCAAATACTTAAGGATACACTTTATAGAAGTCCAGTGCTCTTCACCTAGATTTGACTGATACCTGCTTGTGACACTCACAGCATGGGCCATATCAGGTCATGTACATAGCATGGCATACATGAGGCTCCTTATTGCAGAAGCATAAGGGATCTTGCTCATGCATTCAATCTCCTTAGATGTGCTAGGGCACATTTTCTTGGAGAGATGAATACCATGCTTGAAGGATACCAGTCCCCTCTTAGCATTTTCCATGCAGAACCTCTGTAGCACCTCTTCTATGTACATCTTCTATCAGAGACCTAGCATCCTATTTAGTCTATCCCTATAAACCTTAATTTTTAGAATAAAGGATGCCTCTCCTAGGTCTTTCATAGAGAACTCTTTTGATAACCATATTTTGACCGTAGTCAACATGAGAATATCATCCCCAATAAGGAGGATTCATCCATGTATAGTACGAGAAAGACAATAGCACTCCCACTGACCTTTTTGAATATACAAGGCTCCTCCCCATTTTTGATGAATCCAAATGATTTATTCACATCATTAAAATGAGCATTCTAGCTTCGAGATGCTCGCTTAAGTCCATAGATGGACCTTTGCAGCATATAGACCTTGTGATTAGTGTCATTGAATGTGAAATCTAATGGTTGTTCCATATAGATATCTTCCTCAAGATATCCATTTAAAAATGTCGTTTTCACATCCATCTGCCATATTTCATAATCAAAATAGGTTGCAACAACAAGAAATGTATGGATGGATTTAAGTATGGCTACTGGCGAGAAGGTATCCGAATAGTCAATGCTTTCGCCCTAACTATACCTTTTCAACACTAACCTAGCCTTGAATATCTCCACATTCCCATCTACACCTATCTTTCTCTTGTAGATCCATTTATACACAATAAGAATAGGTTGATCTACTAAGGTCTAGACCTGATTCGATCGCATTGAGTCAATCTCTGACTTCATTATCTCAAACCATTTCTCGGAGTCGATATCTGATATGGCCTCATCATAGGTTTTGGGATCATCACCATGAACCCCATTTCTCGTGAGGAATATTTCTTCTATACCTTTTGGAATAATGCCTAAGTATCTTTTAGGAGGATGGAAAATCCTATTTGATCTACGAGGTAGAGGAGGTTGTGATTGGACTGGCTCAATCTAAATAGGTTCCATAGTTTTCTTAGCTCATTGCTCTTGGGAGACTTTCTCCTCAATCATTATCTGTCTTCCGATGCCACCATCTTGGATAAACTATTTTTCAAGGAGGATGGCATGTCGACTCACAATCACATTGTGATTTTCTGGAAGATAGAAATAATATTCTAATGACTCTTTAGGATATCCTATGAAATGAGCTCTAAAGAACCAAGACTATAACTTTTTCTGACTACTATCTCTCGACATGAGCCGGACAACCCCAAATTCTAAGATGACTCGAACTTGGTTTCTTACCATGCCATATCTCATACGATATGGTAGGAACAGTTTTAGAGAAAATCCTATTCAGTTAGTAAATTACAGTCATTAGACTATAGTATCCCCAATGAAAATTAGGAAGGTCTATGAAGCTCATCATGGATCGAACCACATCTAATAGAGTTTGATTCCTTCATTCTAAAACCCTATTGAGTTGAGGCATTCCAGGTGGAGTCTATTGACAGACTATGCCATTTTTCTTAAGATTATCTAAAAATTTTCAACTAAGATATTCACCTCCTTGATCTGATCGATATTGTTATCCACAACATTCAAGGCATCACTTAGCTCTAATACCAAATTGTAGATCCATGATATCACTCAAATGCCAATCATCCTTAACATCACAAGCATTGATACCATATTGCAAAAGCTCATGATCTTTAGCACGGACCTAAAGAAACTTATGATATTCTTTATGGACAGCAAACCATCGACCCTCCACCTACCTAGGGAGGTGTGTGCCCTCTTTTTGTCTGCTTTTTAGCAGGGGACAAGACCCTAGGTTCTTTGCTATTGGTGCATGACACATGGGCATATGTCTAAGTGTCCAGGGTCAACATTTGATCAATGTCTGAAGATAAGATTTAGCAGATGATGGGAAATAGCAGGTGTTATCTCAAATTTATCTCATAAATTAAGACAACCCTTGTCTAACTTGGACAAGCTTCAGTCAGACTAAGTAAAGGTTCCTGAGTGAGTCCAAACACATTTGGCTCATTCGAGATAAACTTTAATGATTGTTAAAGGAGAACATTAGGCTCAATCATGTGCTAGCGCAATTTTCATGAACCAAATTGAATCTTATTCAAATCAATTGAACTGAATTAATCTAGTTGATGACATCCAGATCCAAACCATTGTTTGTATGATCTAGTTAGGTTAGTTCCATATGGTAATGGGATATGTTACAATTTCTATCATTGACATCATCGAAATACCTTTCGATGGATCAAAACTTTTTTAATTCAGACAACTAGTATGATCGATCATCCAAATTATTCTAGTTGCTCCCCAAATCCATCAGTGATACCTAGCAGCATATGGTGGCAACCCATCAGAACTGAAAGTGAACCTTTCAGTGTAGTTACCTGTGTGATTAAGTTCCTCTATCTTAAGCTCCGATAGGATTAGGGTTAAGGTGATCTCGTCAAATCCTAATTTTCGTCATATGAATTAATCATTTGATTTAAGTCTAATGTAAAAACTCTAATAGAAACTCTTTTTATTATTTCACTCTGCCATGGCCATGGGCTTATGGACTTGAATCTCATGATCATCATAGGGCTACTCCTTATCTACCAAGGTAGATAGATCTCCTATTGGTGCAATCTAATTTCTACAATAAACATGCTATAACCAACATACACCTCAGGGTTATGAATGGCTAGGAGATTGAGTTATAGTATAGTCAAATTACAATACCCTCGAGATGAATTGCCAATGCACCTCAGATCAAAGAACCAGACACTCTACTATAGCTTCGAGCCAGTCATCGACGAGAAGGTAGACTTCCTGATGACTACTCGAGGTGGTCACACTTAGTGCCCTCGTTCTCTAACGAGTATCTATATTCTCACTTTGGTGTCTCTACACCATAGAGACAAGACTCAACTATCCAAAAGAAGCGATCATACACCAACCTTTCAAATCAATCACCATCCTCATGATGATCCTATGATCGAAAGCATTTTATGAGTTAATAATGAAAATTCATGTCTTAAATTTTTAACTCTTAAAAATATAAACTATCATTATCACTAGGTTAAGGGATGTATCATAGATACTTTGAAATACACATTATGATAGAAAATAACCTATTTTATTATTTATAGTTAAAATTATAATTTTGTCCTTAGAAGTGTATTACAAGTGTCAACCAATCTGGCTTCTAGGGCACACACATATCTAACAGGATCTCCATGGATCATCCATCTCCATCATCCCCAAGGCTTCGCAAATCCATGCACTGGTTGAACTACTGAATACATCTCCAACTACTTTCCTACCTTCCAAACATCGAAGGATGTATAGTCACTTCTTCAGCCTTCCTTCAACCATTATTCCTTGAAAAATCTCTCTTTAAAAGCCCTACACTGCCCATCTTTCTAGAGAATCCTGATGCTCTCTACTGAGATACCTCCCTCGACTGCTACATCGTCGAGCCTCTCTCAGCCCTGCATCTCTAGGAAAGCGCTACTGCAGCACTCCAATGCTTCCTACCTATCACATGACCGTCATACACCCAGGCCTTTCCACCAAGACCGATTAGTAAATCATGTACCAATTCCTTCCACCCCAAAAAAATCTCTTCTCGTTAATTCTCTCAACCTCCACCTTCAACCCACTACTACCGATTGGCCAAACCACAGCAACAACAAGATAGATTTGAGGCATACAGTGGAATTCTTATGCAGATTTCTGATTTTACCTTGTATGACTTCTTCTTCCCTTCCATGAACCATTAGGCTCTGAAACCTGGCTCCTTTCATGCTCCATCAGGCTCTAAAACTTGGCTCTGATATCATATTGCTGCTCATAATATTCCAGGCATCACTTAGCTCTAATACTAAATTGTAGACCCATGATATCGCTCGAACGCCAATCATCCTTGACATCATAAGCACCGATACCATATTGCAGAAGCTCTTGATCTTAAGCACAGACCTAAAGGAATCTATGACGTTCTCTATAGGTAGCAAACCACCAGCCCTCCACCTGGATCTATGATGGGGTTCCTCCCTCCTTGGGCTTGAGGGATACGCCCCCTTGTCTAGGGATTCTTCAAGAACCCTAGGGCAACTACACTAGAGAGAAGAGAAGAAGAGAAAATTGAGGGAGAAAAGATCTATATTCCACTGCATTCATAGCATAATGAAACCCTAATATAACCTATGTATTTATACATAGCCATTAGGCCTGACCAAAAAACTTCACGGCTAACCCAATACATGAAAGCACTCACTGAGCTCATGTACACCCATGTCTCCCATGCTCTCATCCTCTAGATCTAGACCCGACCCATACACGAGTTAGCCCCCTTAAGACCCCTAGGATCAACCCAGACCCTAGCCCAAAATAGACCCTCGTGTAACTCTACCCATGCACTAAACCGACTCTATCTCTACACTGAGTCGATTAAGATCCACTATGATGGCTGATAGGAACGTGATGTTGTCGTTAAGACACCATCTTTTTCAGTTTAATCCAACTTCTTAAAATAATTAAAAATTCATAGATAGCAGTGAGTCGGGTCGAATCCACAGGAAAGGTAGTATTTTTAGATTTAAAATCTTTGATTTTACAAAAGAAAAATAAAAGAGAAGAGTTTTGGGATCAAAAGTGAAGTCAGAAAATAAAAAAAATAAAAATTAAAAGAAGCAAGAATTTAAACTTGGTACTAAGATCTACTAGTTAGATCTTATCATCTACTTACAATAAAATAAAAAGTAATAATTAAAATATAAAAATTAAATTATAATAAAAATAAATAGCATGAAATTAAAGAGGATAAAAGTAAATATTGCATTAAAAAATTTATAATTTAAATACATAAAATAAAATAGATTGATCTCTAATCTTAGATCAGCATTGATGGAAAGATGGTGTAGAAGCCTAGCTCTTCTTCTCGACATCCAGTGCTTCAAAGCAGCCATTGACCCATAGCCTGACTTCATCCTATACCAAAGCTTCACCTTAATCTAAGATGTTGATTTCTGGAGGCCTGGGGTCCTTTTTATAGAGCTAGGAGGGTTGGAGAGTTTTCTTTTGGGCAATGTGGGACTAGGGAGC
Source organism: Cocos nucifera (assembly GCA_006176705.1). Classification (NCBI taxonomy): domain Eukaryota; kingdom Viridiplantae; phylum Streptophyta; class Magnoliopsida; order Arecales; family Arecaceae; genus Cocos; species Cocos nucifera. The sequence goes on from QRFJ01001208.1 coordinate 172,933, forward strand.
TCTTGGATCGTCAAAATATAAAAAAATTTGAGTGAAAATTGAACTAAAAAGAGTTCTGAATGAATTCTATTGCTCTGAATGAAATATGGCCATTGATAGAAATTCAATGGTCTAAAAATCGTCAAAATTAGATGTGTATCAGCCCAAATCAGGTTGGATTAAATTCTGGCCATCCAATCGCATGCTGATGAAAGAAATCTAGCCATAATTCGTATGTCGAGAGTCTTGATTGCCATCAAGAACATTCTGAACTGTTGGATCTTTATCAGTTGGTTTTTTGGCCATCATATCATGCTAGATCGCTGATAGAATTTGAATCAAACCTAAAAATAACCATCGTTGTCCGATCTTGACCGCAATCAACCGTAGCCATCCGATCGTGCAATTACTATTCCCATGGACCACGTGGACTGGCCGCACCACACACCACAACCAATCAATGCCTCCTATTATAGAGTGAAAAGTCCAAAATATCTTGTGAGCCATGATGGATTTCTGTGGACCCTTTAAGGGTCTAGGTCCGCCACGTGTCGCGCTATGATTCGTCGATTTTTGTTGAGCTGGCGGCCCACACCTAGATCGTGGACAGACTGATGGCTTCAATGGCTGAGTTGGCTTTGATGGCTTAGCTTGGCTTGGTGGTTTGGCTTACGGAGTCGGCTTTTTCTATTTAATTTTTATTTTATTTCTTTGGAAATTCATATCTTCTTCGTTTTAGCTTCATTTTGCTTCAAACTTATTTTGTTATGATCAAAAAAATGAGCTCTTTCCATTGATTATAAAATTTTATTTTTTATTTTTTATTATTTTTTAATTAATTTTTTAATTAATAAAAATATGAATTTCTTAAAAAAATATATAAATTGATCATTAATTTTTAAAAATTAATATAAATTAATTGATAAATTAATACTTTTATTGATGAATTTATGCTACTTATCACATCCCCAACTTAAGCTTTGCTCATCCTCGAGTAAAGAAAGAATTTAGTTTTAAATACCTTTTAACTTTAGAGTTTTGAATTTTACCTAAGCAGTTTTCAAAATGGCCATTGATATTCAGTAGAGCTTAAGTGAGACATATCATTGTGGTATTAGTACTTATCAATAAAAAAATTAAGTAAAGAATATTAAATTTTTTAGAATTTTTTTCAAATTATCCCACCTTCATCTCTGATTTGTCTAAACTTTCATATAGACAAGTGTATTGCTTCTTCCATCCTTCATTTATTAATTTTTATTTTTATATTACCCACTTTTTGATGCGAATATCATTGCTTACTTAGGCAATGAGACCCGATTACTTGGTGGAAAATCAATATTTTTTTTTTAAATGTTGTACCACTATTGAGTGTCTTAATCTCTTAAGTTTTTTATTTGATCTATGTAGCGAGTCTTGGGCCAATGACTCCCAAACCAGTTGGCTTTAGGGAACTAGGTATAGAATACCCCTTCGGCTTACTAGCTCAAATCAAATATGCTACGAGTTAAGACTAGCTTTACAATGAGTTTCTTTATCCTTCCCATCTTTTGATGTGAAACTCAATGCTTGCTTAAGCAAAGAGGCCTGGTTACTCTGTAAGAAGTATTTAGAAACTATTTTATTAAAATAAAAATTTTAAATGAAGAAACGTATAGTTATCCTATACAAGCCTATAAAAAGTATACTTTTCTTTGATGCTATTAGAAATAATTAGAAATGCTCCAAGAAAAAACTTTTTATGTTCTAGACTTAACTCTTTATTGAATTTTCTTAATACTTGATTCCTTAATATCTCACAGATTCTCTGATCTATGTATCAATTTTTTTAAAAAAATGCTTAGTTTAATTCAATTCTTAAGCATAATCGGGTGTTTAAATACTAAATATTAATATTTTTAAGGACTTAAAATTTTAAAAATTTTTATTTTTCTCCCCCCCAATTTAATCGACATTATCCTTAATGGAGAAGAAAAAATAAAGAGTGTAATAAAAAATATGAAAGAATACACCTGACTATATTTTTGGTCTAGCACATGCCTTTGAAAATTTGGGCTCTCCCTCCAACTTATTCAAATTACTCTAAAAAAAGTAAACTAAAAAGATAAATTAGATAAAAGAACTAAATATTGGGTTGCCTTCCAACAAGCGCTAAGTTTACCATCTTCAGTCAGACATAATGCAGCTTACTCTCCTGTGTCAAATATTGGATTGACAAATTTTAATGGTTTTGGATTGCCAATCTCAGAAAGTTGATTTATAATCCCATTATTGATATATTCACTATTAATTTTAGGGACATAATTTTTAACCCCATTCTCAGACCCATGTTTATTAAGAATTTCTCCTATTTGTTTTTCTAAAATGCTCATGAATAGAGTTTTAGGAGTTACGTTTGGTTCAATGGGTGCTAGAATGGTGATTAAAGGTGGTTTTAATTCTAAAGATAAATTAATATGATCTTATTTAAATAACTCCATTGACTTCATTACATGCCTCTTCATTTTTGTAAGAAGAACCGACTTCTAGGGTTGAAGGAAATAGGACATTAGGTTTATAAGTCTTGGGTAAATCATCTATTCTCTTTTTTCCTTTTTCTATCTCATTTAAACTAGAACTAGCATCAGTACTAATTTCTGACTCGGGTTCTTTTATGTGGTTAGTCTCAGTACTAACCAATTTCTCTAAATTTTAATTTTGGCTAGCATCAGTACTAGCCTCTTTCACCAGGTCTTGGTATGGGTCCATAAGAATTATATAGCTTTTAAGTTTAGGAGTTACTTTGGCATTCTCAAATTGGGAATTATTAGATTAAACATTAGATTGATAATTTAATCTAGGTGATTGGTGGACATTAGGTGGGTTGTTTAAAATTGGTAGGCTTGGTAGTTGATCTAGTTTTCTCCTCATGTTAGACTCAACTAGTTGTCCGATTTGAGCTTCTAGCTAGGTGATAGATTGCTATTGAGTCAGAATCAATTGTTGAAGTTGGTTAAATCTATCATCGGCTAGATTGGTCTGTTGAGAAGGTGGGTATGATAGCTGGTTATCATATGATGGCTAGATAAACTGACTAGACTGACCATTATTATAGGCATAGCTTTGGTATTGGGGTCTATTCTGATAATTTTGCACTGATAGAGTTTGGGTCTAAGCCTGAGTCTATTGTGGTTTTCAAGAGAAATTAGGATGGTTTCTCCAGCCAGAGTTAAATGAATTTAAAAATGGATCATTAATCGGCTTGGAGTAGTCTTGAATAGCTTGAACTTGTTCTTGGATAAAAGATAAAAATTGTGCAGTCATAGGATATTCACTCACATGATGGGTTAGGCTAGCACAGATTGAATTGTTCACTTGATAATTAGAAGATAATGTGAATTGTGTAGGAGATTGTTGACCTAAGGTTAGGACTTGATCTAATTTCTAAGCAAAAAAATCCATTTTATTTAGCAAATTCGAATCAGTCTTAGGACCAGATTCTAGATGTTTAAATTCATGGATCCCTACCCAGGTTTGGTAGAAAGACAATGAAGCATGGTTAATTGAGTTTTTACTCAGGATTTTAAATAAGGTATAAGCTTCGTCCTCACTCTTATTCATGAATGCACCTTCACAGGATGCATCTACCATCTGTCTGTATTAATCTCCTAAACCCTCATAGAAAGCTTGATCTTTTTGCCATTTAGACAGAGCATGGTGTGGGAATTTTCTAAGAAATTCCTTAAGACTCTTCCATGACTCGTGAATCTGTTCCCTTGGAAGCTGAGCAAATCCAATGATAGCTCACCTCATAGTATTGGTTCGGCCTATGGGATAAAATTATTTAAGAAATTTACTTTGCAAGTTAGCCCAAGTTTTAATTAGTCTTCCTATTATGCCAAGCCAGTACTTGGCTTTGTCTTTTAATGATAAGAAAAATAAAATTAGTCTAAGGGCATCATTAGTTAAATTTTGAATTCTCACTGTAGAGCAGATTTCTAAGAATTCATCCAGATATTTATAAGGATCTTCATTGGTGTTCCCATAGAAAGATGGAAGCATCTAGATTGTAGTCGGCTTGATCTCATAGTGGGTAGCATGAATTTCAGGTAATTGGATACAAGTTGATAGGTTATAGGTAGAAGAAATAAAGTATTCCTTCATCTACTTAGGTGGTTCTCTAAAATTTTCAGCCATTTGGTTATCAGGTTTAATACAATTCAACCTTTTAATTTTATGGTTGAGTTCAACTAGATCAGGTAAAGTGATTTTCTACCATGCATGCATTAGTGCAACCCTAACGTATGTTCAAAAAAAATTTTAAAATTTTTTTTATATTTTTTATTATTTTATTATATTAAAGATTAATTATTTTATTTATTAATTAAATTAAATTATCATTTTTAATATATTTTTAGTTAGTTAAATTTAATTTTTATTTTATTTTATTTTATTTTTAGAGGAGAAAGAAGAAGAAAGAAAGAAGATTTCTAAAGAAGAGGTCCTAAGGAGTCCTAGAACTAAGAAGAGAGAGAAGAATTAAGTTTAATTAGATTTGATGTTGGTTAGCAATCAAGTTGGTCAATCAGCCCTGACAAAAGGTTATCCTAGATCTAGACAGCTCCTAACTGCCAAGGTCACCTTCAAGCCCTCTAAGTGTAGGATCAGCCAATCAACTAGTCAGGTAAGTATAAGGTCGGTGGGAGTCCCCTTATTGCTTGCTTTAGGCACTAATTGTGCTTAGCCAGGTAAGCTGGTGGAACCAATTAGAAACCACCTTCCTTTGAGCCTAGTCGTCCCTGAACCACTTTTCTAGACACCAGCTAGATTGACTAACCCTAACCTGGTTCAACTCTTAGAGTTTCTTATCCTATTGAGCTCGAGTTCCTAGGGTTGATGTCTAATTGATTTTAAAATTAAAGGCTTAGATCAATGCAGGATGCTAGTTGGTTGTTTATGGGCTAAGGAAGGATTATCAAATTTCCACCTTATCTTTTTTAATTGGGTTGTGCCCTTAATTTGGTTTAATATGAATATGCACAAAAAATTTTTAATCAAAAGATTTTATGCAATTTAAACTAGATGCATGCAACTAATTGAATTCTAAAAGGCTTACCTTGCCTCCAGTAATCACAAATAAAAATAAAAATAATATGATGTATGCTCTAAGCAGTTAGAATTTCTAATCTTATCATGAGATTTTTAATTAAATTTAAATAAATATTTTTTAAAATTAAATTAAAGATAAAATAAATAAATAAATAAAATGAAAAGGAACGAGCACTAGGGTTAGGATAGATCTTACCAAGCAAAACTCCTGGTTCTTTTTATTCTTTAATCTCTTTTTCTATAAAATAAAAAAAAAAATTAGCAAGCAATATTTATAAGAAAAAAAAAATTTATTTATAATTTATTTATAGAGAAATCAAAGGGATCAAAAATTTAATATCCGTGCCTTCCCGACAACGGTGCCAAAAATTTGATAGGAATGCGATGTTGTCGTTAAGACACCATGGTTATCAGTTTAATCTGACTTCTTAAAATAATTAAAAATTCATAGATAGTAGTGAGTTGAGTCGAATTCACAGGGAAGGTAGTGTTTTTAGATTTGAAATCTCTAATTTTACAAAAGAAAAAGAAAAGAGAAGAGTTTTGGGATCAAAAGTGAAGTCAAAAAATAAAAAAAATGAAAATTAAAAGGTGTAGGAATTTAAACTTGGTACTAAGATCTACTAGTTAGATCTTAGCATCTACTTGTAATAAAATAAAAAATAATAATTAAAATATAAAAATTAAATTATAATAAAAATAAGGAGCATAAATATAAATATTGCATTAAAAAGTTCATAATTTAAATATATAAAATAAAAAGAAAACAAAACAAGCTGATCTCTGATCTTGGATCGGTATTGATGGAAAGATGCTATAGAAGCCTAGCTCTTCTTCTCAACATCCATTGCTTCGAAGCAGCCAATGACCCATAGCCTGGCTTCACCCTATACCAAAGCTTCAACTTAATCTGAGATGTTGATTTCTGGAGGCCTGGGGTCCTTTTTATAGAGCTAGGAGGACTGGAGAGTTTTCTTCTGGGCAATGTAGGACTAAGGAGCTCTTTGATCATCAAAATATGAAGAAATTAGAGTGAAAATCAAATTAAGAGGAGCATTCTGGACTGTTGGATCTTCATCAGTTGGTTTTCTGATCGTCGGATTGCACTAGATCACTGATAGAATTTGAATCAAATCTAGAAATAACCACCACCGTCCGATCTTGACCGTAATCAACCACAACCATCCGATCGCACAATCACTATTTCCATGGACTGCATAGATCGATCGCACCGCACACCGCACTTAATTAGCACCTCCTATTGTAGAGTGAAAAGTCCAAAATATCCTATGAGCCACGATGGATTTCTATGGACCCTTTAAGGGTCTAGGTCCACCATGTGTCGCGCTATGATTCACCGATTTCTGCTGAGTTAACGGCCCATGCCTAGATCGTGGACCGACTAATCGCTTCAATGGCTGAGTCGACTTTGACGGCTTGGCTTGGATTGGTGGCTTGGCTTACGAAACCGGCTGAGCCCTTTTCTTTTTTTATTTAATTTTTATTTTATTTCTTTAGAAATTTATATCTTCTTCGTTTTAGCTCCATTTTGCTTCAAACTTATTTCGTTATGATCAAAAAAATGAGTTCTTTCCATTGATTATAAAATTTTATTTTTTTAATTATTTTTTAGTTAATTTTTTAATTAATAAAAATATGAATTTCTTAAAAAATATATATAAATTAATCATTAATTCTTAAAAATTAATATAAATTAATTGATAAATTAATACTTTTATTGGTGAATTTATGATACTTATCATCGACTCAGTCCAAAACTGAGCCATCCCAGTTCTGTGCCGTGCCAACAGTCCCGAACGCTCAGCTCTCTATTTTGCCTATGCACGAGACTTAGCCAACCCAATTTTGGACTGAGCTGGCTAACCTATAGAAAATATCCTTTCTATAGTCTCGATTCTTCAGCTTTGGTTCCTTACTTCACCTTATATCCCACCCTAACTCCTCCCCTAGCCTCCCAAGGCTTGGGAGCACTATAAATCCTCATAATTGAAAAACCTCAATGGATTTTTCAATTTACTTTTCTACTTCATGTCCGAATTTCTTAAACTTTTCAAAAGCTTCAGACTTGTGTCACATCAAATAAACATACCCATATCGAGATAGATCATCGATAAAGATGATGAAGTAGAAATAATTACCTCTGGCTGGCACATCAAATAGGCCACTTTTTTACTTCATGTGTGTACCAAGGCAAGAAGATCTGTGGCCCTTTCTCCATGTCCTACAAAAGAAAGCTTGGTCATTTTGCCGTGAAGGTGAAGAAAAAATTCTATTTTTTGGATCAGGTTCGTTCAGATCTGATTTAACCAAGAGGACTATTTCAAAAAAATTTTCTCTTGATCTAAATCAGATCTGATATTTTTAGATCTGATTATTTATTATTCTAAATAAAATAAAAAAGATAAATTAAATCAAATTTAATTTACCTTGATTTGGGTAATCCTATTACCCTGATGATGATCCTGATTGCAGCGGAAGGTTCTGGATCTTAGCCACGCAAGCGCCTGGCCTCTACCGGTATCCACTCGGGTTGGATCTGGAGATCCTCTTCTTCTCTATCACACCTCCAAAAATTAGATCTGGATCTGATCTGGAGGATCTTCAAAACTCTTTTGAAGATCTGCAGTCGTCCTTTTGCAGCAGCGCAGCCTTCTTGCTTTTTGATCGCCTTTCTCTTGATCTGAATCGCACCAACCTAAAGTCCAAAACCTTTTGGACGTGGAGAGGCAGAGGAGAGAAGAGACTATGGCATGGAGAAGGAGGGGAGAGGCAGCCTTGGGGCATGGGCAAGGGATTGAACTCTTGAAATTGAGTTGGGCGCAGGGTCTTATTTATAGACCCTGCTGTGATCCAACTCCTCTTCTTCTCAACCAATCACAACCCTTTGTGAAATCAGATCTAAATCTGATTGGTGGGAATAGAGTCCCCTGGATTCCTCCTTAGAGGGTCGCCTAAGACCAGTCAAACTTGGTTGGTCTTAAGAACTCAAAATTGGAATCCAAAAAGGAGAATGGAGTCCTTGTCCAACAAGGACTCCTGGAGTCCCCTGTCCAACTTGGCAAGGCTCCGGGCGCCATCCTCCTTGGGTGCACTCTCCCTAGGTTCTGGCAGGCCCCCTCCCTTTCCTCCAATAGGTAGCAAGTGGACAAAGTCAAAGTCTCTCTCCAATGGGTGTATGACAATGGTCAATGTTTGACCAGTCAAAGGTAGACTTTTGACCAAAGTCAAAGAACAAGAAATGGCAGGTGACCAAAAATGGCAGGTAATGTCTTACAAAATAAGACAACCTTTTCTGACTTGGACAACCTCCAGTCAGACCATATGAAGGCCTCTGATTGAGCACAAACTCCTTTGGCTCAGTCAGGACAACTTATTTATGATAGTAAAAGAAGAACGTTAGGTTCAATCGAGTGCTAGCACGATTTCCTTGAACCTAATTGAATCTCATTCAGATCAATTGAACTAGATCAGTTCAATTGATGATCACCAGATTCAAACCCTTGTTTGTGTGACCCAGTTAGGTTCAGTTCTGTATGGTAATGGGATATGTCATGATCTCTATCATCGACATCATCGAAACTCCTTTCGATGGATCAGAACTCTTCTGATTCGAACAGCTAGAATGATCGATCATCTAAATCATTCTAATTGCTCCCAAAATCCACCAGTGACACCTAGCAGTATATGGTGGCAACCCATCAGAGCTGAATGCGAACCTCTTGGTGCAGCTACCTGTGTGATTAAGTTCTTCTATCTTGAGCCCCGATCAGATTAGGGTTAAGGTGAACTCGTCAAACCCTAGTCTCTGTCATATGATGTAATCATTCGATTCGAGTCCAATGTGAAAATCTAAATAGAAACTCTTTCTATTATTTCACTCTACCATGGCCATGGGCTTCTGGACTTGATTCTCATGATCATCATAGGGCTGCTCCTCTACCACCGAGGTAGATAGATTCCATCTTGATGCAATCCAGTTCCTACAATGAACATGCTATAGCCAACATACACCTCAGGGTTCCATATGGCTAGGAGACCGAGTAATGGTGTAGTCAAACTATAACACCCTCAAGGTGAACTGCCGATGCACCTCAGGTCAAAGAACAGACACACTACTGCAGCATCGAGTCAGTCATTGACGAGAAGGTAGACTTCCTAATGACTACTCGAGGTGGTCACGCTCAGTGCCCTCGTTCTCTAACGAGTACCTGTACTCTCGCTCCGGTGTCTCCACACCGTAGACTCAAGACTCATCTACTAAAGAGAAGCGATTGTACACCAACCTTCCGGATCAATCACCATCCTCGTGATGATCCTATGGTCGGGAGCATTTTATGAGTTAATAATGATTATTCATGTCTTAAATTTTCAACTCTTGAAAATATGAATTATCATTACCATTAACTCAAAGGATGTATCACAGACACTAAATACACATATGTGATAGAAAATAACCCATTTTATTGATTATAGTCAAAATTATAATTTTGCCCCTAGAAGTGTATTACAAGTGTCAGCCAATTCTGGCTTCTAGGGCACATATATCTAACAATCTCCCACTTGTCCTAAAGCCAATTGGCTACAAGTCTAAGTCCCATCTTCTCAAGGTGGGCTTCGATCTTCTGCTGGCCCAACGGCTTTGTAAGTGGGTCTGCCACATTATCTGTGGAGTTGACTCTCTTGACCTCGACGTAACCCTTCTCGAGGTAATCGCGGATGAGGTGGTATCGCCGCTCAATGTGCTTGGATTTCTGGTGAGACCTCGGCTCCTTAGCAAGGGCTATGGCGCCATTGTTGTCGCAGTATAGAGGAATGGCATCTGATGGCATTACTCCAATTTCTATGCAGCAAACTTCTTGTACCAGAATGCTTCCTTCGCAGCCTCTGATGCAGCGATATATTCTGCTTCCATGGTGGAATCTGCTATCACGTTTGCTTGGAACTCTTCCAGCTGACAGCACCACCATTGCACACAAACAGACTCCCAGATGTCGACTTTCGATCATCTATATCGGACATGAAATCCGAGTCTGTGTATCCCTGGACTTGGAGTTCTCCATTACCAAAGACCAACATTATATCCTTAGTTCTTCTCAAGTACTTAAGGATACATTTCACAGAAGTCCAGTGTTCTTCACCTGGATTTGACTGATATCTGCTTGTGACACTCACAGCATGGGCTATATCAGGTCGTGTACATAGCATGGCATACATGAGGCTCCCTATTGCAGAAGCATAAGGGATCTTGCTCATGCGTTCTATTTCCTCAGGTGTGCTGGGGCACATCTTCTTGGAAAGATGAATACCATGTCTGAAGGGTATTAATCCCCTCTTAGAGTTTTCCATACTAAACCTCTTTAGTACTTCCTCTATGTACATCTTCTGTGAAAGTCCTAGCATCCTATTCGGTCTATCCCTATAGACCTTAATTCCTAGAATAAAGGATGCTTCACCTAGGTCTTTCATGGAGAATTCCTTGGACAACCACATTTTGACTGATGTCAACATGGGAATATCATTCCCAATAAGGAGGATGTCATCCACGTACAATACGAGGAAGACAACAGCGCTCCCACTGACCCTTTTTGAAAACACATGGTTCCTCTTCATTTTTGATGAAACCAAACTTTTTGATCACATCATTGAAACGAGTGTTCCAGCTCCGAGATGCTTGCTTAAGTCCATATATGGACCTTTGCAGCTTGCAAACCTTGTGATCAGTATCACTGGATGTGAAACCTAGCGGCTGTTCCATATAGATATCTTCCTCAAGATATCCATTTAAGAATGCCATTTTCACGTCCATTTGCCATATTTCATAATCGAAATAGGCTGCAACAGCAAGCAATGTGCGGATGGATTTTAGCATAGCCTACTGGGGAAAAGGTATCCTGATAGTCAATGCCTTCGCGTTGACTATAACCTTTTGCCACTAGTCTAGCCTTGAATGTCTCCACATTCCCATCTGCACCAATCTTTCTCTTGAAGATCCATTTACACCCAATAGGTACTATACCTTCTGGTGGATCTACCAAGGTCCAGACTTGGTTTGAGTGCATCGAGTCAATTTCTGACTTCATTGCCTCTAAGCCATTTCTCGGAGTCGATATCTGATATCGCCTCGTTGTAGGTTTTGGGATCATCACCATGAGCACCATTACCTACGAGGAACATTTCCTCTATTTTCCTCTGAAATAATACCTAAGTATCTTTCAGGGGGACGGAAAAACTCTTTTCGATCTACGAGGTGGAGGAGGTAGTGTTCTTATTGGCTCAACCTGATTTGGTTCCACTTGGTCCTTAGCTCGTTAGCTCTTGTGAGACTTTCTCATCAAGCTTAATCTGCTTTCTAATGCCACCATCTTGAATAAACTATTTTTCAAGAAAGATGGCTTGCCGACTCACAATCACATTATGATCTTCTAGAAAGTAGAAATAATATCCTAACGATTCTTTAGGATATCCTATGAATCGAGCTCTAAAGGATCTGAAGTCTAACTTGTCTGCTTGTTGTCTTTTGATATGAGCCGGACAACCCCAAATTCTGAGATGACTCAGACATGGTTTCTTACCATGCCATATCTCATATGGGGTGGTACGAACGGTTTTAAAAAAAATCCTATTCAGTAAATATATTATAGTTAACAGACTATGTCTCCCAAAAAAATCAAGAAGGTCTGTGTATTAGATATATGTGCCCTAGAAGCCAGAATTGGCTAACACTTATAATACACCTTTAGGGGCAAAATTATAATTTTGACTATAATCAATAAAATGGATTATTTTCTATCATATATGTGTATTTAGTGTCTGTGATACATCCTTTGAGTTAATGATAATGATAATTCATATTTTCAAGAGTTGAAAATTTAAGACATGAATAATCATTATTAACTCATAAAATGCTTCCGACCATAGGATCATCATGAGGATGGTGATTGATCCGGAAGGTTGGTGTACAATCGCTTCTCTTTAGTAGATGAGTCTTGAGTCTATGGTGTGGAGACATTGGAGCGAGAGTATAGATACTCGTTAGAGAATGAGGGCACTGAGCGTGACCACCTCGAGTAGTCATTAGGAAGTCTACCTTCTCGTCAATGACTGACTCGATGCTGCAGTAGTGTGTCTGGTTCTTTGACCTGAGGTGCATCGGTAGTTTCACCTTGAGGGTGTTATAGTTTGACTACACCATTACTCAGTCTCCTAGCCATTCGGAACCCTGAGGTGTATGTTGGCTATAGCATGTTCATTGTAGAAACTGGATTGCATCAAGATGGAATCTATCTACCTCGGTGGTAGAGGAGCAGCCCTATGATGATCATGAGAATCAAGTTCAGAATCCCATGGCCATGGCAGAGTGAAATTAATAGAAAGAGTTTCTATTTAGATTTTCACATTGGACTTGACTTGAATGATTACATCATATGGTAGAAACTAGGGTTTGATGAGTTCAACTTAACCCTAATCTGATCGGGGCTCAAGATAGAAGAACTTAATCACATAGGTAGCTGCACCAAGAGGTTCGCATTCAGCTCTGATGGGTTGCCACCATATACTGCTAGGTGTCACTGGTGGATTTTGGGAGCAATTAGAATGATTTAGATGATCGATCATTCTAGCTGTTCGAATCAGAAGAGTTCTGATCCATCGAAAAGAGTTTCGATGATGTCGATGATAGAGATCATGACATATCCCATTACCATACAGAACTGAACCTAACTGGGTCACACAAATAAGGGTTTGAATCTGGTGATCATCAATTGAACTGATCCAGTTCAATTGATCTGAATGAGATTCAATTAGGTTCAAAAAATCGTGCTAGCACTCGATTGAACCTAACGTTCTTCTTTTACTATCATAAATAGTTGTCCTGACTGAGCCAAAGGAGTTTGTGCTCAATCAGAGGCCTTCACTTGGCCTAATTAGAATCTGTCCAAGTCAGAAAAAGGGTTGTCTTATTTTGTAAGACAATACCTGCCATTTTTGCGTACCATCTCCTTTCTCCTTGACTTTAGTCAAAAGTTAACTTTGACTTGGCAAATGTTGACCATTGACTTTGACTTTTCGCTGGTGTCACGGCACCTATTGGAGCTGTGGGGGCTGTCACCCTGCTAGAACTGCAAGGAGGAGGGCGCACACCTTAGCGCGTGGCCAAGCTGGAGGCCCTAGGAGTCCCTGTTGGACAGGGACTCTCTCCTTTTGGATTTCGATTAGACTCCTCCTAAAGACCAACTTTGGACTGTCTTAGGCACCACCTAAGGATGAATCCAAGAGACTCTATTCCACCAATCAAATTTAGATCTGATTTCACAAAGGTTGTGATTGTTGGGAAGAAGAGGAGTTGGATCACGCGATAGTCATAAATAAGACCCTGCCCAACTCAAAACAAATATGAATTCTCTATGCCCCAAGCGCTGTCTCTCCCCTCCTCCATGCCAGCCATCTTCTCCTCTCTCCTCTCCATGCCAAGTAGTTTGGGATCTTAGTTGGCGGCAATCAAGAAGAAAAGCGACAGAAAGCTAGAAGGTTGCTGCTCCAAAGGACAACGCTGATCTTCGAAGAGTTTTGAGATCCTCCAAATTAGATTAAGATTAACTTTTTGGAGACTGTGATAGAGAAGAGAGGATCTCTAATTTAAGTGGATACTGATAGAGGCCAGGCACTTGCGGCTAGATCCAGAACCTTCCCTGCTTAAGGCATATCAACGGGTAATAGGATCTTATCAACATCAGTAAATTAAGTTGATTAATTTATCTATATTTTATTTTAATGTATTAAAAAATAAAATCATATCTAAAATTTCAAATTTATCTAGATCAAAGAAAAATTTTGAAATATATCTCTTGTCGATCAATCTGAATGAATCTGATCAAAAAATCAGGATTTCCTCTAACTGGTATCAGAGCCAATGTTCTAAAGTGAATTGTTATTTTAAATTTATTTTAATTAAAAGAAATAATATTTAGATATACATGAGATGTGATCTGATCTAAAATTAGAAAAATTAAAATTAAATGATTTGACTAAGATTAGAAAATATGCATGACTAGTTCTAAAATAGAATAGTTCTATAGAATAGTCTTGATGTTACAATTTACTTTGATTAAATCATATTTTAGATCTATTTATTTACTATTTTTTTAATATTATAATTATTATAATAAATCTAAAAATAGTAAATAAAAATTATTTTAATTTAAACATATAGAGATATGATATAATGCATGTTAACTAGTTTAGAATAGTTCTACATAGTTTCTAGATTAGAGTTTATTTTGATAGAGATCAATTTAAATTAATTTTTTTAGATTATTATGAGATAATTTGATCTATAAAATATGGCATGATTCGATACATGTGATGTAAATGCAAAAATAATGCATGATTTGAATTAATTGTATATGAGATATATGATATAGGATCTAAAAACTAATTTTGTAGTATTACTATTCATTTGATTAAGGCATTCCTCTTGGCCGTCTGGTCATACGAACAAAGAAGGGTTTAAAGACCGCTCTCCTTCCCCATTCGATGGGGTGTTTCTTATGATGTGTAGGGTGCCTTACGTATTCCCTTAATCCAAAAATCCAAAACTTACTTTCTGCAGAACCCTAGATCCTGAAATTCTAAGATTTATCTGTGTATACTTTATTTATGAACCCTATTTAATTAAAGAATTAAGATTATGAAATATTAATTAGATCTAAAATTGAGAATTTTTAGATCTAAGACATATTCATTTAATACTGGTTCAGGCTTTGGTTAGCTCAATTAGGTCTTAAGCGGATTTGATCAAATCGAATCAAGAGTTGTTAGATAGGATCAACAATGCTTAAATTGACCAGTATAATAGGATTAAGTCTGGGTCAAAATCGGTCATCGATCAAGTTAAGACCTAATAGGCTCAGAGGTTAGAGTCTGGATTGTAGGCCTAACCCAATTCATTCTGGCTCAATAATTTTTCTGTCTTAAAGGTAAAGTTTGGCACATACGGACGACTAATTTTTTAATTGGGCAAGCTACTACGACCTTGAAATGCACTTCTTATACGAGTTAATGGCATATATGCTCTTCCATCGATCTTCAATCTTACCTAGCCATTATTCTGTTGGACCAGTTCTGATTTAGAGGTGGTCAATATCTAAGCTAACCCCATGTCCACTTGGTTAGGTCATAATTGTTATGAACTATGACAAGTCTAGTTTAATGAGTACCTGAATCAATTCTCTCTAAGAAAAGATTAAATCTTGGGTTTCTCCACTTGTGATATGCCGGGCCCTTCTTCGGGTTGATAATTGTTCTTGGCTGGGTACAGGTCTAAGTTACACTGGGAGATGCAACCATGTCTATTTAGGCATTGGAATGCTATGGGTGGAAGATGAGTTGGGGCTGCAATATTTTGGAGACAGTGAGAGACTTAATTAGAAAATTCAGTTATGCAAAAATGGTGATCTAACTTAACTAGGAGTGGATCATTTATTTCGGAATATGATGAGATTCATGAATTAGAGACCAAGTTTGGATGCACCATGATTAGAGAATCATTGATAAGAGTTGTTCACTCATTGGCTAACCCATCACCAATAACTGTTTAGGTGGGTGATAAGTCAATTGGTGAGACCGCACCATCCACTAAAAAAATTAATCGTGAAGATTTTTGCATCTCTAAGAGGGGTGTAGGGATCCGTGAAATAGTAGGAGCTAATTTATTTTAAAAATAAAATTTCTAACAAATTTGGTCAAGTCATAATTACAGTATCTAACTAAAATCTTTGACTCTTATAGGAAAATGTCTGCATCCAATCCATTAGCACGTATCCTGGACACACATATAAGCTGATTGAACCCAATTAATAAAATTGGCTCAGAAACTACAAAATTTATTTTGTTTCGAGAAGTTAAACCACTGTATTGAACAGCCCTCCCACCTGCCAGCCCGTCCATCCACTGAATAGAGAGCATCTCTAGAAAAATGGATAGATGAAGATAATAAGGCCAGATATTACATGTTGGGCTCGATGTCTGATGAGCTCCAGCGCCAACATGAAGATATCGGGACTGCTCGCTAAATGTTGGCTCACCTACAAGAGATGTTTGGTGAACAGAGTCGCGCAGCCAAGTATCAAGTCACGAAATGATTTTCTAAGGCTAAGACGTGCGATGGGCAGTCAGTCCAAGATCACTGTCTGATGATGATTAAGAACTTGGAAGAGCTTGAGAGACTCGGTGCAAAGTTAGACTTAGATCTATAGAATGATGTTATTCTGCAATCCTTGACTGATGCATATAGGCAATTCATCATGAATTACCACATGCATAAACTTTAAAATTTCTTAGCCGAATTGATGAACATGCTGGTCACCGTTGAGCTTTCTATGAAGGGTTCTAAAGGCTCAGTTCTTGCTATGGAACGGACTTCTTCCAAAAGAAAGTCTTTTAGAAAAAAAAAGAAGTCTGCAAAAAAGTAGAAGGTGGAAGGAGGAAAGAAGAAGAAGGTAGAGCCGAAGAAGAAGGCTGCTATCAAAGAAAAGTGTTTCCATTGCAATAGCGACGGCCACTGAAAGTGAAACTATCCTACTTACCTGGCCACCCTGAAGAACAAGAAGGAAGGTCCTTCTGGAGGTATGCTCATTATTGAGTCTAACCTTACAGTTTCTGCTGCATCTAGTTGGGTGCTTAACTCTGGTTCTAGTGCTCTTTCTGTGCACTGTCATGTAGGGGTTTGAGGATAGCAGGAGGCTGAGGGATGGAGACATGATCCTACACATCGGAAATAGAGCAAGAGTTGCTGCAGTGGTAGTGGAAACATACCCTATTTGATTACCATCTGGTTTAGACTTAGTTTTGAAAGACTGTTATTATGTGCCCATAGCTAGCAGAAATATGATTTCTATTTCTTGCTTAGCACTAGAAGGCTATGTGATTACCTTCTTTAAGGAGCATTGTAACATTCTTTATGAAAGAAATAAAATTGCAAATGGTTTCCTTATTAACGGTCTTTATCAGCTACATATTGATGTATTTGTTCTAACTATTGAGCAAAACGTGAATACCAAATGACCTACGGATAGTCCAAATGATAGGTAACTATGGCACCTAAGATTAGGTCATATAGCAGAAGACAGATTCAACAAATTGGAGAAAAATGGGCTATTGAGTCCTTTGACTTTTGAGTCATATCCAACTTGTGAATCTTGTCTTCAAGGAAAAATGACTAAACTCCCTTTCGTAGGACATGGGGAAAGGGCCACAGATCTTTTTGTCCTAGTACATATTGATGTGTGCGGCCCATTTGATGTATCGGCTAGAGGCAATTTTCTATACTTCATCATCTTTACGAACGATCTGTCTAGGTATGGGTATGTGTATCTTTTGAGACATAAGTCTGAAGCTTTTGAAAAGTTCAAAGAATTCAGACATGAAGCAGAAAAACAAACTGAAAAACCCATTAAGGTTCTTCAATCAGATTGAGGAGGTGAATACCATAGCTGGAAATTTCTAAACTATCTCAAAGAAAATAGCATAGTCTCTCAATGGACTCCACCAGGAACACCTCAACTCAATGGAGTTTCGGAACAGAAAAATTGGACTCTATTGGATATGGTCCAATCCATGATGAGCTTCACAGACCTCCTTGATTTTCTTTGGGATACTCATTCTTAACTTCAATTTATCTACTGAATAAGGTCCCTCTAAAATCATTCCTACCACACCGTATGAGATATAGCACAGTAAGAAATCAAGTCTGAGTCATCTCAGAATTTGGATTGTCCGGCTCATGTCAAAAGACAACAAGTGGATAGGTTAGAGTTTAGGTCCTTCAAAGCTCGATTCATAGGATATCCTAAAGAGTCATTAGGATACTATTTCTACATTCTAAAAGACCACAATGTGATTGTGAGTCGACATGCCATCTTTCTTAAAAAAATTTTATTCAAGATAGCGGCATTGGAAAGCAATTGATTAAGCTTGATGAGAAGCTCTCACAAGTACAATGAGCTAAGGACCAATTGGAATCAAGTCAGGTTGAGCCAATAAGAACACTACCTCCTCCACCTCGTA
>QRFJ01001208.1:191107-320595 GCA_006176705.1 Cocos nucifera
CTAAAAGGCTCAGTTCTTGCTATGGAACGGACTTCTTCCAAAGAAAGTCTTTTAGAAAAAAAAAGAAGTCTGCAAAAAAGTAGAAGGTGGAAGGAGGAAAGAAGAAGAAGGTAGAGCCGAAGAAGAAGGCTGCTATCAAAGAAAAGTGTTTCCATTGCAATAGCGACGGCCACTGAAAGTGAAACTATCCTACTTACCTGGCCACCCTGAAGAACAAGAAGGAAGGTCCTTCTGGAGGTATGCTCATTATTGAGTCTAACCTTACAGTTTCTGCTGCATCTAGTTGGGTGCTTAACTCTGGTTCTAGTGCTCTTCTGTGCACTGTCATGTAGGGTCTTGAGGATAGCAGGAGGCTGAGGGATGGAGACATGATCCTACACATCGGAAATAGAGCAAGAGTTGCTGCAGTGGTAGTGGAAACATACCCTATTTGATTACCATCTGGTTTAGACTTAGTTTTGAAAGACTGTTATTAATGTCCATAGCTAGCAGAAATATGATTTCTATTTCTTGCTTAGCACTAGAAGGCTATGTGATTACCTTCTTTAAGGAGCATTGTAACATTCTTTATGAAAGAAATAAAATTGCAAATGGTTTCCTTATTAACGGTCTTTATCAGCTACATATTGATGTATTTGTTCTAACTATTGAGCAAAACGTGAAATGACCAATGACCTACGGATAGTCCAAATATAGACTATGGCCCTGCCAGATTGTCATATAGCAGAAGACGATTCAACAAATTGGAGAAAATGGGCTAGTTAGTCTTGAACTTTTGAGTTATATCCAACTTGTGAATCTTGTCTTCAAGGAAAAATGACTAAACTCCCTTTCGTAGGACATGGGGAAGAGGCCAAAGATCTTTTTTGTCCTAGTACATATTGATGTTGCGGCCCATTTGATGTATCGCTAGAGGCAATTTTCTATACTTCATCATCTTTACGAACGATCTGTCTAGGTATGGGTATGTGTATCTTTTGAGACATAAGTCTGAAGCTTTTGAAAAGTTCAAAGAATTCAGACATGAAGCAGAAAAACAAACTGAAAAACCCATTAAGGTTCTTCAATCAGATTGAGGAGGTGAATACCATAGCTGGAAATTTCTAAACTATCTCAAAGAAAATAGCATAGTCTCTCAATGGACTCCACCAGGAACACCTCAACTCAATGGAGTTTCGGAACAGAAAAATTGGACTCTATTGGATATGGTCCAATCCATGATGAGCTTCACAGACCTCCTTGATTTTCTTTGGGGATACTCATTCTTAACTTCAATTTATCTACTGAATAAGGTTCCCTCTAAAATCATTCCTACCACACCGTATGAGATATAGCACAGTAAGAAATCAAGTCTGAGTCATCTCAGAATTTGGGATTGTCCGGCTCATGTCAAAAGACAACAAGTGGATAGGTTAGAGTTTAGGTCCTTCAAAGCTCGATTCATAGGATATCCTAAAGAGTCATTAGGATACTATTTCTACATTCTAAAAGACCACAATGTGATTGTGAGTCGACATGCCATCTTTCTTAAAAAATAGTTTATTCAAGATAGCGGCATTGGAAAGCAGATTAAGCTTGATGAGAAAGTCTCACAAGTACAATGAGCTAAGGACCAATTGGAATCAAGTCAGGTTGAGCCAATAAGAACACTACCTCCTCCACCTCGTAGATCGAAAAGAGTTTTCCATTCCTCCTGAAAGATACTTAGGTATTATTTTAGAGGAAGTAGAGAAAATGTTCCTCGTAGGTAATGGTGCTCATGGTGACGATCCCAAAACCTACAACGAGGCGATATCAGATATCGACTCCAAGAAATGGCTAGAGGCAATGCAGTCAGAAATTGACTCGATACACTCAAATCCAATCTAGACTCTGTAGATCCATCAGAAGGTATAGTACCTTATCAGTGTAAATAGATCTTCCAGAGAAAGATTGGTGCAGATGGAAATTGGAGACATTCAAGCCAGACTAGTGGCAAAAGGTTATAGTCAACGGAAAGGCATTGACTATCAGGATATCTTTTCTCTAGTGGCTACACTAAAAGCAATTCACACATTGTTTGCCGTTGCAGCCTATTTCGATTATGAAATATGGAAAATGGACGTAAAAACGACGTTCTTAAATGGATATCTTGAGGAAGATATCTATATGGAGCAGTCGCTAGGTTTCACATCCAGTGATACTGATCATAAGGTTTGCAAGCTGCAAAGGTCTATATATGGTCTTAAGCAAGTATCTCAAAGCTGGAACACTCGTTTTAATGATGTAATCAAAATGTTTGGTTTCATCAAAAATGAAGAGGAATCGTGTGTCTTCAAAAAGGTCAGTGGAAGTGCTGTTGTCTTCCTCGTATTGTACGTGGATGACATCCTCCTTATTGAGAATGATATTTCCATGTTGACGACAGTCAAAATATGGTTGTCCAAGGGATTCTCCATGAAAGACCTAGGTGAAGCATCCTTTATTCCAGGAATTAAGGTCTATAGGGATAGACCGAATTGGATGCTAGGACTTTCATAGAAGATGTACATAGAGGAAGTACTAAAGAGGTTTAGTATGAAAAACTCTAAGAGGGGATTAATACCCTTCAGACATGGTATTCATCTTTCCAAGAAGATGTGCCGTAGCACACCTGAGGAAATAGAATTCATGAGCAAGATCCCTTATGCTTCATCAATAGGGAGCCTCATGTATGCCATGCTATGTACACGACCTGATATAGCCCATGCTGTGAGTGTCACAAGCAGATATCAGTCAAATCCAGATGAAGAACACTGGACTTCTATGAAATGTATCCTTAAGTACTGAAGAAGAACTAAGGATATGATGTTGGTCTTTGGTAATGGAGAACTCCAAGTCCATGGATACACAAACTCAGATTTCATGTCCGATGTAGATGATCGAAAGTTGACATTTGGGAGTCTGTTTGTGTGCAATGGTGGTGCTGTCAGTTGGAAGAGTTCCAAGTAGACCATGATAGCAGATTCTAGCATTGAAGTAGAATATATCGCTGCATCAGAGGCTACGAAGGAAGCATTCTGGTACATGAAGTTTGTTGCAGAAATCGGAGTAATGCCATCAGATGCCATTCCTTTGTACTGCGATAATAATGGTGCCATAGCCCTTGCTAAGGAGCCGAGGTCTCACCAGAAATCCAAGCGTATCAAGCGGTGATACCACCTAATCCGTGATTACCTCGAGAAGAATTACGTCGAGGTTAAGAGAGTTGACTCCGCAGATAATGTGGCAGACCCACTTAGAAAGCCGTTCGGCCAGCAGAAGATCGAAGCCCACCATGAGATGATGGGACTTAGACTTGTATCCAATTGGCTTTAGGACAAGTGGGAGATTATTAGATATATGTGCCCTAGAAGCCAAAATTGGCTGACACTTATAATACACTTCTAGAGGCAAAATTATAATTTTGACTATAATCAATAAAATGGATTATTTTCTATCACATATGTGTATTTAGTGTCTGTGATACATCCTTTGAGTTAATGGTAATGATAATTCATATTTTCAAGAGTTGAAAATTTAAGACATGAATAATCATTATTAACTCATAAAATGCTCCCAACCATAAGATCATCACGAGGATGGTGATTGATCCGAAAGATTGGTGTACAATCGCTTCTCTTTAGTAAATGAATCTTGAGTCTACGGTGTGGAGATATCGGAGCGAAAGTATAGCTACTCATTAGAGAACGACGACACTGAGCGTGACCATCTCGATTAGTCATTAGGAAGTCTACCTTCTCGTCAATGACTAACTCGATGCGGCAGTAGTGTGTCTGGTTCTTTGACCTGAGGTGCATCGACAGTTCACTTTGAGGATGTTATAGTTTGACTACACCATAACTCGATCCCCTAGCCATTCGGTGTTAGATATATGTGCCATAGAAGCCAGAATTGGTTGATACCTATAATAACTTCTAGGGGCAAAATTATAATTTTGACTATAATCAATAAAATGGGTTATTTTCTATCACATATGAGTATTTAGTGTCTGTTATACATCCTTTGAGTTAATGGTAATTATAATTCATATTTTCAAGAGTTAAAAATTTAAGACATGAATAATCATTATTAACTCATAAAATGCTTCCGACCATAGGATCATCACGAGGATAGTGATTGATCCGGAAGGTTGGTGTACAATTGCTTCTCTTTAGTAGATGAGTATTGAGTCTACATTGTGGAGACACCGAAGCGAGAGTACAGGTACTCATTAGAGAACGAGGGCACTGAGCATGACCACCTCGAGTAGTCAATAGGAAGACTAACTTCTAGTCAATGACTGACTCGATGCTGTAGTGGTGCGTCTGGTTCTTTGACCTGAGGTGCATCGGTAGTTCACCTTGAGGGTGTTATAGTTTGACTACACCATAACTCGATCTCCTAGCCATTCGAAACCCTGAGGTGTATGTTGGTTATAGCATGTTCATTGTAGGAACTGGATTGCATCAAGATGGAATCTATCTACCTAGGTGGTAGAGGAGCAGCCCTATGATGATCATAAGAATCAAGTCCAGAAGCCCATGGCCAAGGTAGAGTGATATAATAGAAAGAGTTTCTATTTAGGTTTTCACATCGGACTTGAATTGAATGATTACATCTTGTGACAGAAACTAGGGTTTGATGAGTTCACCTTAACATTAATCTGATCGGGGCTTAAGATAGAAGAACAAAATTACATAGGTACCTGCACCAAGAGGTTCACATTTAGCTCTGATGGGTTGCCACCATATACTACTAGGTGTTACTGGTGGATTTTGGGAGCAATTAGAATGATTTAGATGATCGATCATTCTAGCTGTTCGAATCAGAAGAGTTCTGATCCATCGAAAGGAGTTTCGATGATGTCGGTGATAGAGATCTTGACATATCCCATTACCATATAGAACTGAACCTAACTGGGTCACATAAACAAGGATTTTAATTTGGTGATCATCAATTGAATTGGTCTAGTTCAATTGATCTGAATAAGATTCAATTAGGTTCAAGGAAATTATGCTAGCACTCGATTAAACCTAACGTTCTTCTTTTACTATCATAAATAGTTGTCCTAACTGAGCCAAAGGAGTTTGTACTCGATCAGAGGTCTTCACTTGGCCTTACTAGAGCTTGTCTAGATTAGAAAAGGGTTGTCTTATTTTGTAAGACAATACCTGCCATTTTTTGTCGCCTACCATTTCTCATCCTTGGACTTTAGTCAAAAGTTAACCTTTGACTGGTCAAATGTTGACCATTGATACTTTGACTTCTGTCTGTGTGTCACGCACCTATTGGGGAGCTGGTGGGGGCTTGTCACCCTGCTAGAACCTAGCAAGGAGGAGGGTGCACGCCACCCTTTGCGTGTGCCCAAGCTGGAGGCGCCTAGGAGTCCCTGTTGGACAGGGACTCCATCTCCTTTTTGGATTTCGATTAGACTCCTCCTAAGAACCAACTTTGACTGGTCTTAGGCACCACCTAAGGATGAATCCAAGAGACTCTATTTCCACCAATCAAATTTAGATCTGATTTCACAAAGGGTTGTGATTGGTTGGGAAGAAGAGGAGTTGGATCACGCGTAGTCCATAAATAAGACCCTGCGCCCAACTCAAAAGACAATTGAATTCTCTATGCCCCAAGGCTGTTTGTCTCTCCCTCCTCCATGCCAAGCCTATCTTCTCCCTCTCCTCTCCATGCCCAAAGTAGTTTGGGATCTTAGTTGGCGCAATCCAGGCAAAAGAAAGGCGACAGAAAGCTAGAAGGTTGCGCTGCTACAAAGGACAACTGCTGATCTTCGAAAGGTATTTTGAAGATCCTCCAAATTAGATTTAGATTTAATTTTTGGAGACATGATAGAGAAGAAGAGGATCTCTAGATCCAGTTCAAGTGGATACTGATAGAGGCCAGGCACTTGCGTGGCTAGATCCAGAACCTTCCGCTGCTTATAGGATCATCAACGGGTAATAGGATTACTCTACATCATGGTAAATTAAGTTTGATTTAATTTAGCTTATTTTATTTTAATGATTATAATAAGAATAATCAGATCTAAAATATTCCAAATTTGATCTAGATCAAAGAAAAAAAATTTTGAAATATATCTCTTGATCCGATCAGATCTGAATGAATCTGATCCAAAAAATCAGGATTTTCCCTCTAACTGGTATCAGAGCCAAGATTCTAAAGTGTTTAGATCTGATTTTAAATTTATTTTAATTAAAAGATAAGTAATTTTAGATGTTACATGAGATGTGATCTGATCTAAAATTAGAAAAATTAAAATTAAATGATTTGAAACTAAGATTAGAAAATATGCATGACTAGTTCTAAAATAGAATAGTTCTATAGAATAGTCTTGCATGTTTACAATTTACTTTGATTAAATCATATTTTAGATCTATTTATTTACTATTTTTTTATATTATAATTATTATAAGAATATCTAAAAAATAGTAAATAAAATTATTTAATTTTAATATCATATGAGATATGATTGATGCATGTCTAAACTAGTTGTAGAATAGTTCTACATAGTTGTCTAGATTAGAATTTATTTTGATTAGATCAATTTAAATCTAATTGATGGGTTGGGCTAGCACAGATTGAATTGTTCACTTGATAATTAGAAGATGATGTGAATTGTGTAGGAGATTGTTGACCTAAGGTTAGGACTTGATCTAATATCTGAGCAAGAAAGTCCACTTTATTTATCAAATTCGAATCAGTCTTAGGACTAGATTCTAGATGTTTAAATTCATGGATCCCTACCCAGGTTTGGTAGAAAGACAACGAAGCATGGTTAATTGAGTTTTCACTCAGGATTTCAAATAAGGTATAAGCTTCGTCCTCACTCTTATTCATGAATGCGCCTCCATAGGATGCATCTACCATCTGTCTGTATTAATCTCCTAAACCCTCATAGAAAGCTTGAACTATTTGCCATTTAGACAGACTGTGGTGTAGACATTTTCTAAGAAATTCCTTAAGTCTCTTCCATGACTCGTGAATCTGTTCCCCTGGAAGCTAAGCAAATCCAATGATAGCACACCTCATAGTATTGGTTCGGCCTATGGGATAAATTTTTTTAAGAAATTCACTTTGCAAGTTAGCCCAAGTTTTAATTAGTCTCCCTATTATGCCAAGCCAGTACTTGGCTTTGTCTTTTAATGATAAGAAAAATAAAATTAGTCTAAGGGCATCATTAGTTAAATTTTGAATTCTCACTGTAGAGTAGATTTCTAAGAATTTATCCAAATATTTATAAGGATCCTCATTGGTGTTCCCATAGAAAGATGGAAGCATCTAGATTGTAGTCGGCTTGATCTCATAGTGGGTAGCATGAATTTCAGATAATTGGATACAAGTTGATAGGTTATAGGTAGAAGAAATAAAGTATTCCTTCATCTACTTAGGTGGTTCTCTAAAATTTTTAGCCATTTGGTAATCAGGTTTAATACAATTCAGCCTTTTAATTTTATGGTTGAGTTCAACTAGATCAGGTAAAGTAATTTTCTACCATGCATGCACTAGTGCAACCCTAACATATGGTTCAAAAAAATTTTTAAAAATATTTTTATATTTTTTATTATTTTATTATATTAAAAATTAATTATTTTATTTATTAATTAAATTATCATTTTTAATATATTTTTAGTTAGCAAATTTAATTTTTATTTTATTTTATTTTATTTTTAGAGGAGAAAGAAGAAGAAAGAAGGAAGATTTCTAAAGAAGAGGTCCTAAGGAGTCCTAAAACTAAGAAGAGAGAGAAGAATTAAGTTTAATTAGATTTGATGTTGGTTAGCAATCAAGTTGGTCAATCAGTCCTGACTAAAGGTTATCTTAGATCTAGACAGCTCCTAACTGCCAAGGTCACCTTCAAGCCCTCTAAGTGTAGGATCAGCCAATCAACTAGCCAGGTAAGTGTAAGGTCGGTGGGAGTCCCCCCGTTGCTTGCTTTAGGCACTAATTATGCTTAGCTAGGTAAGCTAACGAAACCAATTAGAAACCATCTTCCTTTGAGCCTAGTCATCCCTGAACCACTTTCCTAGACACCAGTCAAATTGACTAACCCTAACCTGGTTCAACTCTTAGGGTTTCTTATCCTATTGAGCTTGAGTTCCTAGGGCTGATGTCTAATTAATTTTAAAATTAAAGACTTAGGTCAATGCAGGATGCTGGTTGATTGTTTGTGGGCTAAAGAAGGGTTATCAAATCCCCACCTTATCTTTTTTAATTTGGTTGTGCCCTTAATTTGGTTTAATATGAATATGCACAAAAAATTTTTAATCAAAAGGCTCTGTGCAATTTAAACTAGATGCACGTAACTAATAGAATTCTAAAAGACTTACCTTGCCTTCAGTAATCACAAATAAAAATAAAAATAAAAATAAAAATAATATGATGTATGCTCTAAGTAGTTAGAATTTCTAATCTTATCATTAGATTTTTAATTAGATTTAAATAAATATTTTTTTAAAATTAATTTAAAAATATAATAAATAAATAAATAAAATAAAAAGGAATAAGAACTAGGGTTAGGATTGATCTTACCAAGCAAAACTTCTGGTTCTTTTTGTTCTTTAATCTCTTTTTCTGCAAAATAATAAAAAAAATTAGCAAGCAATATTTATAAGCAAAAAAAAATTTATTTATAATTTATTTATAGGGAAATCAAAGAGATCAAAAATTTAATGTCCGTGCCTTCCTGGCAACGGTGCCAAAAATTTGATAGGAATGCGATGTTGTCGTTAAGACACCGTGTTTATCAGTTTAATCTGACTTCTTAAAATAATTAAAAATTCATAGATAGTAGTGAGTTGGGTCGAATCCACAGGGAAGGTAGTGTTTTTAGATTTGAAATCTTTAATTTTACAAAAAAAAAAGAAAAGAGAAGAGTTTTGGGATCAAAAGTGAAGTCAAAAAATAAAAAAAATGAAAATTAAAAGGTGCAGGAATTTAAACTTTGTACTAAGATCTACTAGTTAGATCTTAGCATCTACTTATAATAAAACAAAAAATAATAATTAAAATATAAAAATTAAATTATAATAAAAATAAAGAGCATAAAAATAAATATTGCATTAAAAAGTTCATAATTTAAATACATAAAATAAAAAGAAAATAAAATAAGCTGATCTCTGATCTTGGATCGGCATTGATGGAAAGATGCTGTAGAAGCCTAGCTCTTCTTCTCGGCATCCGTTGCTTCGAAGTAGCCATTAACCCATAGCCTAGCTTCACCCTATACCAAAGCTTCAACTTAATCTAAGATGTTGATTTTTGGAGGCCTGGGGTCCTTTTTATAGAGCTAGGAGGATTGGAGAGTTTTCTTCTGGGCAATGTAGGACTAAGGAGCTCTTTGATCATCAAAATACGAAGAAATTAGAGTGGAAATCGAATTAAGAGGTGCATTTTGGACTGTTGGATCTTCATCAGTTGGTTTTTTGATCGTCGGATTGTACCAGATCACTGATAGAATTTGAGTCAAATCTAGAAATAACCACCACCGTCCGATCTTGACCGTAATCAACCACAACCGTCCGATCGCACAATTACTATTTCCATGGACCGCAAGGACCGATCGCACCACACATCGCAATCAATTAGCACCTCCTATTGCAGAGTGAAAAGTCCAAAATATCCTATGAGCTACGATGGATTTCTGTGGACCCTTTAAGGGTCTAGGTCCGCCATGTGTCGCGCTATGATTCACCGATTTTTACTGAGCTGACGGCCCACGCCTAGATCGTGGACCGACTGATGTCTTCAATGGCTGAGTCAGCTTTGATGGCTTGGCTTGGCTTGGTGGCTTGGCTTACGGAGCCGACTGAGCCCTTTTCTTTTTTTATTTAATTTTTATTTTATTTCTTTAGAAATTTATATCTTCTTCGTTTAAGATCTATTTTGCTTCAAACTTATTTCATTATGATCAAAAAAATGAGTTCTTTCCATTGATTATGAAATTTTATTTTTTTATTTTTTTTATTTTTTAGTTAATTTTTTAATTAATAAAAATATGAATTTCTTATAAAATATATATAAATTGATCATTAATTTTTAAAAATTAATATAAATTAATTGATAAATTAATACTTTTATTGGTGAATTTATGATACTTATCATCGACTCAGTCCAAAATTGAGCCATCCCAGTTCTGTGCCATGCCAATAGTCTCGAACGCTCAGCTCTCTATTTTGCCTATGCACTGAGACTTAGCCGACCCAGTTTTGGACTGAGCTGGCTAACCTATAGAAAATATACTTTCTACAGTCTTGATTCTTCAGCTTTGATTTCTTACTTCACCTTGTATCCCAGGTCTTCGAAGCACCAACGAAGCCCCTGGAATCCCTAGAGCCAACACCCTAACTCCTCCCCTGGCCTCCCAAGGCTTGGGAGCACCATAAATCCTCACAATTGAAGAACCTTAATGAATTTTTCAATTTGCTTTTCTACTTCATGTCCGAATTTCTTAAACTTTTCAAAAGATTCAGACTTGTGTCACATCAAATAAACATACCCATACCGAGATAGATCATTGATAATGATGATGAAGTAGACATAATTACCTCTGGCCGGCACATCAAATAGGCCACTTTTCTACTTCATGTGTGTTCCAAGGCAAGAAGATCTGTGGCCCTTTCTCCATGTCCTACAAAAGAAAGCTTGGTCATTTTGCCATGAAGGTGAAGGAAAAATTCTATTTTTTGGATCAGGTTCGTTCAGATTTGATTTAACCAAGAGGAATATTTCAAAAAAAATTTCTCTTAGATCTAAATCAGATCTGATACTTTTTAGATCTGATTAGATGGATCTAATAAATAAAAATAAATTAAATCAAATTTAATTTATACCTTATTATTGGGTAATCCTGTGATGATCTTATTGATTGCCTAAGGTTCTGGATGCAGCCACGCAATCGCCTAGCCTCTACCGGTATCCACTCGGGTAGGATCTGGATATCTTCTCCTTCTCAATCTATCCTCTAAAGATTAGATATGGATCTAACTTTGAAGGTCTTCAAAATAATTTTTCAAGATCTGGTGTCGTCTTGTGCAGCAGTACTGCCTTCTTTCTTTTTTGTCGCCTTTCTCTTGCCTGGATAGCACCAAACTAAAGCCCAAGGCCTTTTAGGCATAGAGAGGAGAGAGAAGATTAGAGGTAGGCATGGAGATGAGGGGAGAGGGGCTATGTGGCATGGGCAAGGGATGAACTCTTGAGACCTAGTTGCAGACAAGGTTTATATAGACTCTACTGTGCCATGTAGTGCCACATCATCTCGGCCAATCACATCTCTTCGTGCAATCAGATCTAAATTTGATTGGTGGGATGACATCACCTGATCTAATTAGATAAGAGTCCCTCTCAAACATCCTTGGGTGGTGGCAAGACTAGTCAAAATAGAGTCTTAGGTGCCATCTAAGTTTATTCCATGAAGCAACCTGGAGTCCCATCTGTATGGGACTTCGGGCGTCATCATCCTTGGGTGCACTAATCCCTAGGTATGCGCCCCCTCCCTTTCCTCCTTTTAGCAAGTAGACAAAGATCAAATCTCTCTCCTATGGGTGTATGACACATGGGCAGATGTCTAAGTGTCAAGGTCAATGTTTGACCAAAGTCAAAAGATAAGAATTAGAAGGTGACAAAAAATAGTAGGTGTTGTCTTAAATTTATCATATAAATAATGACAAGCCTTTTTTGACCTAGACAAGCTCTAATCAAATCAAGTAAAGGTACCTGAGTGAGTCTAAATATATTTGGCTCAATCGAGATAACTTTTAATGATTACTGAAGGAGAACATTAGGCTCAATTGTGTGCTAGTATGATTTCTTTGAATCTAATTGAATCTTATTCAAATCAATTGAACTGGGTTAGTCTAATTGATGATATCCAGATCCAAATCTTTGTTCGTGTGACCCAGTTAGTTTCAGTTCCACATGGTAATGGGATATGTCATGATCTCTATCATCGACATCATCGAAATACCTTACGATGGATTAGAACTTTTTTGATTCAGATAATTAGTATGATTGATCATCCAAATCATTCTAATTGCTCTCAAAATCCACCAGTGACACTTAGCAATATATGGTGGTAATCCATCAGAACTGAGAATGAACCTCTTGGTGCAGTTACCTATGTGATTAAGTTTCTCTATCTTGAGCCCTGATCAGATTAGAGTTAAGGTGAACTCGTCAAACCCTAATATCCATCATATAATTAATCATTTGATTTAAGTTCGATATGAAAATCTTAATAGAAACTCTTTCTGTTATTTCACTCTACCATGGCCATAGGCTTATGGACTTGATTCTCATGAACATCATAGGGTTACTCGTCATTCACCGAGGTAGATAGATTCCTTATTAGTGCAATCTAATTTCTACAATGAACATGCTATAGCCAACATACACATAAGGATTTCGAATGGCTAGAAGATCGAGTTATGATGTAGTCAAACTATAACACCCTCAAGGTGAGCTGTAGATGCACCTTTGGTCAAAGAACCAGACACACAACTATAGCTTCAAGCCAGTCATCGACGAGAAGGTAGACTTCCTAATGACTACTTGAGGTGGTCACGCTCAGTGCCCTCGTTCTCCAACGAGTACCTATACTCTCACTCTGGTGTCTTTACACCGTAGACTCAAGACTCATCTACTATAAAAAATTTATTGTATACCAACCTTCCTGATCAACCACCATCCTCATGATGATCCTACGGTTGGAAGCATTTTATGAGTTAATAACAAAAATTCATGTCTTAAATTTTCAACCCTTGAAAATATGAACTATCATTACCATTAACTCAAGGGATGTATCACAGACACTAATACATATTATGATAGAAAATAATCTATTTTATTATCTATAGTCAAAATTATAATTTTGTCTTTAGAAGTGAATAACAAGTGTCAACCAATTCTGGCTTCTAGGGCACACATATCTAACAAACTCTCACTTGACCTAAGGCCAATTGGCTACGATTCTAAGTCTCATCTTCTCTAGGTGGGCTTCGATCTTCTACTGGCCCAAATAATTTTGTGAGTTGGTCTAACGCATTGTCTGCAGAGTCGACTCTCTTGACCTCGACGTAACTTTTCTCGAGGTAATCGCAGATGAGGTGGTATCATCGCTCGGTGTGCTTGAATTTCTAGTGAGACCATGGTTCTTTAGCAAGGGCTATGGCACCATTGTTGTCGCAGTAAAGAGGAATGGCATCTGATGGCATCGCTTCGATCTCTATGGCAAACTTCTTGAACTAGAATGCCTCCTTCGTAGCTTTTGATGCAGCGATGTATTCTGCTTTCATGATGGAATCTGCGATCACTGTCTGCTTGAAATTCTTCCAACAGACAGCACCACCATTACACACAAATAGACTCTTAGATGTCGACTTTCGATCATCTACATTGAACATAAAATTTGAGTCTGTATACCCCTGGACATGAAGTTCTTCATTACCAAAAATCAAGAAACATATCCTTAGTTCTTCTTAAGTACTTAAGGATACATTTCATAGAAGTCCAGTGTTCTTCATCTGGATTCAACTGATATCTGCTCGTGACACTCACAGCATGAGCTATATCAGGTCATGTACATAACATGGCATACATGAGGCTCCCTATTGCTGAAGCATAAGGGATCTTGCTCATGCGTTCTATTTCCTCAAGTGTGCTAGGGCACATCTTTTTGGAGAGATGAATGCCATGTCTGAAGGGTACCAAACCCCTCTTAGAGTTTTTCATGCTAAACCTCTTTAGCACTTCCTCTATGTACATCTTCTGTGAAAGTCCTAGCATCCTATTTGGTCTATCTCTATAGACCTTAATTCATAGAATGAAGGATGCTTCTCCTAGGTCTTTCATGGAGAATTCTTTGGATAATCATATTTTAACTGTGGTCAACATGGGAATATTATTCCCAATAAGGAGGATATCATCTACGTACAATATGAGGAAGACAATAGCACTCCCACTGATCTTTTTGAACACACATGAT
This sequence comes from Cocos nucifera, assembly GCA_006176705.1. NCBI lineage: Eukaryota > Viridiplantae > Streptophyta > Magnoliopsida > Arecales > Arecaceae > Cocos > Cocos nucifera. The sequence goes on from QRFJ01001208.1 coordinate 205,104, forward strand.
TTTCCCTCATTTTTGATGAAATCAAGCAATTTGATCACATCATTAAAATGAGTATTCCAGCTCTGAGATGCTTGCTTAAGTCCATATATGGACCTTTGCAGCTTGCATACCTTGTGATCAGCATCACTGGATGTGAAATCTAGCGGCTGTTCCATATAGATATCTTCCTCAAGGTATCCATTTAAGAATGCCATTTTCACGTCCATTTGCCATATTTCATAATCGAAATAGGCTGCAATAGCAAGCAATGTGTGGATGAAATTTAGCATAGCTACTGATGAAAAGGATATCCTGATAGTCAATGCCTTCATGTTGACTATACCCTTTTGCCACTAATCTAGCTTTGAATGTCTCCACATTCCCATCTGCACCAATCTTTCTCTTGTAGATCCATTTACATCCGATAGGTACTATACCTTCTGGTGGATCTATCAAGGTCCAGATTTGATTTGAGTGCATCGAGTCAATTTCTGACTTCATTGCCTCTAACCATTTCTCGGAGTCGATATTCGATATCGCCTCATCATAGGTTTTGGGATCATCACCATGAACCCCATTACCTACGAGGAATATTTTCTCTATTTTTTTTAAAATAGTACCTAAGTACCTCTCAGAGGAACGAAAAACCCTTTTCGATCTATGAGGTGAAGGAGGTAGTGATTGTATTGGCTAAACCTAATTTGGTTCCATTTGGTCCTTTGCTCGTAGCTCTTGTGAGACTTTCTCCTTGAGATTGGTCTACTTTCTAATGCCACCATTTTGAATAAACTATTTTTGAAGAAAGATGGCATGCCGACTCACAATCACATTATGATCTTCTAAAAAGTAGAAATAATATCCTAACGATTCTTTAGGATATCCTATGAATCGAGCTCTAAAGGATCTGAAGTCTAACTTGTCTACTTGTTGTCTTTTGATATAAGCCGGATAATCCCAAATTCTGAGATGACTCAGACATGGTTTCTTACCATGCCATATCTCATATGGGGTGGTAGGAACGGTTTTAAAGAAAATCCTATTTAGTAAATATATTACAGTTAACAGACTATATCTCCCAAAAATTAGATTCAGATCTAATTTTTGGAGATGTGATAGAGAAGAAGAAGAGCTTTAGATCCAGCCTGAGTGGATACTGGTAGAGGCCAGGCACTTACAAGGCTAGATCCAGAACCTTCCGCTGCTTACAGGATCATCAATGGGTAATAGGATTATCCTACATCAAGGTAAATTAAATCTGATTTAATTTACCTATATTTTATTTTGATTATTAAAATAATAAAAAAATAGATTTGAAATATTCCATATCTAATTAAGATCAAAGAAAAAAATTTTTGAAATATATCTCTTGATCCGATCAGATCTGAACGAACCTGGTTCGGGAAATCAGGATTTTCCTTCAACTGGTATCAGAGCCAATGTTCTAAAGTATTTAGATCTGATTTTAAATTTATTTTAATTAGAAAATAAATGATTTTAGATGTCACATGAGATGTGATCAGATCTGAAATCAGAAAAAATTAAAATTAAATGATTTGGATCTAAGATTAGAAAATATGCATGACTAGTTCTAAAATAGAATAGTTCTATAGAATAGTCTTGCATGTTTATAATTTAATTTAATTAAATCATATTTTAGATCTATTTATTTACTATTTTTTGATATTATAATTATTATAATAACATCTAAAAAATAGTAAATAAAAATTATTTAATTTTAAACATCATATGAGATATGATTGATGCATGTCTAGACTAGTTGTAGAATAGTTCTACATAGTTGTCTAGATTAGAGTTTATTTTGATAAGATCAATTTAAATCTAATTTTTTAGATTATTATGAGATAATTTAGATCTAAAAATATGCATGATTCGATACATGAGATGTATGCAAAATATGCCATGATTAGATCTAATTTGTATATGAGATATATGATATAGATCTAAAACTATTTTGTAGTATTACATGTTCCTGATTAAGGCGTTCCTCTTGGCCGTCCGGTCATAAGAACGAAGAAGGGTTTAAAGGCCCTCTCCTCCCATCCGATGGGGTGTTCTTATGATGTGTAGGGGTGCTGCGTGTTCGTCCTTAATCAGAAATCCAAAACTTACTTTCTGCAAAACCCTAGATCCTGAAACCCTAGGATTTATTGTGCATATTTTGTTTATGGACCCTACTTAATTAAGAATTAAGATTATGAAATATTAATTAGATCTAAAATTGAGAATTTCAGATCTAAGACATATTCATAATACTGGGTTCGGGCTTGGGTAGCTCAATTAGGTCTAAGCGGTTGATCAAACCGAATCAAGAGTTGGTTAGATGGGATCAACAATGCTTAAATTGACCAGCCTAATAGGATTAAGTCTGGGTCAAGATCGAGTCACGATCAAGCAAGACCTAATTAGGCTCAGAGGTTAGAGTCTGGATTGTAGGCTAACCCAATTGGTTCTGGCTCAATAATTTGGTGTCTAAGGTAAGTTTGGCACATACGACCGACTGATTTTTAATTGGGAGCTACTCGACCTGAATGCATTCTTGTACGAGTTAATGGCATATTCCATTCCACCGATCTCACTTACCTGGCCATATCTGTTGACTCAGTTCTGATTTGAGGTGGTCAATAATCCGAGCTAACCCATGCCACTAGGTTAGTCATAATTGTTATGACTATGATAAGTCTAGTTTAATGAGACCTGAATCAATTCTCCCTAAGAAAAGATTAAGTCTGAGGTCTTCCACCATTGTAGATGTGCGGGCCCTTCTCGGGGTTGATTGTTCTCGGCTGGATACAGTGGCTCAGTTGCACCAGAAAAGATGCAACCATGTCTATTAGGCATTGGATGCTATGGGCTGGAGGATGAGTTGGGCTCAATATTTCTGGATACGGTGAGAGACTCAATTAGGAAATTCCAAGTCTATGCAAATGGTGGGTCTGACTTAACTAAGGAGTGGATCAATATTTCGGATATGGTGAGATTCATGAATTAGAGACCAAGTTTGGGTGCACCATGATTAGAGAATCATTGAACAAGAGTTGTTCACTCATTGGCTAACCCATCACCAATAACTGTTAGGTGAGGTGATGAGTCAGTTGGTGAGACCGCACCACCCACTAGAAATCATTAATCATGGAGATTTTTGCATCTCTACAGAGGGAGTGTAGGGATCCGAGAAAATAGTGGGAGCTAATTTATTTAAAAATAAAATTTCTAAATAAATTGGTCAAGTCATAATTACAGTATCTAACTAGAATCTTTGACTCTCTACAGAAAAATGTCTGCGTCCAACCCATTAGCACGTATCCTGGACACACATAGACTGACCGGACCCAATTATAAAGATTGGCTCAGAAACTACAAAATTATTTTGGGTTCCGAGAAGTTAACCCATGTATTGGACCAGGACCCTCCCACCTTACCAGCCCGTCCATCCACTGAATAGAGAGCATCTCTGGAAAAATGGATAGACGAAGATAATAAGGCCAGATATTACATGTTGGGCTCGATGTCTGATGAGCTCCAGTGCCAACATGAAGATATCGGGACTGCTCGCCAAATGTTGGCTCACCTGCAGGAGATGTTTGGTGAACAGAGTCGCGCAGCCAAGTATCAAGTCACGAAATGACTTTTTAAGGCTAAGATGCGTGATGGGCAGTCAGTCCAAGATCACTGTCTGATGATGATCAAGGACTTGGAAGAGCTTGAGAAGCTCGGTGTGAAGTTAGACTTGGATCTGCAGAATGATGTTATTCTGCAATCCTTGACTGATGCATATGGGCAATTCATCATGAATTACCACATGCATAAACTTCAAAATTTCCTTGGCCGAATTAATGAACATGCTGGTCACCGCTGAGCTTTCTATGAAAGGTTCTAAAGGCTCAGTTCTTGCTATGGAATGGACTTCTTCCAAAAGAAAGTCTTATGGAAAGAAAAAGAAGTCTGTGAAAAAGCAGAAGGTGGAAGGAGGAAAGAAGAAGAAGGCAGAGCCGAAGAAGAAGGCCGCTGTCAAAGAAAAGTATTTCCATTGCAACAGCGACGGCCATTGGAAGCGGAACTGCCCTACTTACCTGGCCACCCTGAAGAACAAGAAGGAAGGTCCTTCTGGAGGTATGCTCGTTATTGAGTCTAACCTTACGGTTTCTTCTGCATCCAGTTGGGTGCTTGACTCTGGTTCTAGTGCTCATCTGTGCACTTCCATGCAGGGTCTTGAGGATAGCAGGAGGCTGAGGGATGGAGACATGATCCTACGCATCGGTAATGGAGCAAGAGTTGCTGCAGTGCGGTGGGAAACATACCCTCTTCGATTACCATCTGGTTTAGACTTAGTTTTGAAAGACTGTTATTATGTGCCTGCAGCTAGCAGGAAATTTGATTTCTATTTCATGCTTAGCACTAGAAGGCTATGTGATTACCTTCTTTAAGGACCATTGTAACATTCTTTATGAAAGAAATAAAATTGCAAATGGTTTTCTTATTAACGGTCTTTATCAGCTACATATTGATGTACCTGTTCTAACTATCGAGCAAAACGTGAATGCCAAACGACCTAGGGATAGTCCAAATGATAGATATCTATGGCACCTGAGATTAGGTCATATAGCAGAAGATAGGATCAACAAATTGGAGAAAAATGGGCTATTGAGTCCATTGACTTCCGAGTCATATCCAACTTGTGAATCTTGTCTTCAAGGCAAAATGACTAAACTCCCTTTTGTAGGACATGGGGAAAGGGCCACAGATCTTCCTTGCCCTAGTACATACTGATGTGTGCGGCCCATTTGATGTGCCGGCTAGAGGCAATTTTGTCTACTTCATTATCTTTACCGATGATCTGTCTAGGTATGGGTATGTGTATCTTATGAGACACAAGTCTGAAGCTTTTGAAAAGTTCAAAGAATTCAGACATGAAGTAGAAAAACAAACTAGAAAACCCATTAAGGTTCTTCGATCAGATCGAGGAGGTGAATACCTTAGCCGGGAAATTTCCTAGACTATCTCAAAGAAAATGGCATAGTCTCTCAATGGACTCCACCAGGAACACCTCAACTCAACGGGATTTCAGAATGGAGAAATCGGACTCTATTGGATATGGTCCGATCCATGATGAGCTTCACAGACCTTCCTGATTTTCTTTGGGGACACTCATTGTTAACTTCAATTTATCTACTGAATAGGGTTCCCTCTAAAATCGTTCCTACCACACCGTATGAGATATGGCACGGTAAGAAACCAAGTCTGAGTCATCTCAGAATTTGGGGTTGTCCGGCTCATGTCAAAAGACAACAAGCGGACAAGTTAGAGTTTAGGTCCTTCAAGAGCTCGATTCATAGGATATCCTAAAGAGTCATTAGGATACTATTTCTACATTCCAGAAGACCACAATGTGATTGTGAGTCGACATGCCATCTTTCTTGAAAAATAGTTTATTCAAGATAGCGGCATTGGAAAGCAGATTAAGCTTGATGAGAAAGTCTCACAAGTACAACGAGCTAAGGACCAATTGGAACCAAATCAGGTTGAGCCAATAAGAACACTACCTCCTCCACCTCGTAGATCGGAAAGAGTTTTCCGTCCCCCTGAAAGATACTTAGGTATTATTTCAGAGGAAGTAGAGAAAATGTTCCTCGTAGGTAATGGTGCTCATGGTGATGATCCCAAAACCTACAATGAGGCGATATCAGATATCGACTCCGAGAAATGGCTAGAGGCAATGCAGTCAGAAATTGACTCGATGCACTCAAACCAAGTCTGGACCTTGGTAGATCCACCAGAAGGTATAGTACCTATTGGGTGTAAATGGATCTTCAAGAGAAAGATTGGTGCAGATGGGAAATGTGGAGACATTCAAGGCTAGACTAGTGGCAAAAGGTTATAGTCAACGCGAAGGCATTGACTATCAGGATACCTTTTTCCCAGTGGCTATGCTAAAATCCATCCGCACATTGCTTGCCGTTGCAGCCTATTTCGATTATGAAATATGGCAAATGGACGTGAAAATGGCATTCTTAAATGGATATCTTGAGGAAGATATCTATATGGAACAGCCGCTAGGTTTCACATCCAGTGATACTGATCACAAGGTTTGCAAGCTGCAAAGGTCCATATATGGACTTAAGCAAGCATCTCGGAGCTGGAACACTCGTTTCAATGATGTGATCAAAATGTTTGGTTTCATCAAAAATGAAGAGGAACCGTGTGTTTTCAAAAAGGTCAGTGGGAGCGCTGTTGTCTTCCTCGTATTGTACGTGGATGACATCCTCCTTATTGGGAATGATATTCCCATGTTGACAACAGTCAAAATATGGTTGTCCAAGGAATTCTCCATGAAAGACCTAGGTGAAGCATCCTTTATTCTAGGAATTAAGGTCTATAGGGATAGACCGAATAGGATGCTAGGACTTTCACAGAAGATGTACATAGAGGAAGTACTAAAGAGGTTTAGTATGGAAAACTCTAAGAGGGGATTAATACCCTTCAGACATGGTATTCATCTTTCCAAGAAGATGTGCCCTAGCACACCTGAGGAAATAGAATGCATGAGCAAGATCCCTTATGCTTCTGCAATAGGGAGCCTCATGTATGCCATGCTATGTACACGACCTGATATAGCCCATGCTGTGAGTGTCACAAGCAGATATCAGTCAAATCCAGGTGAAGAACACTGGACTTCTGTGAAATGTATCCTTAAGTACTTGAGAAGAACTAAGGATATGATGTTGGTCTTTGGTAATGGAGAACTCCAAGTCCAGGGATACACAGACTCGGATTTCATGTCCGATGTAGATGATCGAAAGTCGACATCTGGGAGTCTGTTTGTGTGCAATGGTGGTGCTGTCAGCTGGAAGAGTTTCCAAGCAAACCATGATAGCAGATTCCACCATGGAAGCAGAATATATCGCTGCATCAGAGGCTGCGAAGGAAGCATTCTGGTACAAGAAGTTTGCTGCAGAAATTGGAGTAATGCCATCAGATGCCATTCCTCTATACTGCGACAATAATGGTGCCATAGCCCTTGCTAAGGAGCCGAGGTCTCACCAAAAATCCAAGCATATTGAGCGGTGATACCACCTCATCCGTGATTACCTCGAGAAGGGTTACGTCGAGGTCAAGAGAGTTGACTCCGCAGATAATGTGGCAGACCCACTTACAAAGCCGTTGGGCCAGCAGAAGATCGAAGCCCACCTTGAGAAGATGGGACTTAGACTTACAGCCAATTGGCTTTAGGACAAGTGGGAGATTGTTAGATATATGTGCCCTAGAAGCCAGAATTGGCTGACACTTGTAATACACTTCTAGGGGCAAAATTATAATTTTGACTATAATCAATAAAATGGGATTATTTTCTATCACATATGTGTATTTAGTGTCTGTGATACATCCTTTGAGTTAATGGTAATGATAATTCATATTTTCAAGAGTTGAAAATTTAAGACATGAATAATCATTATTAACTCATAAAATGCTCCCGACCATAGGATCATCACGAGGATGGTGATTGATCAAGAAGGTTGGTGTACAATCACTTCTCTTTAGTAAATGAATCTTGAGTCTACGGTGTGGAGATACTAGAGCAAAAGTATAGCTACTCATTAGAGAACGAGGGCACTGAGCATGACCATCTCGACTAGTCATTAGGAAGTCTAAATGCCAGTAACCCATGACCTTGACTACACCATAACTCAGTCTCCTAGCCATTTGGTGTTAGATATATGTGCCCTAGAAGCCAGAATTGGCTGATACCTGTAATACACTTATAGGGGCAAAATTATAATTTTGACTATAATCAATAAAATGGGTTATTTTCTATCACATATGTGTATTTAGTGTCTGTGATACATCCTTTGAGTTAATGGTAATGATAATTCATATTTTCAAGAGTTGAAAATTTAAGACATGAATAATCATTATTAACTCATAAACAGCTCCCGACCATAGGATCATCACGAGGATGGTGATTGATCCGGAAGGTTGGTGTACGATCGCTTCTCTTTAGTAGATGAGTCTTGAGTCTACGGTGTGGAGACACCAGAGCGAGAGTACAGGTACTCGTTAGAGAACGAGGGCACTGAGCGTGACCACCTCGAGTAGTCATTAGGAAGTCTACCTTCTCGTCAATGACTGACTCGATGCTGCAGTAGTGGTGTGTCTGGTTCTTTGACCTGAGATGCATCGGCAGTTCACCTTGAGGGTGTTATAGTTTGACTACACCATTACTCGGTCTCCTAGCCATATGGAACCCTGAGGTGTATGTTGGCTATAGCATGTTCATTGTAGGAACTGGATTGCATCAAGATGGGAATCTATCTACCTCGGTGGTAGAGGAGCAGCCCTATGATGATCATGAGAATCAAGTCCAGAAGCCCATGGCCATGGCAGAGTGAAATAATAGAAAGAGTTTCTATTTAGATTTTCACATTGGACTCGAATCGAATGATTACATCATATGACAGAGACTAGGGTTTGACGAGTTCACCTTAACCCTAATCTGATCGGGGCTCAAGATAGAAGAACTTAATCACACAGGTAGCTGCACCAAGAGGTTCGCATTCAGCTCTGATGGGTTGCCACCATATACTGCTAGGTGTCACTGGTGGATTTTGGGAGCAATTAGAATGATTTAGATGATCGATCATTCTAGCTGTTCGAATCAGAAGAGTTCTGATCCATCGAAAGGAGTTTCGATGATGTCGATGATAGAGATCATGACATATCCCATTACCATACAGAACTGAACCTAACTGGGTCACACAAACAAGGGTTTGAATCTGGTGATCATCAATTGAACTGATCTAGTTCAATTGATCTGAATGAGATTCAATTAGGTTCAAGGAAATCGTGCTAGCACTCGATTGAACCTAACGTTCTTCTTTTACTATCATAAATAAGTTGTCCTGACTGAGCCAAAGGAGTTTGTGCTCAATCAGAGGCCTTCATATGGTCTGACTGGAGGTTGTCCAAGTTAGAAAAGGTTGTCTTATTTTGTAAGACAATACCTGCCATTTTTGGTCACCTGCCATTTTTTGTTCCTTTGACTTTGGTCAAAAGTTGACCTTTGACTGGTCAAATGTTGACCATTGACACTTTGACTTTTGACCATGTGTCATGCACCTATTGGAGAGCTGGTGGGGGCCTGTCCCCCTGCCAGAACCTGGCAAGGAGAAGGGCGCACGCCAACCCTTGGCGTGTGCCCAAGTTGGAGGCGCCTAGGAGTCCTTGTTGGACAAGGGACTCCATCTCCCTTTTTGGATTCCAATTAGAGTTCTACTAAGAATCCAAGTTTGACTGGTCTTAGGCGCCCTCTAAGGAGGAATCCAGGGGACTCTATTCCACCAATCAGATTTAGATCTGATTTCACAAAGGGTTGTGATTGGTTGGGAAGAAGAGGAGTTGGATCACGCATAGTCTATAAATAAGACCCTGCGCCCAACTCAAAAAGCAATTGAAATTCTCACATGCCCCAAGGCTGCCTCTCTCCCTCCTCCATGCCAAGCCCATCTTCTCCCTCTCCTCTCCACGTCCAAAAGTAGTTTTGGATCTTAGGTTGGTGCAATTCCAGATCAAGAGAAAGGCGATCAAAAGCAAGAAGGCTGCGCTGCTGCAAAGGACGACTGCTGATCTTCAAAAGAGTTTTGAAGATCCTCCAGATCAGATCCAGATCTAATTTTTGGAGGATGTGATAGAGAAGAAGAGGATCTCCAGATCCAACCCTGAGTGGATACCGGTAGAGGCCAGGCGCTTGCGTGGCTAGATCCAGAACCTTCCGCTGCAATACAGGATCATCTACAGGGTAATAGGATTACCCAAATCAGGTAAATTAAATTTGATTTAATTTATCTTATTTTATTTTATTTATTAAAATAATAAGAATTAGATCTAAAATATCAAGATCTGATTAGATCAAAGAGAAAAATTTTTTTTGAAATATATCTCTTGATCTGATCAGATCTGAACGAACCTGGATCCGGGAAATCAGGATTTTCCCTTCAACTGGTATCAGAGCCATGGTTCTAAATTATTTAGATCTGATTTTAAATTTATTTTAATTAGAAAATAAAGTGATTTTAGATGTCACATGAGATGTGATCAGATCTGAAATCAGAAAAAATTAAAATTAAATGATTTGGATCTAAGATTAGAAGATATGCATGACTAGTTCTAGAATAGAATAGTTCTATAGAATAGTTCTTGCATGTTTTTGATTTAATCTGATTAAATCATATTTTAGATCTTTTATTTACTATTTTTTGATATTATAAGTATTATAATAACATCTAAAAAATAGCAAATAAAAATTATTTAATTTTAAATATCATATGAGATATGATTGATGCATGTCTAGACTAGTTGTAGAATAGTTCTACATAATTGTCTAGATTAGAATTTATTTTGATTAGATCAATTTAAATCTAATTTTTTAGATTATTATGAGATAATTTAGATCTGAAAATATGCATGATTGATACATGAGATGTATGCAAAATATGCCATGATTAGATCTAATTTGTATATGAGATATATGATATAGATCTAAAACTTGTTTTGTAGTATTACATGTTCCTGATTAAGGCGTTCCTCTTGGCCGTCCGGTCATAAGAACGAAGAAGGGTTTAAAGGCCCTCTCCTTCCATTCGATGGGGTGTTCTTATGATGTGTAGGGGTGCTGCGTGTTCGTCCTTAATCAGAAACCCAAAACTTACTTTCTGCAAAACCCTAGATCCTGAAACCCTAGGATTTATTGTGCATATTTTGTTTATGAACCCTACTTAATTAAGAATTAAGATTATGGAATATTAATTAGGTCTAAAATTGAGAATTTCAGATCTAAGACATATTCATAATACTGGGTTCGGGCTTGGGTAGCTCAATTAGGTCTAAGCGGTTGATCAAACCGAATCAAGAGTTGGTTAGATGGGATCAACAATGCTTAAATTGACCAGCCTAATAGGATTAAGTCTGGGTCAAGATCGAGTCACGATCAAGCAAGACCTAATTAGGCTCAGAGGTTAGAGTCTGGATTGTAGGCTAACCCAATTGGTTCTGACTCAACAATTTGGTGTCTAAGGTAAGTTTGGCACATACGACCGACTGGTTTTTAATTGGAAGCTACTCGACCTGAATGCGTTCTTGTACGAGTTAATGGCATATTCCTTCCACCGGTCTCACTTACCTGGCCATATCTGTTGACACAGTTCTGATCTGAGGTGGTCAATAATCCGAGCTAACCCATGCCACTAGGTTAGTCATAATTGTTATGACTAAGCCAAGTCTAGTTTAATGAGACCTGAATCAATTCTCCCTAAGAAAAGATTAAGTCTGAGGTCTTCCACCATTGTAGATGTGCGGGCCCTTCCCGGGGTTGATTGTTCTCGGCTGGATACAGTGGCTCAGTTGCACCGGGAAGATGCAACCATGTCTATTAGGCATTGGATGCTATGGGCTGGAGGATGAGTTGGGCTCAATATTTCGGATACGGTGAGAGACTCAATTAGGAACCCAGTCTATGCAAATGGTGGGTCTGACTTAACTAAGGAGTGGATCAATATTTCGGATACGGTGAGATTCATGAATTAGAGACCAAGTTTGGGTGCACCATGATTAGAGAATCATTGAACAAGAGTTGTTCACTCATTGGCTAACCCATCACCAATAACTGTTAGGTGAGGTGATGAGTCAGTTGGTGAGACCGCACCACCCACTAGAAATCATTAATCATGGAGATTTTTGCATCTCTACAGAGGGAGTGTAGGGATCCGAGAAAATAGTGGGAGCTAATTTGTTTAAAAATAAAATCCTAAACAAATTGGTCAAGTCAAAATTACAGTATCTAACTAGAATCTTTGACTCTCTACAGGAAAATGTCTGCGTCCAACCCATTGGCACGTATCCTGGACACACATAGACTGACTGGACCCAATTATAAAGATTGGCTCAGGAACTACAAAATTATTTTGGGTTCCGAGAAGTTAACCCATGTTTTGGACCAGGACCCTCCCACCTTACCAGCCCGTCCATCCACTGAACAGAGAGCGTCTCTGGAAAAATGGATTAGACGAAGATAATAAGGCCAGATATTACATGTTGGGCTCGATGTCTGATGAGCTCCAGCGCCAACATGAAGATATCGGGACTGCTCGCCAAATGTTGGCTCACCTGCAGGAGATGTTTGGTGAACAGAGTCGCGCAGCCAAATATCAAGTCACGAAATGACTTTTTAAGGCTAAGATGCGTGATGGGCAGTCAGTCCAAGATCACTGTCTGACAATGATCAAGGACATGGAAGAGCTTGAGAAGCTCGGTGTGAAGTTGGACTTGGATCTGCAGAACGATATTATTCTGCAATCCTTGACTGATGCATATGGGCAATTCATCATGAATTACCACATGCATAAACTTCAAAATTCCTTGGCCGAATTAATGAATATGCTGGTTACCGCTGAGCTTTCTATGAAAGGTTCTAAAGGCTCAGTTCTTGCTATGGAACGGACTTCTTCCAAAAGAAAGTCTTATGGAAAGAAAAAGAAGTCTGTGAAAAAGCAAAAGGTGGAAGGATCAAAGAAGAAGAAGGCAGAAGCCGAAGAAGAAAGGCCGATGGCAAAGGAAAGTGTTTCCATTGCAACAGCGACGGCCATTGGAAGCGGAACTGCCCTACTTACCTGGCCACCCTGAAGAACAAGAAGGAAGGTCCTTCTGGAGGTATGCTCGTTATTGAGTCTAACCTTACGGTTTCTTCTGCATCCAGTTGGGTGCTTGACTCTGGTTCTAGTGCTCATCTGTGCACTTCTATGCAGGGTCTTGAGGATAGCAGGAGGCTGAGGGATGGAGACATGATCCTACGCATCGGTAATGGAGCAAGAGTTGCTGCAGTAGCCGTGGGAACATACCCTCTTCGATTACCATCTGGTTTAGACTTAGTTTTGAAAGACTGTTATTATGTGCCTGCAGCTAGCAGGAATTTGATTTCTGTTTCATGCTTAGCACAAGAAGGTTATGTGATTACCTTCTTTAAGGACCATTGTAACATTCTTTATGAAAGAAATAAAATTGCAAATGGTTTCCTTATTAATGGTCTTTATCAGCTACATATTGATGTACCTATTTCTAACTATCGAGCAAAACGTGAATGCCAAACGACCTAGGGATAGTCCAAACGACAGATATCTATGGCACCTGAGATTAGGTCATATAGCAGAAGATAGGATTCAACAAATTGGAGAAAAATGGGCTATTGAGTCCATTGACTTTCGAGTCATATCCAACTTGTGAATCTTGTCTTCAAGGCAAAATGACTAAACTCCCTTTTGTTGGACATGGGGAGAGGGCCACAGATCTCCTTGCCCTAGTACATACTGATGTATGCAGCCCATTTGATGTGCCGGCTAGAGGCAATTTTGTCTACTTCATTACCTTTACCGATGATCTGTCTAGGTATGGGTATGTGTATCTTATGAGACACAAGTCTGAAGCTTTTGAAAAGTTCAAAGAATTCAGACATGAAGTAGAAAAACAAACTGGAAAAACCCATTAAGGTTCTTCGATCAGATCGAGGAGGTGAATACCTTAGCCGGGAATTCCTAGACTATCTTCAAGGAAAATGGCATAGTCTCTCAATGGACTCCACCAAGAACACCTCAACTCAAACGGGGTTTCAGAATGGAGAAATCGGACTCTATTGGATATGGTTCGATCCATGATGAGCTTCACAGACCTTCCTGATTTTCTTTGGGGACACTCATTGTTAACTTCAATTTATCTACTGAATAGGGTTCCCTCTAAAACCGTTCCTACCACACCGTATGAGATATGGCACGGTAAGAAACCAAGTCTGAGTCATCTCAGAATTTGGGGTTGTCCGACTCATGTCAAAAGACAACAAGCGGACAAGTTAGAGTTTAGGTCCTTCAGAGCTCGATTCATAGGATATCCTAAAGAGTCATTAGGATACTATTTCTACATTCCAGAAGACCACAATGTGATTGTGAGTCGACATGCCATCTTTCTTGAAAAATAGTTTATTCAAGATAGCGGCATTGGAAAGCAGATTAAGCTTGATGAGAAAGTCTCACAAGTACAACGAGCTAAGGACCAATTGGAACCAAATCAGGTTGAGCCAATAAGAACACTACCTCCTCCACCTCGTAGATCGGAAAGAGTTTTCCCGTCCCCCTGAAAGATACTTAGGTATTATTTCAGAGGAAGTAGAGGAAATGTTCCTCATAGGTAATGGTGCTCATGGTGATGATCCCAAAACCTACAACGAGGCGATATCAGATATCGACTCCGAGAAATGGCTTAGAGGCAATGCAGTCAGAAATTGACTCGATGCACTCAAACCAAGTCTGGACCTTGGTAGATCCACCAGAAGGTATAGTACCTATTGGGTGTAAATGGATCTTCAAGAGAAAGATTGGTGCAGATGGGAATGTGGAGACATTCAAGGCTAGACTAGTGGCAAAAGGTTATAGTCAACGCGAAGGCATTGACTATCAGGATACCTTTTCCCCAGTAGCTATGCTAAAATCCATCCGCACATTGCTTGCCGTTGCAGCCTATTTCGATTATGAAATATGGCAAATGGACGTGAAAACGGCATTCCTTAAATGGATATCTTGAGGAAGATATCTATATGGAACAGCCGCTAGGTTTCACATCCAGTGATACTGATCACAAGGTTTGCAAGCTGCAAAGGTCCATATATGGACTTAAGCAAGCATCTCGGAGCTGGAACACTCGTTTCAATGATGTGATCAAAAAGTTTGGTTTCATCAAAAATGAAGAGGAACCATGTGTTTTCAAAAAGGTCAGTGGGAGCGCTGTTGTCTTCCTCGTATTGTACGTGGATGACATCCTCCTTATTGGGAATGATATTCCCATGTTGACATCAGTCAAAAATGTGGTTGTCCAAGGAATTCTCCATGAAAGACCTAGGTGAAGCATCCTTTATTCTAGGAATTAAGGTCTATAGGGATAGACCGAATAGGATGCTAGGACTTTCACAGAAGATGTACATAGAGGAAGTACTAAAGAGGTTTAGTATGGAAAACTCTAAGAGGGGATTAATACCCTTCAGACATGGTATTCATCTTTCCAAGAAGATGTGCCCCAGCACACCTGAGGAAATAGAACGCATGAGCAAGATCCCTTATGCTTCTGCAATAGGGAGCCTCATGTATGCCATGCTATGTACACGACCTGATATAGCCCATGCTGTGAGTGTCACAAGCAGATATCAGTCAAATCCAGGTGAAGAACACTGGACTTCTGTGAAATGTATCCTTAAGTACTTGAGAAGAACTAAGGATATGATGTTGGTCTTTGGTAATGGAGAACTCCAAGTTCAAGGGATACACAGACTCGGATTTCATGTCCGATATAGATGATCGAAAGTCGACATCTGGAAGTCTGTTTGTGTGCAATGGTGGAGCTGTCAGCTGGAAGAGTTCCAAGCAAACTGTGATAGCAGATTCCACCATGGAAGCAGAATATATCAGCTGCATCAGAGGCTGCATGAAGGAAGCATTCTGGTACAAGAAGTTTGCTGCAGAAATTGGAGTAATGCCATCAGATGCCATTCCTCTATACTGCGACAACAATGGCGCCATAGCCCTTGCTAAGGAGCCGAGGTCTCACCAGAAAATCCAAGCACATTGAGCGGCGATACCACCTCATCCGCGATTACCTTCGAGAAAGGTTACGTTGAGGTCAAGAGAGTCAACTCCACAGATAATGTGGCAGACCCACTTACAAAGCCGTTGGGCCAGCAGAAGATCGAAGCCCACCTTGAGAAGATGGGACTTAGACTTGTAGCCAATTGGCTTTAGGACAAGTGGGAGATTGTTAGATATATGTGCCCTAGAAGCCAGAATTGGCTGACACTTGTAATACACTTCTAGGGGCAAAATTATAATTTTGACTATAATTCAATAAAATGGGTTATTTTCTATCACATATGTGTATTTAGTGTCTGTGATACATCCTTTGAGTTAATGGTAATGATAATTCATATTTTCAAGAGTTGAAAATTTAAGACATGAATAATCATTATTAACTCATAAAATGCTCCCGACCATAGGATCATCACGAGGATGGTGATTGATCCGGAAGGTTGGTGTACAATCGCTTCTCTTTAGTAGATGAGTCTTGAGTCTACGGTGTGGAGACACCGGAGCGAGAGTACAGGTACTCGTTAGAGAACGAGGGCACTGAGCGTGACCACCTCGAGTAGTCATTAGGAAGTCTACCTTCTCGTCAATGACTGACTCGATGCTGCAGTAGTGTGTCTGGTTCTTTGACCTGAGATGCATCGGCAGTTCACCTTGAGGGTGTTATAGTTTGACTACACCATTACTCGGTCTCCTAGCCATATGGAACCCTGAGGTGTATGTTGGCTATAGCATGTTCATTGTAGGAACTGGATTGCATCAAGATGGGAATCTATCTACCTCGGTGGTAGAGGAGCAGCCCTATGATGATCATGAGAATCAAGTCCAGAAGCCCATGGCCATGGCAGAGTGAAATAATAGAAAGAGTTTCTATTTAGATTTTCACATTGGACTCGAATCGAATGATTACATCATATGACAGAGACTAGGGTTTGACGAGTTCACCTTAACCCTAATCTGATCGGGGCTCAAGATAGAAGAACTTAATCACACAGGTAGCTGCACCAAGAGGTTCGCATTCAGCTCTGATGGGTTGCCACCATATACTGCTAGGTGTCACTGGTGGATTTTGGGAGCAATTAGAATGATTTAGATGATCGATCATTCTAGCTGTTCGAATCAGAAGAGTTCTGATCCATCGAAAGGAGTTTCGATGATGTCGATGATAGAGATCATGACATATCCCATTACCATACAGAACTGAACCTAACTGGGTCACACAAACAAGGGTTTGAATCTGGTGATCATCAATTGAACTGATCTAGTTCAATTGATCTGAATGAGATTCAATTAGGTTCAAGGAAATCGTGCTAGCACTCGATTGAACCTAACGTTCTTCTTTTACTATCACAAATAAGTTGTCCTGACTGAGCCAAAGGAGTTTGTGCTCAATCAGAGGCCTTCATATGGTCTGACTGGAGGTTGTCCAAGTCAGAAAAGGTTGTCTTATTTTGTAAGACATTACCTGCCATTTTTGGTCACCTGCCATTTCTTGTTCTTTGACTTTGGTCAAAAGTCTACCTTTGACTGGTCAAATGTTGACCATTGACACTTTGACTTTTGACCACATGTCATGCACCTATTGGAGAGCTGGTGGGGGCCTGTCCCCCTGCCAGAACCTGGCAAGGAGAAGGGCGCACGCCAAGGGTGGCGTGAGCCCAAGTAGGAGGCGCCTAGGAGTCCTTGTTGGACAAGGACTCCACCTCCCTTTTGGATTCCAATCAGAGTTCTACTAAGAATCCAGTTTGACTGGTCTTAGGCGCCCTCTAAGGAGGAATCCAGGGGTCTCTATTCCAACCAATCAGATTTAGATCTGATTTCACAAAGGGTTGTGATTGGTTGAGAGGAAGAGGAGTTGGATCACAAGCTTAGGTCTATAAATAAGACCCTGCGCCCAACTCAAAAGTGCAATTGAGATTTCCCACGCCCCAAGGCTGCCTCTCCCCTCTTCTCCATGCCATAGCTCTCTTCTCCCTCTCCTCTCCACGTCCAAAAGGTGTTTTGGACTTAGGTTGGTGCGATTCCAGATCAAGAGAAAGGCGATCAAAAGCAAGAAGGCTGCGCTGCTGCAAAAGGACGACTGCAGATCTTCAAAAGAGTTTTGAAGATCCTCCAGATCAGATCCAGATCTGATTTTTGGAGGTGTGATAGAGAAGAAGAGGATCTCCAGATCCAACCCGAGTGGATACCGGTAGAGGCCAGGCGCTTGCGTGGCTAAGATCCAGAACCTTCCGCTGCAATCAGGATCATCTACAGGGTAATAGGATTACCCAAATCAGGTAAATTAAATTTGATTTAATTTATCTTATTTTATTTTAT
Source organism: Cocos nucifera (assembly GCA_006176705.1). Taxonomy (NCBI): domain Eukaryota; kingdom Viridiplantae; phylum Streptophyta; class Magnoliopsida; order Arecales; family Arecaceae; genus Cocos; species Cocos nucifera. Next base: position 223,085 of record QRFJ01001208.1, read on the forward strand.
TTATTAAAATAATAAGAATCAGATCTGAAACATATCAAGATCTGATTGAGATCAAGAGAAAAATTTTTGAAATATATCTCTTGATCTGATCAGATCTGAACGAACCTGGTCGAAAAATCAGGATTTTCCTTCATTCACTATCTCCTCATGGAAGGAAGATATCCCTATGGAAAGTTAATTTGAATCAAGTCTAAGCCCATCCATAGAGTGAAATAATTTTCTATTTAGGTTTTCACATCGGACTTGAATTGAATGATTACATCATATGATAGAAACTAGGGTTTGACGAGTTCACCTTAACACTAATTTGATCGAGGCTCAAGATAGAAGAACTTAATCACAAAAGTAGCTACACCAAGTGGTTTGCATTCAGCTCTGATGGGTTGCCACCATATACTGCTAGGTATCACTAGTGGATTTTGGGAGCAATTAGAATGATTTAGATGATCGATCATTCTAGCTGTTCAAATCAGAAGAGTTCTAATCCATCAAAAAGAGTTTCGATGATATTAATAATAGAGATCATGACATATCTCATTACCATACAAAACTAAATCTAACAGGGTCACACAAACAAGGGTTTGAATCTGATGATCATCAATTGAATTGATCCAGTTTAATTGATCTGAATGAGATTCAATTAGATTCAAGAAAATCATGCTAGCACTCGATTGAACCTAACGTTCTTCTTTTACTATCATAAATAGTTATCCTGACTGAGCCAAAAGAGTTTGTGCTCGATCAGAGGCCTTCACTTGGTCTGACTGGAGTCTGTTCAGGTCAGAAAAGGTTGTTGTCCTTTGACTTTTGTCAAAAGTTGACCTTTGACTGGTCCAATGTTAACCATTGATACTTTGACTTCTTGAATTATGTCACGCACCTATTGGAGAGCTGGTGGGGGCTTGTCCCCCTACTAGAAGCTGGCAAGAAGAAGGGTGCACGCCAAGGGTGGCGTGCGCCCAAGTTTGAGGTGCCTAGGAGTCCCTATTGGACAGGGACTCCATCTCCTTTTTGGATTCCAATTAGACTCCTTCTAAAAACCAACATTGACTGGTTTTATGTGCCATCTAAGCATGAATCCAAGGGACTCTATTTCCATCAATCAGATTTAGATCTAATTTCACAAAGAGTTGTGATTGATTGGGAAGAAGAGGAGTTGGATCACGCATAGTCTATAAATAAGACCCTACGCCCAACTCGAAAAATAATGCAATTTCCTATGCCCCAAGGCTGCCTCTCTCCTCCTCCTCCTCCATGCCAAGACCATCTTCTCCCTCTCCTCTCCACGCCCAAAGATGTTTTGGATCTTAGTTGGTGCAATCTAGGCGAGAGAAAGATGATAGAAAGCTAGAAGGCTGCGCTATTGCAAAGGACAACTGCTAATCTTCGAAAGCTGTTTTGAAGATCCTCCAAATCAGATTCAGATCTAATTTTTGGAGACATGATAGAGAAGAAGAGGATCTCCAGATCTAGCTTGAGTGGATACCGATAGAGGCCAGGCACTTGTATGGCTAGATCCAGAACCTTCCACTGCTTACAGGATCATCAACGGATAACAGGATTACCCTACATCAAGGTAAATTAAATCTGATTTAATTTATCTATATTTTATTTTAATTATTAAAATAATAAAAAAATCTGACCTAAAATATTTTAGATCTAATTAGGATCAAAGAGAAAAATTTTTGGAATATATCTCTTGATCCGATCAGATCTGAATGAACCTAGTCCGAAAAATCAGGATTTTCCTTCACTGTTAAGCTCATCATGGATCGGACCATATCTAATAGGGTCTGGTTAATCCATTCTGAAACCCCATTGAGTTGAGGTATTTCAGGTGGAGTCTATTGAGAGATTATGCCATTTTGCTTGAGATAGTCAAGGAATTTCCGACTATGGTATTGATCTCTTCGATCTGATCGAAGAACCTTAATGAGTTTTCTAGTTTGCTTTTTGAGTTCATGTCTGAATTTCTTAAACTTTTCAAAAGCTTCAGACTTGTGTCTCGTAAGATACACAAACCCTTACTGAGATAAATCATCGATAAAGGTTATAAAGTAGACAAAATTGCCTCTAGCCGGTATATCAAATGGGCCGCATACATCAGTATGTACTCAAGCAAGTAAATTCGTGGCCCTTTCCCCATGTCCTACAAAAGGAAGCTTAGTCATTTTGCCATGAAGACAAGATTCATAAATTGGATATGAATTGGAAGTCAACGGACTTAATAGCTCAATTTTCTCCAATTTGTTAACCCTATCTTCTACTATATGACCTAGTCTAAGGTGCCATAGATATCTATCATTTGGACTATCTCTAGGTCATTTTGTTCTTATGGCATTTATATTTTGCTCAATATTAAAAATAGATACATCAATATGTACCTGATAGAGACCATTAATAAGAAAACCACTTGCAATTTTATTTCTTTCATAAAGAATATTACAATGGTCCTTAAGAAAACTAATTACATAGCCTTCTTATGGTAAATATGAAATAGAAATTAAATTCCTGCTTGCAGTAGGCACATAGTAACAATCTCTAAGTACTAAATCTAAGCCAGATGGTAGCCGAAGAGGATAGGTTTTTATTGCCATAGCAGCAACTCTTGCTCCATTTTTGACACGTAGGATCATCTCACCATCCCTCAACCTCCTGCTATCCTCAAGACCCTGCATGAAAGTGCACAAATGAGCACTAGAACCAGAGTCAAGCATCCAACTTGATGCAGAAGAAATCATAAGGTTAGATTCAATAACGAGCATACCTCCAGAAGGACCTGCATCCTTCTTATTCTTTAGGGTGGCCAAGTAAATAGGATAGTTTCGCTTCTAGTGGCCGTCTGTGTTATAATTGAAATACTTTTTTTTATCAGTGGCCTTCTTCTTCAGCTCTGCCATTTTCTTCTTTCCACCTTCCACCTTTTTCTTTTTCATAGACTTCTTCTTCTCTGCAAAAGACTTTCTCTAGAAGAAGTCCATTCCATAGCAAGCACTGAGCCTTTAGAATCTTTCATAGAAAGCTCAGTAGTAACCAGCATGTTCATAAGTTTGGCCAGAGTACTCTGAAGTTTATGCATATGGTAGTTCATGATGAATTGCCCATATGCATCAGTCAAGGATTGCAGAATTACGTCATTCTGCAGATCCTGATCTAACTTCACTCGGAGCTTCTCAAGCTCATCCATGTTCTTGAACATTATCAGATAATGATTTTGGACTGACTGCCCATCACGCATCTTATCCCTAAAAAGTTATTTAGTGATTTGATATTTGGCTGCGTGACTCTGTTCACAAAATAGCTCTTATAGGTGAGCCTACATTTGGTGGTCTGTCTTGATATCTTCATGTTGGCACTGAAGCTCATTAGATATCGAGCCCAACATATAGTATCTAATCTTATTATCTTCATCCATCCATTTATCGAGAGACACTCTCTGTTCAGCGAACGGACGGACTAGTAAGGTAGGGGGATCCTGATCCAATACATGAGTTAACTTTTCAAAATCCAAATTAATTTTAAAGTTTTAGAGCCAATCCTTGTAATTGGATTCGATCAGTCTATGGGTGTCTAGGATACGGGCTAGTGGATTGGATGCAGATATTTTTTTATAGAGAGTCAAAGTTTCTAATTAGATTTTGTAATTAAGACTTAACCAATTTATTTAAAGATTTTATTTTTAAATAAATTAGCTTTCACTATTTTCTCAGATCTCTACACTTCCTTTGTAGAGATGCAAAAATCTCCATGATTAATGATATCAAGTGGGTGATGCAATCCCACCAATTGACTCATCACCTCACCTAACAGTTATTGATGATGGGTTAGCCAATGAGTGAACAACTCTTGTCCTATGATTCTCTAATCATGGCGCATCCAAACTTGGTCTCTAATTCTTGAATCTCACTATGCCCAGAATATTGATTCACTCTTTAGTTAAGTCAGACCCACCATTTGCATAGATTGGATTCCTAATTGGGTCTCTCACTGTATCTAAAATATTGAGCCGAATCCATCCTCTAGCCCATAGCATCCAATGCCTAATAGACATGGTTGCATCTTTTCGATGCAACTGAACCACTGTAACTAGCCGAGAACAATCAACCCCGAAAAGGGCCCGCATATCTACAATGGTGTAAGACCTTAGACTTAATCTTTTCTTAGGAAGATTTGATTTAGATCTCTTTAAACTTGACATACAATAGCCATAACAATTATGACTAATCTAGTGGCATGGGTTAGCTCAGATTGTTAACCACCTTAGATCAAGACTGGATCGACCAATATGGCCAAGTAAGTGAGACCAGTGGAAGGGATATGCCATTAACTCGATAAGAACGCACTCGGGTCAAGTATCTTCCAATTAAAAACCAGTCGATCGTATCTGCCAAACTTACCTTAGACACCAAATTGTTGAGTTAGAATCCATCAGGTTAGCCAACAATCTGGACTCAAATCACTAAGCCTAATTAGGTCTTAGCTTGATTGATCACTTATGTGATTCGATCTTGATCCAAACTTAATCCTATTAGACTGATCAATTTAAGCACTCTTGATCCCATCTAACCAACTCTTGATTCGGTTTGATCAACCGCTAGACATAATTGAGCTACCTAAGCCCAAACCCAATTTTATGAAAATATCTTAAATCTAAAAATTCTTAATTTTTAGACTTAACATATTTCATAATCTTAATTTTTAATTAAGTTTAGGATTCTCAAACAAAATATGTAAATAAAATCCTAGGGTTTCAAGATCTAGGATTTTGTAGAAAATAAGTTTTTGGATTTCTGAGTAAGGATGAATGCACAACACCCCTACTCATCATAAGAACATCCCATTGAATGGAAGGAGAGGACATTTAAATTTTACTTTGTTCTTATGATCGGACGGCCAAGGATAGCACCTTAATCAGAAATATGAAAACTTCAAAACTAGTTAGATCTACATCATATATCCCATATATAAGATTGATCTAACTTTAAACATGTTTTGCATACATCTTTATGTATCATATTATGCATATTTTCATATCTAAATTATCTCATAATTATCTAAAAAATTAAATTTAAATTAATCTTATCAAAATAAATTTTATTCTAGATAATTATGTAGAACTATTCTACAACTATTCTAAATATGCATTCATCATATCTCATATGAGCAAAAATTAAATAACTTTATTCTCTATTTTTTAGATCTTATTATAATATTTATAAAATCAAAAAATAATTAATAAATAGATCTAAAAATCATAACTAATCAAATAAAATTATGATCATGCAAGACTATACATAGAATAATTCTATTCAATAACTAGTCATGCATCTCGTACAACTTAGATCTATATTATTTAATTTTTTATTTTTTGATTTTAGATCTAATCACATCTCAAGTGATATTTGAAATTATCTAATTATCATATCAAAAATAAATTAAAATTATATCTAAATTATTTATGGGAACCTGGCTCTGATACCAGTTGAAGGAAAAATCCTATTTTTTGGATCAAGTTCATTCAAATCTGATTTGACCAAGAGAAATATTTCAAAATTTTTTTCTCCTAGATCTAAATTAGATCTGATACCTTTTAGATTAGATTAGATAGATCTAATAAATAAACATAAATTAAATAAGATTTAATTTGTACCTTGTTGTTGGGTAATCCTATTATCCTATGATGATCCTGCTGATTGCCTGAGGTTCTGGATGCAGCCATGCAATCGTGTGGCCTCTACCAGTATCCACTCAGGCAGGATCTAGATATCTTCTTCTTCTCAATCTATTCTCTAAAAATTAAATCTGGATCTGATCTTGAAGGTCTTAAAAATAATTTTTAAAGATCTAGTGTCGTCTCTTGCATTAGTGCTGCCTTCTTCCTTTCTTGTCGTCTTTCTCTTGCCTGGATCGCACCAAACTAAAGCCCAAGGCCTTTTGAGTGTGAAGAGGAGAGAGAAGATTAGAGGTAGGTGTGGAGAAGAGTGGAGAGGGGCTATGTGTCATGGGCAAGGGAAGAACTCTTGAAACCTAGGTGCAGATAGGGTTTATATAGACCCTGCTGCACCACGCAGTGCCACATCATCCCGGTCAATCATGTTACTTCATGCAATTAGATCTAAATATGATTGATGGGATGACATCACCTAATCCAATCAGATGAGAGCCCCTCTCAAACATTCTTGGGTGGTGCCAAGATAGGTCAAAGTACAGTCTTAGGCGCAACCTAAGTTTATGTTAGATATATGTGCCCTAGAAGCCAGAATTGGCTCACACTTGTAATACACTTCTAAGGGCAAAATTATAATTTTGACTATAATTAATAAAATAGGTTATTTTCTATCACATATGTGTATTTAGTGTCTGTGATACATCCTTTGAGTTAATGATAATGATAATTCATATTTTTAAGAGTTGAAAATTTAAGACATGAATAATCATTATTAACTCATAAAATGCTCCTGACCATAGGATCATCATGAGGATGGTGATTGATCTAGAAGGTTGGTGTGCAATCACTTCTCTTTAGTAGATGAGTCTTGAGTCTATGGTGTGGAGACACCAGAGCGAGAGTACAGGTACTCGTTAGAGAACGAGGGCACTGAGTGTGACCACCTCGAGTAGTCATTAGGAAGTCTACCTTCTCGTCAATGACTGACTCGATGCTGTAGTGGTGTGTCTGGTTCTTTGACCTGAGGTGCATCGATAGTTCACCTTGAGGGTGTTATAGTTTGACTACACCATAACTCGATCTCCTAGCCATACGGAACCCTGAGGTGTATGTTGGCTATAGCATGTTCATTGTAGGAACTGGATTGCATCAAGATGGAATCTATCTACCTCGGTGGTAGAGGAGCAGCCCTATGATGATCATGAGAATCAAGTCCAGAAGCCCATGGCCATGGCAGAGTGAAATAATAGAAAGAGTTTCTATTTAGGTTTTCACATTGGACTTGAATCGAATGATTACATCATATGACAGAGACTAGGGTTTGACGAGTTCACCTTAACCCTAATCTGATCGGGGCTCAAGATAGAAGAACTTAATCACACAGGTAGCTGCACCAAGAGGTTCGCATTCAGCTCTGATGGGTTGCCACCATATACTGCTAGGTGTCACTAGTGGATTTTGGGAGCAATTAGAATGATTTAGATGATCGATCATTCTAGCTGTTCGAATCAGAAGAGTTCTGATCCATCGAAAGGAGTTTCGATGATGTCGACGATAGAGATCATGACATATCCCATTACCATATAGAACTGAACCTAACTAGGTCACACAAATAAGGGTTTTAATTTGGTGATCATTAATTGAACTAATCTAGTTCAATTGATCTGAATGAGATTCAATTAGGTTCAAAGAAATCATGCTAGCACTCGATTGAACCTAACGTTCTTCTTCTACTATCACAAATAGTAGTCCTTACTGAGCCAAAGGAGTTTGTGCTCAATCAGAGGCCTTCACTTGGTCTGACTAGAGCCTGTTCAGGTCAGAAAAGGGTTGTCTTATTTTGCAAGACAATACCTGCCATTTTTGGTTACCTGCCATTTTTCTTTCTTTGACTTTGGTCAAAAGTTGAACTTTGACTGCTTAAATATTGACCATTGACACTTTGACTTCTGTCTACATGTCATACACCTATTGGAGAGCTGGTGGGGGCTTGTCCCCCTACCAGAACCTGGCAAGGAGGAGGGCGCATGCCACCCTTGGCATGTGCCCAAGTAGGAGGCGCCCAGGAGTCCCTATTGGATAGGGACTCCAACTCCCTTTTGGATTTTGATTAGACTTCTAAGAACCAAGTTTGACTAGTCTTAGGAACCATCTAAGGAGGAATCCAAGGGACTATATTCCCACCGATCAGATTTAGATCTGATTTCATAAAGGATTGTGATTGGTTGGGAAGAAGAGGAGTTGGATCTTGCATAGTCTTTAAATAAGACCCTACGCCCAACTCAAGAAAGATCTGAAATTAATTGAAAATTCTCCATGCCCCAAGGCTGTCTCCCTCCTTCTCCTCCATGCCAAGTCCATCTTCTTCTTCTCCTCTCCATGCCCAAAGGTGTTTGGGATCCATGTTGGTGCAATCCAGACAAGTGAATGGTGACAAAAAGCTAGGAGGCAACGCTGCTGGAAAGGACAACTATTGATCTTCGAAAGGTGTTTTGAAGATCCTCTAGATCAGATCCAGATCTAATTTTTGAAGACATGATAGAGAAGAAGAGGATCTCTAGATCCAGCCCAAGTGGATACCGATAGAGGCCAAGCACTAGTGTGGCTAGATCCAGAACCTTCTGCTGCTTACAAGATCATCAATGGGTAATAGGATTATCATACATCAAGATAAATTAAATTTGATTTAATTTATTTAGAATTTATTATTAATATAATAATAAGGATCAAATCTAAAATATTCTAGATCTAATTAGGATCAAAGAAAAAAAAATTTAAAATATATCTCTTGATCCGATCAAATCTGAACGAACCTGATCCGGAAAATCAGAATTTTTCTTCAACTGGTATCAGAGCCCAGGTTCTAAAAGTGTTTATATATGATTTTAAATTTATTCTAATTAAAAAATATATGATCTCAAATATCACATAAGATGTGATCAGATTTGAAATTAGAAAAAATTAAAATTAAATAATTTGGATCTAAGATTAGAAAATATGCATGACTAGTTCTAAAATAGAATAGTTCTATAGAATATTCTTGCATGTTTATAATTTAATTTGATTAAATCATATTTTAGAACTATTTATTTACTATTTTTTGATATTATAATTATTATAATAACATCTAAAAAATATTAAATAAAAATTATTTAATTTTAAACATCATATGAGATATGATTGATGTATGTCTAGACTAGTTGTAGAATAGTTCTACATAGTTGTCTAGATTAGAGTTTATTTTGATAAGATCAATTTAAATCTAATTTTTTAGATTATTATGAGATAATTTAGATCTGAAAACATGCATGATTCGATACATGAGATGTATGCAAAATATGCCATGATTAGATCTAATTTGTATATGAGATATATGATATAGATCTAAAATTATTTTGTAGTATTACATGTTCCTGATTAAGGCATTCCTCTTGGCCGTCCGGTCATAAGAATGAAGAAGGGTTTAAAGGCTCTCTCCTTTCATCTGATGGGGTGTTCTTATGATGTGTAGGGGTGCTGCACGTTCGTCCTTAATCAGAAACCCAAAACTTACTTTCTGCAAAATCCTAGATCCTAAAATCCTAGGATTTATTGTGCATATTTTGTTTATGAACCCTACTTAATTAAGAATTAAGATTATGGAATATTAATTAGGTCTAAAATTGAGAATTTCAGATCTAAGACATATTCATAATACTGGGTTCGGGCTTGGGTAGCTCAATTAGGTCTAAGCGGTTGATCAAATTGAATCAAGAGTTGGTTAGATGGGATCAACAATGCTTAAATTGACCAGCCTAATAGGATTAAGTCTGGGTCAAGATCGAGTCACGATCAAGCAAGACCTAATTAGGCTCAGAGGTTAGAGTCTGGATTGTAGGCTAACTCAATTGGTTCTGGCTCAATAATTTGGTGTCTAAGGTAAGTTTGGCATATACGACCGACTGGTTTTTAATGGGGAAGCTACTCGATCTGAATGCGTTCTTGTACAAGTTAATGGCATATTCCTTCCACCGGTCTCACTTACCTGGCCATATCTGTTGAACATAGTTCTGATCTGAGGTGGTCAATAATCCGAGCTAACCCATGCCACTAGGTTAGTCATAATTGTTATGACTATGATAAGTCTAGTTTAATGAGACCTGAATCAATTCTCCCTAAGAAAAGATTAAGTCTGAGGTCTTCCACCATTGTAGATGTGCGGGCCCTTCTGGAGTTGATTATTCTCGGTTGGATATAGTGGCTCAGTTACACCGGAAAGATGCAACCATGTCTATTAGGCATTGGATGCTATGGGCTGGAGGATGAGTTGGGCTCAATATTTTGGATACGGTGAGAGACTCAATTCAAAATTCAATCTATGCAAATGGTGGGTCTAACTTAACTAAGGAGTGGATCAATATTTTGGATACGGTGAGACTCATGAATTAGAGACCAAGTTTGGATGCACCATGATTAGAGAATCATTGAACAAGAGTTGTTCACTCATTGGCTAACCCATCACCAATAACTGTTAGGTGAGGTGATGAGTCAGTTGGTGAGACCACACCACCCACTAGAAATCATTAATCATGGAGATTTTTGCATCTCTACAGAGGGAGTGTAGGGATCCGAGAAATTAGTGGGAGCTAATTTATTTAAAAATAAAATTTTTAAACAAATTGGTCAAGTCATAATTATAGTATCTAACTAGAATCGTTAACTATCTATAGGAAAATATCTGCGTCCAACCCATTAGCACGTATCCTGGACACACACAGACTGACCGGACCCAATTATAAAGATTGGCTTAGGAACTACAAAATCATTTTGGGTTCCAAGATGTTAATACATGTATTGGACCAGGACCCTCCCACCTTACCAGCCCATCCATCCACTAAACAGAGAGCGTCTCTGGAAAAATGGATAGACCAAGATAATAAGGCCAGATATTACATATTGGGCTCGATGTCTGATGAGCTCCAGTGCCAACATGAAGATATCAGGACTGCTTGCCAAATGTTGGCTCACCTGCAGGAGATGTTTGGTGAACAGAGTCGCATAGTCAAGTATCAAGTCACGAAATGACTTTTTAAGGCTAAGATGCGTGATGGACAGTCAGTCCAAGATCACTGTCTGATGACGATCAAGGATATGGAAGAGCTTGAGAAGCTCAGTGTGAAGTTAGACTTGGATTTGTAGAATGATACTATTCTTCAATCCTTGACTGATGCATATGGGCAATTCATCATGAATTACCATATGCATAAACTTCAAAATTCCTTGGCCAAATTAATGAACATGCTGGTCACCGCTGAGGTTTCTATGAAAGGTTCTAAAGGCTCAGTTCTTGCTATGAAATGAACTTTTTTCAAAAGAAAGAAAAAGAAGTCTGTGAAAAAGCAGAAGGTGGAAGGAGGAAAGAAGAAGAAGGCACAGCCGAAGATGAAAACCGCTACCAAAGGAAAGTATTTCCATTGCAACAGTGATGGCCACTGGAAGCGGAACTGCCCTACTTACCTGGCCATCCTGAAGAACAAGAAGGAAGGTCCTTCTAGAGGTATGCTCGTTATTGAGTCTAACCTTATGGTTTCTCCTGCATCCAATTAGGTGCTTGACTCTGGTTCTAGTGCTCATATGTGCACTTTCATGTAGGGTCTTGAGGATAGCAGGAGGCTGAGGGATGGAGACATGATCCTACACATCTGTAATGGAGCAAGATTTGCTACAGTGGCGGTGGGAATATACCCTCTTCGATTACCATCTAGTTTAGACTTAGTTTTGAAAGACTGTTATTATGTGCCTGTAGCTAGCAGGAATTTGATTTCTATTTCATGCTTAGCACTAGAAAGGCTATGTGATTACCTTCTTTAAGGACCATTGTAATATTTTTTTATGAAAGAAATAAAATTACAAATGGTTCCTTATTAACAGTCTTTATCAGCTACATATTGATGTACCTATTCTAACTATCGAACAAAACGTGAATGCCAAACGACCCAGGGATAGTCCAAACGATAGATATTTATGTCACCTGAGATTAGGTCATATAGCAGAAGATAGGATCAACAAATTGGAGAAAAATGGGCTACTGAGTCCAATGACTTCCGAGTCATATCCAACTTGTGAATCTTGTCTCCAAGGCAAAATGACCAAACTCCCCTTTTGTAGGACATGGGGAGAGGGCCACAGATCTCCTTGCCCTAGTACATATTGATGTGTGCAGCCCATTTGATGCGCCGGCTAGAAGGAATTTTGTAATCAGAAACTCTTTTATTATTTCACTCTGCCATGGCCATGGCTTATGGACTTGATTCTCATGATCATCTAGGGGCTACTCCTCATCCACCAAGGTAGATAGATTCCTTATTGGTGCAATCCAATTCCTATAATGAACATGCTATAGCCACATACAGCTCAGGATTTTGAATGGCTAAAGATCGAGTTATGGTGTAGTCAAACTATAACACCATCAAGGTGAACTATCGTGCACCTTAGGTCAAAGAACTAGACACACAACTGTAGCTCGAGCCAGTCATCGACGAGAAGTGGGACTTCCTAATGACTGCTCGAGGTGGTCACGCTCAGTGCCCTCGTTCTCCAACGATACCTATACTCTTGTTTGATGTCTCTACACCATAGATTCAAGACTCATCTACTATAAAGAAGGATTGTATACCAACCTTCTGGATCAACCACCATCCTTATGATGATCCTATGATCAGGAGCATTTTTATAGTTTATAATGAAAATTCATGTCTTAAATTTTTAACCTCTTAAAATATGAACTATCTTAACATTAACTCAAGGAATGTATCAAAACTCTAAATACACATTATGATAGAAAATAATCATTTTTATTATTTATAGTCAAAATTATAATTTTATCCTTAGAAGTGTATAATAAGTGTCAGTCAATTCTGGCTTCTAGGCACACATATCTAACAGAAGGCAGATTCACAAATTGGATGTGACATAGAAGTCAATGAACTCATATAGCTATATTTCTCAAATTTGTTAATCTTGTCTTTCGCTATATGACCTAGCCTAAGGTGCCATAGATACTTATCATTTAGACTATCCTAGGTTGCTTTAGTCCTCGATATTAATATTTTGAAAAAGTTTTGAAAGTAGGGCTACAAATCCTACACTAGAAACTTCAATGGTATTAGAGTAAGGTTCATTAAATAAGATTTGTATGCTTTAGAATTTAAAATTTATGCATATTAGATATATATTTTAGTTCGAGTAGCCTAGTAATCAAGCTCGAATGAGCCACCAAGCCATCCAATCTAAGGTAAAGCATAGTTTAAAGCCATCTCCTTCCATTCGATGGGATCACTTATGGCAGTAGTGGTGCCACCGTGTCATTCCTGAAGATAAATGGTGAAAAAATTTTCAAATTGATTTTTATCTAAATTTAATTATGAATGTGTTAGATTAGATCTAAATTTAGATTCATAATTATTTTAGTGTACAAAAATTTAGATTAAAACCTACAAATAGTATAGTTTATGAAATGAGCTGACCCATTTTTGTAATGAGTAGACTAATTTAGTGAACGTGCTATGTTGTAAAGAACCTTTCAAATTTTGAAAAAATATTTTTTGAAATGCTGAACCCCAACCTCAGCCAAAAACTTAATTAAAATTAAGTAAATGAATAAGGATCTAGAATTTGAATTAAAGATGTTAGATATATGTGCCCTAGAAGCCAGAATTGACTGACACTTGTAATACACTTCTAGGGCAAAATTGTAATTTTGACTATAATTAATAAAATGGGTTATTTTCTATCCACATGTGTATTTAGTGTCTTGATACATCCTTTGAGTTAATGGTAATGATAATTCATATTTTCAAGAGTTGAAAATTTAAGACATGAATAATCATTATTAACTCATAAACAGCTCCCGACCATGGATCATCACGAGGTGGTGATTGATCGGAAGGTTGGTGTACGATCGCTTCTCTTTAGTAGATGAGTCTTGAGTCTACAGTGTGGAGACATCGGAGCGAGAGTACAGGTACTCGTTAGAGAACGAGGGCACTAAGCGTGACCACCTCGAGTAGTCATTAGGGAGTCTACCTTCTCTGTCAATGACTGACTCGATGCTGCAGTAGTGTGTCTGGTTCTTTGACCTGAGATGCATCGGCAGTTTCACCTTGAGGGTGTTATAGTTTGACTACACCATTACTCGGTCTCCTAGCCATATGGAACCTGAGGTGTATGTTGGCTATAGCATGTTCATTGTAGGAACTGGATTGCATCAAGATGGATCTATCTACCTCGGTGTAGAGAGTAGCCCTATGATGATCATGAGAATCAAGTCCTGAAGCCACATGGCCATGGCAGAGTGAAATAATAGAAAGTGTTTCTATTTAGATTTTCACATTGGACTCGAATCGAATGATTACATCATATGACAGAGACTAGGGTTTGACGAGTTCACCTTAACCCTAATCTGATCGGGCTCAAGATAGAAAACTTAATCACACAGGTAGCTGCACCAAGAGTTCGCATTCAGCTCTGATGGGTTGCCACCATATACTGCTAGGTGTCAGGGTAGATTTTGGGAGCAATTAGAAATGATTTAGATGATCGATCATTCTAGCTGTTCGAATTAGAAGAGTTCTGATCCATCGAAAGGAGTTTCGATGATGTCTATGATAGAGATCATGACATATCCCATTACCATATAGAACTGAACCTAACTGGGTCACACAAACAAGGGTTTGAATCTGGTGATCATCAATTGAACTGATCTAGTTCAATTGATCTGAATGAGATTCAATTAGGTTCAAGGAAATCGTGCTAGCACTCGATTGAACCTAACGTTCTTCTTTTACTATCACAAATAAGTTGTCCTGACTGAGCCAAAGGAGTTTGTGCTCAATCAGAGGTCTTCATATGGTCTGACTGGAAGTTGTCCAGTCAGAATAGGTTGTCTTATTTGTAAGACATTATCTGCCATTTTTTCCCTGCCATTTCTTGTTCTTTGACTTGGTCAAAAGTCTACCTTTGACTGGTCAAACGTTGACCATTGACCCTTTGACTTTTGACCACATGTCATGCACCTATTGGAGAGCTGGTGGGGGCCTGTCCCTCTGCCAGAACCTGGCAAGGAGAAGGGTGCACGCCAAGGGTGGCGTGAGCCCAAGTAGGAGGCGCCTAGGAGTCCTTGTTGGACAAGGACTCCACCTCCCTTTAGGATTCCAATCAGAGTTCTACTAAGAATCCAGTTTGACTGGTCTTAGGCGCCCTCTAAGGAGGAATCCAGGGGTCTCTTTTTCAACCAATCAGATTTAGATCTGATTTCACAAAGGGTTGTGATTGGTTGAGAGAAAGAGATTGGATCACAAGAGTCTATAAATAAGACCCTGCGCCAACCAATCTAAGTGAATTCAATAGAGATTCCACGTCCAAGGGCTTTGCCCTCTCCCTCCATCACGCATATCTCTCTCTCTCCCTTGCTCTCCCACGTCAAAAGTGTTTTGGACTTAGTTTGGTGCGATTCAGATCAAGGAAGGCGATCAAAAGCAAGAAGGCTGCGCTCTGCAAAGGATGACTGCAGATCTTCAAAGAGTTTTGAGATCCTCCAAATCGTCCAGATCTGATTTTTGGAGGTGTGATAGAGAAGAAGAGGTTCTCCAGATCCACCTGAGTGGATACCGGTAGAGGCCAGGCACTTGCATGGCTAAGATCCAGAACCTTCCGCTGCAATCAGGATCATCTATAGGTAATAGGATTACCCAATCCGGTAAATTGAATTTGATTTAATTTATCTTATTTTATTTTATTATTAAAATAATAAGAATTAGATCTGAAACATATCAAGATCTGATTGAGATCAGAGAAAGTTTTGAAATATATCTCTTGATCTAATCAGATCTGGAGAATGAACCGAAAAATCAGGATTTCCTTCAACTGGTATCAAGCCATGTTCTAAAATTGTATAGATCTGATTTTAATTTTATTTTTAATTAGAAAATAAAGTGATTTTAGATGTCACATGAGATGTGATCAGATCTGAAATCAAAAAAATTAAAATTAAATGATTTGGATCTAGAAAATGAAGAATAATGCATGACTAGTTCTAGAATAGAATAGTTCTATAGAATAGTTTTGCATGTCTTGATTTAATTAAATCATATTTTAGATCTTCTTATTTACTATTTTCTGATATTAAAGTGTTTATAATAAATCTGATAAACAGCAAATAAAAATTATTTAATTTTGAATATCATATGAGATATGATAGATGCATGACTAGACTAGTTGTAGAATAGTTCTACATAATTGTCTAGATTAGAATTTATTTTGATTAGATCAATTTAAATCTAATTTTTCAGATTATTATGTGATAATTTAGATCTGAAAACGTGCATGATTGATACATGAGATGTATGCAAAATATGCCTTGATTAGATCTAAATTTGTATATGAGATATATGATATAGATCTATAACTGTTTTGTAGTTTACATGTTCCTGATTAAGGCGTTCCTCTTGGCCGTCCGATCATAAAACGAAGAAGGTTTAAAGGCCCTCTCTTCCATTCGATGGGGTGTTCTATGGACGTGTAGGTGGCTGCGTGTTCGTCCTTAATCAGAAACCCAAAACTTACTTTCTGCAAAACCCTAGATCCTGAAACCCTAGGATTTATTGTGCATATTTTGTTTATGAACCCAACTTAATTAAGAATTAAGTTTATAGAAATCAATTAGGTCTAAAATGAGAATTTAGATCTAAGACATATTCATAATACTGGATTCGGGCTTGGGTAGCTCAATTAGGTCTAAGCGTTGATCAAAACCGAATTTAAGATTGATCATGAGAATCAAGTCTAGAAGCCCATGGCCATGGCAGAGTGAAATAATAGAAAGAGTTTCTATTTAGGTTTTCACATCGGACTTGAATCGAATGATTACATCAAATGACAGAGACTAGGTTTTGACGAGTTCACCTAAACCCTAATTTGATTAGAGATCAAGATAGCAGAACTTAATCACACTGGTAGCTGCACCAAGAGGTTTGCATTCAGCTCTGATGGGTTGCCACCATATACTGCTAGGTATCGTTGGTGGATTTTGGGAGCAATTAGAATAATTTAGATGATCAATAATTCTAGCTGTTTGAATTAGAAGAGTTTTGATCCATCGAAAGAAGTTTCGATGATGTCGATGATAGAGATCATGACATATCCCATTACCATACAGAACTGAACCTAACTGGATCACACAAACAAGAATTTGAATCTAATAATCATCAATTGAACTAATCCAGTTCAATTGATCTGAATGAGATTCAATTAGGTTTAAGAAAATCATGCTAGCACTCGATTGAACCTAACGTTCTTCTTCTACTATCATAAATAGTTGTCCTTACTGAGCCAATGGAGTTTGTGCTCCATTAGAGGCCTTCATTTGGTCTGACTGGAGCTTGTCCAGGTCAGAAAAAGGTTGTCTTATTTTGTAAGACAATACCTGCCATTTTTGATCACCTGTCATTTCTCGTCCTTTGACTTTGGTCAAAAGTTGACCCTTAACTGGTCAAATGTTGACCATTGACACTTTGACTTCTGTCCACGCATTACGCACCTATTGAAGAGTTGGTGGGGGCCTGTCCTCCTACCAAAACCTAGCAAGGAGGAGGGTGCACGCTACCCTTAGTATGTGCCCAAGCAGGAGGCGCTCAGGAGTCCCTGTTAGATAGGGACTCCATCTCCCTTTTGGATTTCGATTAGACTTCTCCTAAGAACCAAGTTTGACTGGTCATAGGCACCATCTAAGAAGGAATCCAAGGGACTCTATTCCCACCAATTAGATTTAGATGTGTTTTCACAAAGGATTGTGATTGGTTGGGAAGAAGAGGAGTTGGATCACGCATAGTCTATAAATAAGACCCTGCGCCCAACTCAAGGAAGATCTGAAATCAATTGAAAATTCTCCATGCCCCAAGGTTGTCTCCTGCCTCCTCCTCCTCCATGTGAAGTCCATCTTCTCCTTCTCCTCTCCACACCCAAAGGTGTTTGGGATCCATGTTGGTGCAATCTAGACAAGAGAATGGAGACAAAAAGCTAGAAGGCTATGCTGCTGGAAAGGACAACTACTGATCTTCGAAAGATGTTTTGAAGATCCTCCAGATCAGATCTAGATCTAATTTTTGGAGATGTGATAGAGAAGAAGAAGATCTCCAGATCTAGCCCGAGTGGATATTGGTAGAGGGCAGGCAATTGCATGGCTAGATCCAGAACCTTCCGCTGCTTACAGGATCATCAATGGGTAATAGGATTATCCTACATCAAGATAAATTAAATTTGATTTAATTTATTTAGATTTTATTTTTATTATTAGAATAATAAGGATCAGATCTAAAACATTCCAGATCTGATTAGGATTAAAGAGAAAAAATTTTGAAATATATCTCTTGATCCAATCAGATTTGAACGAACCTGGTCTAAAAAATCAGGATTTTACTTCAGTTTATTCCATGAAGCAACCTGGAGTCCTATCTATATAGACTCTAGGCATCATCATCCTTGAGCGCACGCCTCCCTAGGCATGCACCCCCACTCTTTCCTCCTTTTAGCAGGTGGACAAAGGTCAAATCTCTCTCCTATGGGTGCATGACACATGGGCAGATGTCTAAGTGTCAAAGGTCAATGTTTGATCAAAGTCAAAAGACAAGAATTAGCAGGTGACGAATAATGGTAGGTGTTGTCTCAAATTTATCTCATAAATTAAGATAACCCTTTTCTAACACGGACAAACTCCAGTCAGACCATGTAAAGATACCTGAGTGAGCCTAAATATATTTGGCTCAGTCGAGACAACTTTTAATGATTGTTGAAGGAGAACATTAGGCTCAATCATGTGCTAGTATGATTTTCTTGAACCTAATTGAAACTTATTCTAATTAATTAAACTGGGTTAGTCCAATTGATGATATCCAGATCCAAACTCTTATTCGTGTGACTTATTTAGGCATATTTTCGTATGGTAATGGGATATATCATGATCTCTATCATCGACATCATCGAAATACCTTCCGATGGATTAGTACTTTTCTGATTCAGACAACTGGTATGATTGATCATCCAAATCATTCTAATTGCTCTCAAAATCCACCAGTGACACCCAGCAGTATATGGTGGCAACCCATTAGAACTAAGAATGATCCACTTGGTGTAGTTACCTGTATGATTAAGTTCCTCTTTCTTGAGCCATGATCGGATTAGGGTTAAGGTGAACTCATCAAACCCTAATATCCATTATATGATTAATCATTCGATTTAAGTCCAATATGAAAACCTTAATAGAAACTCTTTTTATTATTTCACTCTGCCATGGCCATGGGCTTATGGACTTGATTCTCATGATCATCATAGGGCTACTCCTCATCCACCAAGGTAGATAGATTCCTTATTGGTGCAATCCAATTCCTATAATGAACATGCTATAGCCAACATACAGCTCAGGATTTTGAATGGCTAGAAGATCGAGTTATGGTGTAGTCAAACTATAACACCATCAAGGTGAACTATCGATGCACCTTAGGTCAAAGAACTAGACACACAACTGTAGCTTCGAGCCAGTCATCGACGAGAAGTGGGACTTCCTAATGACTGCTCGAGGTGGTCACGCTCAGTGCCCTCGTTCTCCAACGAGTACCTATACTCTTGTTCTGATGTCTCTACACCATAGATTCAAGACTCATCTACTATAAAGAAGCGATTGTATACCAACCTTCTGGATCAACCACCATCCTTATGATGATCCTATGATCAGGAGCATTTTATGAGTTTATAATGAAAATTCATGTCTTAAATTTTTAACTCTTAAAAATATGAACTATCATTAACATTAACTCAAGGAATGTATCACAAACTCTAAATACACATTATGATAGAAAATAATTCATTTTATTATTTATAGTCAAAATTATAATTTTATCCTTAGAAGTGTATAATAAGTGTCAGTCAATTCTGGCTTCTAGGGCACACATATCTAACAGAAGGCATGATTCACAAATTGGATGTGACATAGAAGTCAATGAACTCAATAGCTCATATTTCTCAAATTTGTTAATCTTGTCTTTCGCTATATGACCTAGCCTAAGGTGCCATAGATACTTATCATTTAGACTATCCCTAGGTTGCTTTAGTCCTACGATATTAATATTTTGAAAAAGTTTTGAAAGTAGGGCTACAAATCCTACACTAGAAACCTTCAATGGTATTAGAGTAAGGTTCATTAAATAAGATTTGTATGCTTTAGAATTTAAAAATTTATGCATATTAGATATATATTTTAGTCGAGTAGCCTAGTAATCAAGCTCGAATGAGCCACCAAGCCATCCAATCATAAGGGATAAGCATAGTTTAAAGGCCATCTCCTTCCATTCGATGGGGATCACTTATGGCAGTAGTGGTGCCACCGTGAACTCATTCCTGAAGATAAATGGTGAAAAAAATTTTCAAATTGATTTTATCTAAATTTTAATTATGAATGTGTTAGATTAGATCTAAATTTAGATTCATAATTTTATTTAGTGTACAAAAATTTAGATTAAAACCTACAAATAGTATAGTTTATGAAATGAGCTGACCCATTTTTGTAATGAGTAGACTAATTTAGTGAACAGTGCTATGTTGTAAAGAACCTTTCAAAATTTTGAAAAAATATTTTTGAAATGCTGAACCCCAACCCTCAGCCCAAAAACTTAATTAAGAATTAAGTAAAATGAATAAGGATCTAGAATTTTGAATTAAAGATGTTAGATATATGTGCCCTAGAAGCCAGAATTGACT
This sequence comes from Cocos nucifera, assembly GCA_006176705.1. Classification (NCBI taxonomy): domain Eukaryota; kingdom Viridiplantae; phylum Streptophyta; class Magnoliopsida; order Arecales; family Arecaceae; genus Cocos; species Cocos nucifera. The sequence continues at coordinate 243,540 of QRFJ01001208.1, forward strand.
GACACTTGTAATACACTTCTAGGGGCAAAATTGTAATTTTGACTATAATTAATAAAATGGGTTATTTTCTATCACACATGTGTATTTAGTGTCTGTGATACATCCTTTGAGTTAATGGTAATGATAATTCATATTTTCAAGAGTTGAAAATTTAAGACATGAATAATCATTATTAACTCATAAACAGCTCCCGACCATAGGATCATCACGAGGATGGTGATTGATCCGGAAGGTTGGTGTACGATCGCTTCTCTTTAGTAGATGAGTCTTGAGTCTACGGTGTGGAGACACCGGAGCGAGAGTACAGGTACTCGTTAGAGAACGAGGGCACTGAGCGTGACCACCTCGAGTAGTCATTAGGGAGTCTACCTTCTCGTCAATGACTGACTCGATGCTGCAGTAGTGTGTCTGGTTCTTTGACCTGAGATGCATCGGCAGTTCACCTTGAGGGTGTTATAGTTTGACTACACCATTACTCGGTCTCCTAGCCATATGGAACCCTGAGGTGTATGTTGGCTATAGCATGTTCATTGTAGGAACTGGATTGCATCAAGATGGAATCTATCTACCTCGGTGGTAGAGGAGCAGCCCTATGATGATCATGAGAATCAAGTCCTGAAGCCCATGGCCATGGCAGAGTGAAATAATAGAAAGAGTTTCTATTTAGATTTTCACATTGGACTCGAATCGAATGATTACATCATATGACAGAGACTAGGGTTTGACGAGTTCACCTTAACCCTAATCTGATCGGGGCTCAAGATAGAAGAACTTAATCACACAGGTAGCTGCACCAAGAGGTTCGCATTCAGCTCTGATGGGTTGCCACCATATACTGCTAGGTGTCACTGGTGGATTTTGGGAGCAATTAGAATGATTTAGATGATCGATCATTCTAGCTGTTCGAATCAGAAGAGTTCTGATCCATCGAAAGGAGTTTCGATGATGTCTATGATAGAGATCATGACATATCCCATTACCATACAGAACTGAACCTAACTGGGTCACACAAACAAGGGTTTGAATCTGGTGATCATCAATTGAACTGATCTAGTTCAATTGATCTGAATGAGATTCAATTAGGTTCAAGGAAATCGTGCTAGCACTCGATTGAACCTAACGTTCTTCTTTTACTATCATAAATAAGTTGTCCTGACTGAGCCAAAGGAGTTTGTGCTCAATCAGAGGCCTTCATATGGTCTGACTGGAGGTTGTCCAAGTCAGAATAGGTTGTCTTATTTGTAAGACATTACCTGCCATTTTTGGTCACCTGCCATTTCTTGTTCTTTGACTTTGGTCAAAAGTCTACCTTTGACTGGTCAAACGTTGACCATTGACCCTTTGACTTTTGACCACATGTCATGCACCTATTGGAGAGCTGGTGGGGGCCTGTCCCCCTGCCAGAACCTGGCAAGGAGAAGGGCGCACGCCAAGGGTGGCGTGAGCCCAAGTAGGAGGCGCCTAGGAGTCCTTGTTGGACAAGGACTCCACCTCCCTTTTGGATTCCAATCAGAGTTCTACTAAGAATCCAGTTTGACTGGTCTTAGGCGCCCTCTAAGGAGGAATCCAGGGGTCTCTATTCCAACCAATCAGATTTAGATCTGATTTCACAAAGGGTTGTGATTGGTTGAGAGGAAGAGGAGTTGGATCACAAGAGGTCTATAAATAAGACCCTGCGCCCAACCCTAATCCTAAGTGAATTCAATAGAGATTTCCCACGCCCCAAGGCTGCCTCTCCCCTCCTTCTCCACGCCATAGTCTCTTCTCCCCTTGCTCTCCACGTCCAAAAGGTGTTTTGGACTTTGGTTGGTGCGATTCAGATCAAGGAAAGGCGATCAAAAGCAAGAAGGCTGCGCTGCTGCAAAAGGACGACTGCAGATCTTCAAAAGAGTTTTGAAGATCCTCCAGATCAGATCCAGATCTGATTTTTGGAGGTGTGATAGAGAAGAAGAGGATCTCCAGATCCAACCCGAGTGGATACCGGTAGAGGCCAGGCGCTTGCGTGGCTAAGATCCAGAACCTTCCGCTGCAATCAGGATCATCTACAGGGTAATAGGATTACCCAAATCAGGTAAATTAAATTTGATTTAATTTATCTTATTTTATTTTATTTATTAAAATAATAAGAATCAGATCTGAAACATATCAAGATCTGATTGAGATCAAGAGAAAATTTTTGAAATATATCTCTTGATCTAATCAGATCTGGACGAACCTGGACCGGGAAATCAGGATTTCCCTTCAACTGGTATCAGAGCCATGGTTCTAAAATTGTTTAGATCTGATTTTAATTTTATTTTAATTAGAAAATAAAGTGATTTCAGATGTCACATGAGATGTGATCAGATCTGAAATCAAAAAAATTAAAATTAAATGATTTGGATCTAAGAACATGAAGATATGCATGACTAGTTCTAGAATAGAATAGTTCTATAGAATAGTTTTGCATGTCTTTGATTTAATCTGATTAAATCATATTTTAGATCTTCTTATTTACTATTTTCTGATATTATAAGTGTTATAATAACATCTGATAAACAGCAAATAAAAATTATTTAATTTTAAATATCATATGAGATATGATAGATGCATGACTAGACTAGTTGTAGAATAGTTCTACATAATTGTCTAGATTAGAATTTATTTTGATTAGATCAATTTAAATCTAATTTTTTAGATTATTATGTGATAATTTAGATCTGAAAACATGCATGATTTGATACATGAGATGTATGCAAAATATGCCTTGATTAGATCTAAATTTGTATATGAGATATATGATATAGATCTATAACTGTTTTGTAGATTTACATGTTCCTGATTAAGGCGTTCCTCTTGGCCGTCCGGTCATAAGAACGAAGAAGGGTTTAAAGGCCCTCTCTTCCCATTCGATGGGGTGTTCTTATGACGTGTAGGGGTGCTGCGTGTTCGTCCTTAATCAGAAACCCAAAACTTACTTTCTGCAAAACCCTAGATCCTGAAACCCTAGGATTTATTGTGCATATTTTGTTTATGAACCCAACTTAATTAAGAATTAAGTTTATGGAATATTAATTAGGTCTAAAATTGAGAATTTCAGATCTAAGACATATTCATAATACTGGGTTCGGGCTTGGGTAGCTCAATTAGGTCTAAGCGGTTGATCAAACCGAATCAAGAGTTGGTTAGATGGGATCAACAATGCTTAAATTGACCAGCCTAATAGGATTAAGTCTGGGTCAAGATCGAGTCACGATCAAGCAAGACCTAATTAGGCTCAGAGGTTAGAGTCTGGATTGTAGGCTAACCCAATTGGTTCTGACTCAACAATTTGGTGTCTAAGGTAAGTTTGGCACAGACGACCGACTGGTTTTTAATTGGAAGCTACTCGACCTGAATGCGTTCTTGTGCGAGTTAACGGCATATTCCTTCCACCGGTCTCACTTACCTGGCCATATCTGTTGACACAGTTCTGATCTGAGGTGGTCAATAATCCGAGCTGACCCATGCCACTAGGTTAGTCATAATTGTTATGACTAAGCCAAGTCTAGTTTAATGAGACCTGAATCAATTCTCCCTAAGAAAAGATTAAGTCCGAGGTCTTCCACCATTGTAGACGTGCGGGCCCTTCCCGGGGTTGATTGTTCTCGGCTGGATACAGTGGCTCAGTTGCACCGGGAAGACGCAACCATGTCTATTAGGCATTGGATGCTATGGGCTGGAGGATGAGTTGGGCTCAATATTTCCGGATACGGTGAGAGACCCAATTAGGAACCCAGTCTATGCAAATGGTGGGTCTGACTTAACTAAGGAGTGGATCAATATTCCGGATACGGTGAGATTCATGAATTAGAGACCAAGTTTGGGTGCACCATGATTAGAGAATCATTGAACAAGAGTTGTTCACTCATTGGCTAACCCATCACCAATAACTGTTAGGTGAGGTGATGAGTCAGTTGGTGAGACCGCACCACCCACTAGAAATCATCAATCGCGGAGATTTTCGCATCTCTACAGAGGGAGTGTAGGGATCCGAGAAAATAGTGGGAGCTAATTTGTTTAAAAATAAAATCCCTAAACAAATTGGTCAAGTCAAAATTACAGTATCTAACTAGAATCTTTGACTCTCTACAGGAAAATGTCTGCGTCCAACCCACTGGCACGTATCCTAGACACACATAGACTGACTGGACCCAATTATAAAGATTGGCTCAGGAACTACAAAATTGTTTTGGGTTCAGAGAAGTTAACACATGTTTTGGACCAGGACCCTCCCACCTTACCAGCTCGTCCATCCACTGAACAGAGAGCGTCTCTGGAAAAATGGATTGACGAAGACAATAAGGCCAGATACTACATGTTGGGCTCGATGTCTGATGAGCTCCAGCGCCAACATGAAGATATCGGGACTGCTCGCCAAATGTTGGCTCACCTGCAGGAGATGTTTGGTGAACAGAGTCGCGCAGCCAAATATCAAGTCACGAAAACGACTTTTTAAGGCTAAGATGCGTGATGGGCAGTCAGTCCAAGATCACTGTCTGACAATGATCAAGGACATGGAAGAGCTTGAGAAGCTCGGTGTGAAGTTGGACTTGGATTTGCAGAACGATATTATTCTGCAATCCTTGACTGATGCATATGGGCAATTCATCATGAATTACCACATGCATAAACTTCAAAATTCCTTGGCCGAGTTGATGAATATGCTGGTTACCGCTGAGCTTTCTATGAAAGGTTCTAAAGGCTCAGTTCTTGCTATGGAACGGACTTCTTCCAAAAGAAAGTCTTATGGAAAGAAAAAGAAGTCTGTGAAAAAGCAAAAGGTAGGAAGGATCAAAGAAGAAGAAGGCAGAACCGAAGAAGAAGGTCGATGGCAAAGGAAAGTGTTTCCATTGCAACAGCGACGGCCATTGGAAGCGGAACTGCCCTACTTACCTGGCCACCCTGAAGAACAAGAAGGAAGGTCCTTCTGGAGGTATGCTCGTTATTGAGTCTAACCTTACGGTTTCTTCTGCATCCAGTTGGGTGCTTGACTCTGGTTCTAGTGCTCATCTGTGCACTTCTATGCAGGGTCTTGAGGATAGCAGGAGGCTGAGGGATGGAGACATGATCCTACGCGTCGGTAATGGAGCAAGAGTTGCTGCAGTAGCCGTGGGAACATACCCTCTGCGATTACCATCTGGTTTAGACTTAGTTTTAAAAGACTGTTATTATGTGCCTGCAGCTAGCAGGAATTTGATTTCTGTTTCATGCTTAGCACAAGAAGGTTATGTGATCACCTTCTTTAAGGACCATTGTAACATTCTTTATGAAAGAAATAAAATTGCAAATGGTTTCCTTGTTTAATGGTCTTTATCAGTTGCATATTGATGTACCTGTTTTTAACTATCGAGCAAAACGTGAATGCCAAACGACCTAGGGATAGTCCAAACGACAGATATCTATGGCACCTGAGATTAGGTCATATAGCAGAAGATAGGATTAACAAATTGGAGAAAAATGGGCTATTGAGTCCATTGACTTTTGAGTCATATCCAACTTGTGAATCTTGTCTTCAAGGCAAAATGACTAAACTCCCTTTTGTTGGACATGGGGAGAGGGCCACAGATCTCCTTGCCCTAGTACATACTGATGTGTGCGGCCCATTCGATGTGCCGGCTAGAGGCAATTTTGTCTACTTCATTACCTTTACCGATGATCTGTCTAGGTATGGGTATGTGTATCTTATGAGACACAAGTCTGAAGCTTTTTGAAAAGTTCAAAGAATTCAGACATGAAGTAGAAAAATAAACTGGAAAACCCATTAAGGTTCTTCGATCAGATCGAGGAGGTGAATACCTTAGCCGGAATTCCTAGACTATCTTAAGGAAAATGGCATAGTCTCTCAATGGACTCCACCAGGAACACCTCAACTCAACGGGGTTTCAGAACGGAGAAATCGGACTCTATTGGATATGGTTCGATCCATGATGAGCTTCACAGACCTCCCAGATTTTCTTTGGGGACATTCATTATTAACTTCAATCTATTTACTGAATAGGGTTCCCTCTAAAACCGTTCCTACCACACCGTATGAGATATGGCACGGTAAGAAACCAAGTCTGAGTCATCTCAGAATTTGGGGTTGTCCGGCTTATGTCAAAAGACAACAAGCGGACAAGTTAGAGTTTAGGTCCTTTAGAGCTCGATTCATAGGATATCCTAAAGAGTCATTAGGATACTATTTCTACATTCCAGAAGACCACAATGTGATTGTGAGTCGACATGCCATATTTCTTGAAAAACAGTTTATTCAAGATAGTGGCATTGGAAAGCAGATTAAGCTTGATGAGAAAGTCTCACAAGCAGAACGAGCTAAGGACCAAGTGGAACCAAATCAGGTTGAGCCAATAAGAACACTACCTCCTCCACCTCGTAGATCGGAAAGAGTTTCCCGTCCCCCTGAAAGATACTTAGGTATTATTTCAGAGGATGTAGAGGAAATGTTCCTCATAGGTAATGGTGCTCATGGTGATGATCCCAAAACCTACAACGAGGCGATATCAGATATCGACTCCGAGAAATGGCTTGAGGCAATGAAGTCAGAGAATTGACTCGATGCACTCAAACCAAGTCTGGACCTTGGTAGATCCACCAGAAGGTATAGTACCTATTGGGTGTAAATGGATCTTCAAGAGAAAGATTGGTGCAGATGGGAATGTGGAGACATTCAAGGCTAGACTGGTGGCAAAAGGTTATAGTCAACGTGAAGGCATTGACTATCAGGATACCTTTTCCCCGGTAGCTATGCTAAAATCCATCCGCACATTGCTTGCTGTTGCAGCCTATTTCGATTATGAAATATGGCAAATGGACGTGAAAACGGCATTCCTAAATGGATATCTTGAGGAAGATATCTATATGGAACAGCCGCTAGGTTTCACATCCAGTGATACTGATCACAAGGTTTGCAAGCTGCAAAGGTCCATATATGGACTTAAGCAAGCATCTCGGAGCTGGAACACTCGTTTCAATGATGTGATCAAAAAGTTTGGTTTCATCAAAAATGAAGAGGAACCATGTGTTTTCAAAAGGGTCAGTGGGAGCGCTGTTGTCTTCCTCGTATTGTACGTGGATGACATCCTCCTTATTGGGAATGATATTCCCATGTTGACATCAGTCAAGATGTGGTTGTCCAAGGAATTCTCCATGAAAGACCTAGGTGAAGCATCCTTTATTCTAGGAATTAAGGTCTATAGGGATAGACCGAATAGGATGCTAGGACTTTCACAGAAGATGTACATAGAGGAAGTACTAAAGAGGTTTAGTATGGAAAACTCTAAGAGGGGATTAATACCCTTCAGACATGGTATTCATCTTTCCAAGAAGATGTGCCCCAGCACACCTGAGGAAATAGAACGCATGAGCAAGATCCCTTATGCTTCTGCAATAGGGAGCCTCATGTATGCCATGCTATGTACACGACCTGATATAGCCCATGCTGTGAGTGTCACAAGCAGATATCAGTCAAATCCAGGTGAAGAACACTGGACTTCTGTGAAATGTATCCTTAAGTACTTGAGAAGAACTAAGGATATGATGTTGGTCTTTGGTAATGGAGAACTCCAAGTTCAGGGATACACAGACTCGGACTTCATGTCCGATATAGATGATCGAAAGTCGACATCTGGAAGTCTGTTTGTGTGCAATGGTGGAGCTGTCAGCTGGAAGAGTTCCAAGCAAACTGTGATAGCAGATTCCACCATGGAAGCAGAATATATAGCTGCATCAGAGGCTGCAAAGGAAGCGTTCTGGTACAAGAAGTTTGCTGCAGAAATTGGAGTAATGCCATCAGATGCCATTCCTCTTTACTGCGACAACAATGGCGCCATAGCCCTTGCTAAGGAGCCGAGGTCTCACCAGAAGTCCAAGCACATTGAGCGGCGATATCATCTCATCCGCGATTACCTTGAGAAAGGTTACGTTGAGGTCAAGAGAGTCAACTCCGCAGATAATGTGGCAGACCCACTTACAAAGCCGTTGGGCCAGCAGAAGATCGAAGCCCACCTTGAGAAGATGGGACTTAGACTTGTAGCCAATTGGCTTTAGGACAAGTGGGAGATTGTTAGATATATGTGCCCTAGAAGCCAGAATTGGCTGACACTTGTAATACACTTCTAGGGGCAAAATTGTAATTTTGACTATAATTAATGAAAATGGGTTATTTTCTATCACACATGTGTATTTAGTGTCTGTGATACATCCTTTGAGTTAATGGTAATGATAATTCATATTTTCAAGAGTTGAAAATTTAAGACATGAATAATCATTATTAACTCATAAACAGCTCCCGACCATAGGATCATCACGAGGATGGTGATTGATCCGGAAGGTTGGTGTACGATCGCTTCTCTTTAGTAGATGAGTCTTGAGTCTACGGTGTGGAGACACCGGAGCGAGAGTACAGGTACTCGTTAGAGAACGAGGGCACTGAGCGTGACCACCTCGAGTAGTCATTAGGGAAGTCTACCTTCTCGTCAATGACTGACTCGATGCTGCAGTAGTGTGTCTGGTTCTTTGACCTGAGATGCATCGGCAGTTCACCTTGAGGGTGTTATAGTTTGACTACACCATTACTCGGTCTCCTAGCCATATGGAACCCTGAGGTGTATGTTGGCTATAGCATGTTCATTGTAGGAACTGGATTGCATCAAGATGGGATCTATCTACCTCGGTGGTAGAGGAGTAGCCCTATGATGATCATGAGAATCAAGTCCTGAAGCCCATGGCCATGGCAGAGTGAAATAATAGAAAGAGTTTCTATTTAGATTTTCACATTGGACTCGAATCGAATGATTACATCATATGACAGAGACTAGGGTTTGACGAGTTCACCTTAACCCTAATCTGATCGGGGCTCAAGATAGAAGAACTTAATCACACAGGTAGCTGCACCAAGAGGTTCGCATTCAGCTCTGATGGGTTGCCACCATATACTGCTAGGTGTCACTGGTGGATTTTGGGAGCAATTAGAATGATTTAGATGATCGATCATTCTAGCTGTTCGAATCAGAAGAGTTCTGATCCATCGAAAGGAGTTTCGATGATGTCTATGATAGAGATCATGACATATCCCATTACCATACAGAACTGAACCTAACTGGGTCACACAAACAAGGGTTTGAATCTGGTGATCATCAATTGAACTGAATCTAGTTCAATTGATCTGAATGAGATTCAATTAGGTTCAAGGAAATCGTGCTAGCACTCGATTGAACCTAACGTTCTTCTTTTACTATCATAAATAAGTTGTCCTGACTGAGCCAAAGGAGTTTGTGCTCAATCAGAGGCCTTCATATGGTCTGACTGGAGGTTGTCCAAGTCAGAATAGGTTGTCTTATTTGTAAGACATTACCTGCCATTTTTGGTCACCTGCCATTTCTTGTTCTTTGACTTTGACTTTGTCAAAAGTCTACCTTTGACTGGTCAAACATTGACCATTGACCCTTTGACTTTTGACCACATGTCATGCACCTATTGGAGAGCTGGTGGGGGCCTGTCCCCCTGCCAGAACCTGGCAAGGAGAAGGGCGCACGCCAAGGGTGGCGTGAGCCCAAGTAGGAGGCGCCTAGGAGTCCTTGTTGGACAAGGACTCCACCTCCCTTTTGGATTCCAATCAGAGTTCTACTAAGAATCCAGTTTGACTGGTCTTAGGCGCCCTCTAAGGAGGAATCCAGGGGTCTCTTTTTCAACCAATCAGATTTAGATCTGATTTCACAAAGGGTTGTGATTGGTTGAGAGGAAGAGGAGTTGGATCACAAGAGGTCTATAAATAAGACCCTGCGCCCAACCCTAATCCTAAGTGAATTCAATAGAGATTTCCCATGTCCAAGGCTGCCTCTCCCCTCCTTCTCCATGCCATACTCTCTTCTCCCCTTGCTCTCCACGTCCAAAAGTGTTTTGGACTTAGTTTGGTGCGATTCAGATCAAGGAAAGGCGATCAAAAGCAAGAAGGCTGCGCTGCTGCAAAAGGACGACTGCAGATCTTCAAAAGAGTTTTGAAGATCCTCCAGATCAGATCCAGATCTGATTTTTGGAGGTGTGATAGAGAAGAAGAGGTTCTCCAGATCCAACCCGAGTGGATACCGGTAGAGGCCAGGCGCTTGCGTGGCTAAGATCCAGAACCTTCCGCTGCAATCAGGATCATCTACAGGGTAATAGGATTACCCATTCAGGTAAATTGAATTTGATTTAATTTATCTTATTTTATTTTATTTATTAAAATAATAAGAATCAGATCTGAAATATATCAAGATCTGATTGAGATCAAGAGAAAAGTTTTGAAATATATCTCTTGATCTAATCAGATCTGGACGAATCTGGACCGGGAAATCAGGATTTCCCTTCAAAAGATCCAAAGTCATTGATCATAAAATATGGATTATTGGGTTAGATAAATTAGGTCCATTAATTTGGTTAGACCTAAGGTTAGTCAAAGAATAGACTAAATTAGAGTAATTAATTAAATCTAACCAAATATTCAATTAGATTAGGTCAAGGACTCTTTAGACTAAATTACAATAGTTATAGTTGATCAAGTCCATCCCTTTAATGAGGACCAAATGGACTTGATTCGTGGCTATGTGGTCGAACCCAAAATTATTAGATTGGTGAAATTAAAACTAATGAACCAGATGGTGTCTAAGGTAAATTTGATAGTCTAGACCGGTGGTTTTTAATTGGGAGCTACTCACATTAATTCGATCTTGATGAGTAAATGGCATATCCTTTCCACTAATCTCACTTACCTAGCCATCCTAGTAAGTTAGGTTTTGATTAGATCACTTGGTAATTCAAGCTCACCCATGTCAATTAGGTAAATCAGTGTGATTAATTTAGGTGCTCCTAATGATATCTTGAATTAGATCCTTTATAATCTAACTAGGTGAAGTCAGGGCAGGATCCAAATTAGTTGGTGAATTCTTCTCTCCTCTCCTTAAAAATTAATTAATAAAATCTTCTAAAATTATTAGGTTCTTAAAAAATGATATAGTTAAGGTGATAACTAGCTCATTGCCTTCCATTAAGTCGAGTGATAATGGGTCCATTAGTTTAATAATCACTGAAGGCCCAAAGGTCTGGTGCTTGTTGACTAATAAAATTATCATTCAAAAAATGATATTTTGATCGTGTCATTCTATTGGTGGTCAGGTTGGCCAGCTAAAGTCGAGCCTGATCATTTGATGGTTAGATGCACCAAATCTGGTCATTTTAATGGTTTGACTTAACTAGATCTTTTCAATGAAGGCCAAAGCCTAGTGATTAGATTTTGGGATAAAATTAAAAATTACTAGAAGTTGTTTAGAGAAATAATTAGTTTTAAACCTATCCATATATGCACATGGATTGACCAACCAAAGTTGGGCTCGTGTGTAGTGTATGTGGATTCTAGTATCCAGTAAGAAATTAATGTAATTCCTTGAATTGGAGGAAGAGGCTACCAGTTCGTATAAAATAGTGGAAGAACCTTAAGATTAAAGTCTAAGTCTTTAGGATAAATAATTCATATACTCATTAGGTTTGGTTTTCCTTCTTTTGTGCAGAAATGGCCACTATCCTATTGCTCCAATCATTGTTAGACAATGACAAACTTATGAGACCTAACTTCGATAGTTGGTATTGAAAGTTAAAAATTATCCTTGAGCATGAGTGGATCCTATATATTCTAACGAATCCTGCACTTGAGGAGCCAGCTCTGAATGCAAGAGGCATGGTTCGAGACACTTACTAGAAGTGGCTCAATGACTACACCACCGTTCGGTGCATTATGCTAGTGGCAATGAATGATGAGTTTAGCTATAGGTTTGAGAATGCCCAGTCATAGAAGATGCTTCAAATATTGAATGACTCCTTTAGTATGCCTGGCAATGTTGTAAGGCACAAGACTAGTTGTGCCATTTTCAATGCTCAAATGAGGGACGGGGCATCTGTCATCGATCATGTATTGTACATGATCGAGATAATTGAGCACCTAAGTAAGCTGGGCTGTTTTCTGCATGAGTAGCTCGGGAAGGATGCGATCCTTAATTCGTTGTCTAAATCTTTCCTCCCCTTTCTTACTCATTTTAGAATGACAAAGTCTATAGTGAACTACCATGATTTATTAGGGTTGCTATAGAACATTGAGAAGGATCACTAGCTCTACAAAGAGTTTATAAATATAGTGGAAGGATCTTCTTCTGATCATCGATCCATTAAGAAAGAAAAGAAGAACAAGAAGAAAAAGAATAAGAAGGTGCAACAGCTTGCTGGGATGTCTGCATAGGGTCAGACCAAGAAGCACAAGTCTGAATAGAGCTAGGTAGAGTTATTCTTTCACAAGAAGTAGGGGCACTGGAAGAGGAATTATCCTCAGTACATTACCTCCCTAGATCCAAACAAGCCGAGAAAGAAGCAAGCAGTTGCTGGGCAAGACAATTATATGATAACATCTTGCAACTTCTCAATATGTGATACTACTACCTGGGTATTAGATACTGGAAGCCCTTATCATATCGATAATTCGATGCTGGGTTACAGGTCAGTAGAAAATTTGGTGAAAGTGAGAGGTTCCTGAACATTGGAGATGGAAGACAAGTTCCAGTTATAGCTTTAGAAATCACGAACCTTGTAATCAATTCTCATAATGTAATTCTTCATGAATATCATTATTGTCCAAGCATTTTATTAAATATTATTTTTATAGGCCTTTTGGCCATGCATAATTATGAATTTTCAATAAAAAAATATTTGTAATATCATTTTAAATGGTGTTACGATGTCTGTTGGATAATTGAATAATGGAATTTACTTACTATCATGCCTGTTAATGTGGTTTAGTCCTCCAATAAATGCCTTAGAATTAGTGATATATCTGAAGTCTACCTTTGATACTGTGGGCTAGGTCATATTAACAAGAACAGAATAAACAAATTGGCTTAAGAAAGAATTCTTGAAGTTAGTGATTGTGAATCACTTCTAACCTGTGAGTCCTATGTTCTTGGTATCATGATCAAGTCATTTTTTACTGAAAAAGATGAGTGAGCTAATGAACTCCTAAGTCTAGTATATTCAAATGTATGTGGACCCATGAGCTTAAGTGCTAGAGGTGGATATTTCTACTTCACAACCTTCATAGATGACCTATCGAGGATTGGGTATATCTATTTAACGAAGCATAAGACGGAGTCATTTGAAATGTTCAAACATTCCATAATGAGATAGAAAAGCAAACTGAAAAGTGTATTAAGACTCTTCAGTTTGACTGAGGGATTGAGTACCTTTTCAGTGAGTTTCTAACATATCTTGGAAAGAATGAGATTCTCTTCCAGTGGACTCTTCCTAGAATACCACAACATAATGGTATGTCTAAAAGTAAGAATCAAATTCTATTGGATATGGTTCAATCCATGATGGGGTTTATCGATCTATCGATCTTCTTATGGGGATGCGTGCTTGAGTCAGCTTGTTACGTTTTGAATAGGGTTCCGAGTAAGTCTGTTTCCAAAATACCATATGAGATATGGATAGGACTAAAGCCAGTACTCTCGCACCTTAGGGTTTGGGGGTGTCCGACTTATGTCAAATATTTAGTAACAGACAAACTTGGACCTAGGTCTGACAGGTGTTATTTTATAAGATACCCAAAAGAGACCAAAGGATATTACTTCTACCTAATTGATGAGCAAAAGATATTTATCAGCCTTAAGGCAATCCTTTTGGAAAAGAAATTCCTTACTGAAGGGACTATTGCCTTTAAGGTCGAACTTAAGAAAGTTTGGTAGGTGAAAAAATCGATACAAGTAGCTGAACCTAAATTAGATTTGATTAGATCAAATCCAGAGCCCATTGAACCTGCACTCTTAAGGTGGTGTGGTAGAGTACCATGTCAGGCGAACAAATACTATGATTTCTTGGTCCAGGATGGTGACCCTGTCGAACTCAATGAGAATGATGAGGATCCGATTATCTATATGGATGAAATATAGAGATCCAACTCTAAAAAATGGCTTAAGGCCATGAAATCCGAAATGGAGTTCATGAAGGTCAATGATGTATGGACATAGGTTGATCCATCCAAAGGTGTAATACCCATAGGATGTAAGTGGGTCTTCAAGAGGAAGAGGGGTGCTGATGAAAAGGTGAAGACCTATAAAGTCGATCTGATTGCCAAGGGGTATCATCAATATTATGGTATAGACTATGATGAAATATTTTCTCCTATGGTAATGCTCAAGTCTATTTGGATCATGCTTGCAATAGCTATCCATCTGAACTATGAAATCTAGTAGATGGATGTGAAGATAGCTTTTCTTAATGGAGAGCTGGACGAAGAGGCGTATAAGATATAACCTAAAGGGTTCATATCCATAGATGAGTCTAAGATGTGCAGGCATCAAAGATCCATTTATGGACTAAAGCAGGCATCTCGAAGTTGGAACTTACATTTTGATAAGATGATCAAAACATATGGCTTCCTTAAGAATGAAGAGCCCAACATATACAAGTGGGCTAATGGTCTAGTAATTGTATTCCTAGTATTGTATATGGATGACATTCTCTTAATTGAGAATGATGTCCTTGCATTACAAGGAATAAAGATCTGACTATCATCACAGTTCTTCATGAAGGATCTGGAAGAAGCATTCTACATCCTAGGTTTGAAGATCTAGAGATATAGATTTAAAAGGTTGCTTGGGTTGTCCTAGTCCTTATACATTGATACTATGCTGAAGAGATTCAGTATGGAGAATTTCAAGAATTGTTATCTATCGATAGGCCATGAAATTTTTCTCTCGAAGAGGGATTGTCTAACAATGCCTCAAGAAAGAGAGCATATGAGTAGAATTCTATATACTTTAGTAGTAAGTTCTATCATGTACGCCACGACATGTACATGATCAGATGTGGCATACTCACTAGGGTTAGTGAGTAGATACCAATCTGATCTAGGAGAGAACCATTGGAAGATTGTTAAAATCATCTTGAAGTATTTAAGAAATACAAAGAACCAGTGGCTTATTTATGGTGAGTCTGACTTGAGACTAGTAGGATTTATAGACTTCAATTTTTAGTCTAATTATGATGATAGCAAGAGTGTGTCGGGATATGTGTTCATCCTTAATGGTGGAGCTATCTACTGGAAGAGTTCCAAGCAGCATACTGTAGCCGACTCTGTTTGTATGGTGGAGTATGTTGCTGCATCAGATGCTACCAAAGAAGCACTATGGCTGAGAAAGTTCATCATTGAGCTCGAAGTAGCACCCTCCCTTGATGGTCTAGTTTTACTTTACTATGATAGCTCTAGAGCTATTGCTTAGGTGAAGGAATCGAAGGCACATCAGCAGATGAAGCATATTTTACGCCGCTATCATCTTGTCTGAGGGATCGTAGATCGAGATGACATCGATCTTCAGAAGATCAATGGAAAGGAGAACCTGACCAACTTATTCACTAAAGCCATCATGGTGAAGGAGTTTAACAACTTCAAGTCGAAGATGGGTATTAGATACTGCACCAATTGGCTTTAGTCCAACTGAAGGATTGTTGGAAATGGTATCCTAAAGCCAATCATCAGCTTATTGATGGTTTGCTGATTCTTGTATTTATATATGAATTATAAATAAATAAAAATTATTTTAGCATTTTTCATCATAAATTATTTATCTTTTAATGAACACTTGTGTTGTGGTGAAGTCCTTAGAACTATATAGAATCGACAAAGAAGGATTTATTATTTAGTCCTTAAATCAGTTCGTGACCAAATGATACGTTGTTTCCAAGGACGATAATATTTATCGAGTATAGATCATTGTATGCCATATGGATTGGTTGTCCTCTTAACTAAAGAATGTGGAGATGCTAGTATGGCATGCAGGTAAGATGCAAGGGTATATCTGCACTAAACGTGACTAACTCTTGAGCTTTTTTACTGTTAAGATTTGCTCCGATGAAATATGGATATAAGTTTCTCTCTGACCTAAGATCACCATGGTGACTTCTAAGCAACTCATTATATTTTTGTACCAGACTATCTGAATATCTAATTCATTGATGAAAGATTTTTGGGCGTAGTCAAGTACTTGAGGAGCTAGTATGTGAGTCAAGATGGGATTGATCACTTCAGTTCAGGAGCTGTGTTCAATTGTATTTTAATTTAGCAAAAACCTTGGCCAGGATTGTTTGTGTGAGGGGTCACGAGACTAATTGCTTTAAGATATAATTTGGATGTATCTTTCAAGATTGACAGTTAAACTCTAAGTCATCCTATACATAGAGGTCAAAGGGATGAATTATACGGTAACCATATTTACGTAGGTTCTGAATGTTGCGATTGTGACTATTTGACCTATCTAGATATTAGGTACCATTGCTAGATGGTCATTTTAATTGATACAAAAAGTGATTTCTGTGCTACCTGCTTAGGTTTGAATCTATGAAGTCACACACACTATAGGATCCTACCCGATTGGATGGCTGGTGAAGAGTCCCATTAGACTGGGACTCTATGGTCAAGAGTCCCACTGGACTGAAACTCTTCAACTAAGAGTTCTACTAGGCTGGAACTCTGAGTCCTACCTATCTAGAACTCTATGATTAAGAGTCTTACTGATCTACGACTCTATGATCATGAGTTTTACTTGTTTGGGACACCGGGATCAAGAGTCCCACTAGTTTGGAACTCTTCGATCAAGAGTTTTATTTTGATGGGACTCTATTACCCGGACACCCAGCAAATTTGGACTCTATATTTATGAGAGGTTTAATTAGTGATATGATCATTAATTAACTCAATTTGATTGAGTAATGACTTTTGGATCAAGTCTAATTGAATTCAATTCAGTTGAGTTTGACGGTCATAAGATGACCTAATCGTAGAGAAGATTTGATCCCTAATTTGATCAGGGGTTGGGCTTAGTGAATTACTAATTTTATAAGGATTTAATTGAGCCTAATTAAGCCTAAATTGATTGGGTTTAATCTGGTCTAACTTGGCCTAGCCAAATTTGTTTGGGTTGGTTCAATTGGATAAAATTGGCTTGGACTAGTTTGACTGGTCCTCTTCCTATGCCACCTCATCTCTCCTATGCCCATTTGAAATTCATGAGAAAGGTTCTCATGAATTTTCTCCCATGCACGAAGCCTTCTCATGCCCACCTTCTCATTGCCCCAAATGGATAAGGGTGGTGGTTAACATTTCTAATTTGAATGGGATTCAAAATTAAACGGAATACCAACCCGTTCTTATCCATGCGCCACCTCATCTTTGTGTGCCCTCTTTTCTATGAGAAAATGTTTTTCATGACACATTTCCATGCACAAAGGGAGTGCACACCTAGCATTTGCAAGCCACTAATGGAAAAAACCCAGTTGGTTTTTATTTGAATTCAAATGGAGTTTGAATTCAAATGATTAACCACTTGGCCTTATCCCTCCATGCTGATTCCCCACTTATTGACATGCATTTAAATATTAAATTTCTTGGGACATGCACACTCTCGAGAGTGAAAAATCCATCTACATGAGCCCTCCCCTTCTGCATGAGAAAAATTTAAAAATTATTTTTAGAGAGAGAAAAAAGAACAGTGAGGTGCATGGTTTCGGGTGTGTGCATACCCTAAAGTTTCTGCCTAAGGTTCGAGAAGAGTTTGAGTGAGCTACGAGTGTCATGATCCCACCAAATTTCTAGGAGAGCATCCTCAATCTCTCACTACATCCTTTGGTGATCTGGAGCATTCAAAGAGCCCATGGACGATGATCAAAGCCATTTGATTATCAACTGCCATCGAAGGATTCCAGCATCGAGCTAGCACTCGGAAGGAGCCGATCGAGACTAGAGCCTCGTGTTGACAATCCACAGAGGCCAGAGGCACTGTGTGACTGCATCATGACTAGTAGACCTCCTTGATAGTGATTGGATTGTAGAGTTCGACTACCGACATAAGGTATCATATTCTGAACATATAGCTGTAGTAGTAAATATTTACTGCTACTGATATAGTTTTTCAAATTCAAAGCATGTACATCATATTTAGATCCTAAGTGTAGGATTTTCTAATATGATTAGTAGCTTATAATTAATTAGATTAATTATATTTTCTACTATATTTAATGAATTTTTGAAAAAATTTTGAAAGTAGGTCTAGAAACCCTGTATTGGAAACCTTCATACTCCTCTTCGAACAAGGGCTCAGACTCTACTTCCTCTAGTGCCAATCCTATTGGTGAAGAAAATGAATGGCTGCCAGAGTTCACTAGAGGTGAAGGAGACAATCTCATTAAAGAGGCCTACAAAATAAAATCCTGGCTGGAGGTGGATGGCTCCAATGTGGACCCTCTGATGGACAAGTTAGCTTTTTGGCCAACAAGAATAGAGTATATAGGAGATTAGAGCAGAGAGGAGAGATTAGAAGAAAAACATATCTAGGAGGTTTCTTATATAGATGGAGCCTATAATAGAATGATAATGACAGCCATAATAGAATATCAGAAGGCCATTTGGGCTACTTGGAGTTCGTTATGGAGAGTGGGCTATCATTTATCATGACTTGCTAGTGGTTGGATTTCATTTGCTGAAATTCAAATAGAAGATCAGAGGCTTCTGAGCTTGCTAGCGAGCTATTCATGTTGGGATTGGAAACTTGAAGTTGGGCTAATCGAGCTTGAAAGTTGGCTTCTAAGTAGCGAATGACGGGCTCACAACTGGGTTCTACGTTTGGA
Organism: Cocos nucifera; assembly: GCA_006176705.1. Lineage (NCBI taxonomy): Eukaryota > Viridiplantae > Streptophyta > Magnoliopsida > Arecales > Arecaceae > Cocos > Cocos nucifera. The sequence continues at coordinate 262,257 of QRFJ01001208.1, forward strand.
TCCTGTTGGCGCTATCTTGATTGCTCTCAGAAGTTTGGTCGCCTTCAAGGTCAACCAAAGGTGGGTATAAATGCTCTGGTTTGGAGGGCTGGAGGTCAAAACGAATGGTGGATTCTTCAATTAGGACTGCAGCCATGCTTTCTAGAGGAAGTTTGATAAATATCCAAGATCAACTCAAAGCTGGAATGGAAGGGTACTAAGATCCAATCCTTGCATAGTGGCTACTGCTTATTCTAGATTGAAGGTTAGACTTATATTGATGGCAAAGGCCTCTTGCTGACTTAAGTTCATCTATTCAAAGTTCTTGGTATGAGATTGGCAAGATCTGCAATCTACAGAGTGAAGTAGAGGAATTTGGCTGTCTTCAAGGTCAGGCAGTACTAAAGTCCCGTATTCATAGGGCAACTGCTATCCATTCTAGGCTAGGGATCAGAACCAGTAGCTTTTCCTATTCAAGTTCATCTAGCCGAAGTTCACAATGTGGTTTGGTAAGGTATACTATTATCAAGAGGGAACTGGAAGAATTATCATTGAGAAGGTCGATATTCTAAAATCTTCCTAGACTAGGGAATCAATTTGGCTGAGGTTCGAACTTGGCCATCATGACTATAGATGGCACTGCATCAAGGTTGGATACCTAGCTAAACATCGGTAGGAGCTATTTTACCCCCAACAGACTAGATTATGGCTTGGTGGTCGAGCCTGAGTCATTTTGTTGACTCATTCAAAACTTATTGATAAATTGGTGTCCAAGATAAGTTTAGCAGCTCGACTAATGGTTTTTAATTAGCATCCCACTAACCTAGCTATTATGATGGTGTCTGAGGCAAGCCTTGGTAGACCCTCCCACCGATCTCACTTATTTGGTCAATTTGATCCATTGAGATTTTAATTAGGTCACCTAATGATTCGAGCCAACCCATGCTATTATGGTAAATTAGTGTGACTGATTTAGGTACCTCTAGACCAGTTTGTCTCATGACTCACTGAAGTGAGTGGAAGAATTTTTTGAAATAGCTGATTAATCTCTTTTCTTATTCTAAAAAATAATAATAAATTTTGATAAATTATTATGTCCTTAAAATGACAATATTGTGGAGATAACTAGATAGTAGCCTTCCACTAAGGTGGATGATAATGGATCCAATTATCTAGATAAACATTAGAGGCACCTTACACTTGGTGTTCATCTGGATATTGAAATAGTCATTCATCATATGGTGACTCTATTGTGACTAGTTGGTGAATGGTTGGGTTGGCTAGAGCTTTCCTCGGGCCTGATCATTTACTAGTTAGATCCTTCACTAATTAGATCCATTGAGTAGGTTCATGTTAATGGTTAGACCTAACCATGACTTTTAATGGAGGCACCATACGCCTGCTGAAGAGATGCTTGGGGCAAAATTAATACTAAAAGTTATTTGGAGAAAAAATTGGTTAAGAACCTACCAATAGATGCACATAGGTTGGCCAGAGCTTTTCTCAGGCCCATATGCAGTCTGTGTGAATTCTGATACCTAATAGAAAATTAATATAATTTCTTGAATTGGAGGTAGAGGCTATCAATATGAATAAAATATTAGGAGAACCTTTAGACTAAATTCCAAGTCTTTAGAATTTATTAATTCATATGCTAATAGGTCTTATGTTTTCTTTTTAGTAAGATGGCTATTACTTTATTGCTCTAGTCACTACTGGATAGTAATAAGCTTATTTGACCAAATTTTGATAGTTAGTATCGAAAGCTCAAAATTATTTTGGAGCATGAATGAATCCTCTATGTTCTTACGGAATCAGTGTGGAGCATGAATGGATCCTATATGTTCTTACAAAATCGGTACCTAATGAACCTGCTGCCAATATGCATAGTACGGTGAGAGACACTTATCAGAGTGGCACAATGATTGCATAACTATTTGATGCATCATGAGAACTACCATGAATAATGAGTTTAGACAAAAATTTGAGGATGCTCAGCTAGAAAAAATGCTTCAAATGTTGAACGAATCCTTCCATACCCCTGAGGATGCATAGAGGCACAAAACGTCTTCTGCTATCTTCAATGCTCGTATGCGAGAGGGGGCATCGGTTACTGATCATGTACTGTACATGATCAAGCAAATTGAGCATCTAAGTAAACTCAGTTCTTCTCTACATGAATAGTTAGGCAAGAATGTAATTTTGAATTCACTTCCTAAGTCCTACCTCCGCTTTCTTAGTCATTATAGAATGATGAAGTCTGCAGTGAACTACCATGGTTTACTAGGATTATTGCAAACTTTTAAGAAGGACCATTAACTCCAAATGGAGTCGGCGCATGTGGTAGGATAGTCATCGATAGGTCATCCCTTTAAGAAAAGAAAAAAGAAAAAGAAGAAGGTGCAGAAGAATAATGCTGGGGCTTCTAAATCCAATCAGCCCAAAATAGACCAAAGTTAGGCAGAGTGCTTCCTCTATAAGAAGCTAAGACACTAGAAGAGAAACTATCCTCTTTATATAGCATCCCTTGATCTAAACAAGCCAAAATGTTGCTTGATAAAGTACTTATATGATAATATCTTGTAATTTCTTTATTTGTGATACTGGTACCTAGATATTGGATAATGAATGTCCTATTAATATTTACAACTCATTGCTGGGACTTTAGGATAATAGGAAGTTTGAGGATAGCGAGTGATTCCTAAATGATTCCAGTTTTAGCCTTAGAAAAGTTTAGCTTGTTCTTAATTTTAATATGATTTCTTTAAATGATTATCATTATTATCCATATTTTCTTTTAAATATTATTTCTATAGTTCTTGTGGCCAAGAAAGGTTATACCTTTTTAATAAATTTTGTTTTATGATGTCATTATGAATGATGTTATTGTAATGATGGATAATTAAAGAATGATATTTATATTTTATCATAGCCTACTAGCGTAATGTACACATCAAAAAAACTCTCTAAGTTAGATAACGTTTGTGATATTTACCTTTGGCATTATCAGCTTTGTCATATAAACAAGAATAGGATAAACAAGTTAGCTAAAGAGAAAATCCTTGATATCAATGATTATGAATTATTGCCAACCTATGAATCATGTCTTCTTAAAAAGATGATAAAAATACCTTTTAAAGAAAAGAGTGAAAGAGACAGAGATATTCTACATCTGATACATAGTGATGTATGTTAACCTATAAACATTAGTGCACGAGGTAAATATAGTTGCTTCATTACTTTCACTGATGACTTATTGTGGTATGGGTATGTCTATCTTATGAAGTATAAGTCTAAATCATTTAAAATTTTCAAACAATTCCATAGTAAAGTAGAAAAATAAACTAAAAAAATATTAAAATTCTTTGGTCAAACTAAGGAAGAAAATACCTCACCAGTGAGTTTCTGATATATCTAGAGAAAAATGGGATTCTCTTTCAATGGACACTTTTTGGAACACCACAGCATAATGGTGTGTCAAAAATGAGAAATTGAACTCTATTAGATAGACTGATTCATGATGGAATTTGTTAGTTTGTTGATCTTTCTTTGAGGATCTGCACTTGAGTCTGCATATTATGTTCTTAATAATGTTCGGAGCAAGTCTATCACAAATACTCCATATGGGATATGGATTGAGCGAAGGTCAACACTCTCTCACCATTGAGTCTAGGGATGTCCAACCTATGTAGAATATTTAAAGATAGATAAGCTTGGACCAAGGTCTGATAAGTGCTTGTTCATAGGATACGAAAAAGAAACTATGAAATATTACTTCTATCTTACTAAAGAATAAAAGGTGTTCATCAGTAGTAAGGCAGTCCTTTTAAAAAGAGAGTTCCTTACAGAAGGAACTAATGCCACTAAGATCAAACTTGGTGAAGTTCATGAGGTAGATGAACTAATACTATTGGTGCAGAAAATGGATAGTTGTTGGAGTTCACAAGAGATGGAAGAGATGATCTCGTTGATGAGACCAGCAAGACAAAGTCTGGACAAAAGGTTGGTGGCTCTGGTATGGACCCTTCGATGGTTAAGTTAGCTACTGGCTAATAAGAATGGAATATATAGATGAATGGAGTGGAGAGTAGAGCTTGGAGAGATTAACGTATTTGGAGGATCCCTTATATAGATGAAGGCTATAACAGAATGATAGCGACAACCATAGTAGAATGTCAGAAGGCTGTTTGGGCTACTTGAAGTTTGTTATCGAGAGTGGGCTGTCATCTATCATGACTTGTTGGTGATTGAATATTATTCGCTGAAGTTCGGATGGAAGGTTTGAGACTTCTGAGCCTGGTAGTGAGCTGTTTATGCTGCGGTGGAAACTTGAAGTTGGGTTAATTCAGCTTAAAGGTCGGCTTCTAAGTAGTGGATGAAGGGCTCACAACTAGATTTTGAGTTTGGATCCTGTTGGTGCTGTCCTAATTGCTTTCAGGAGCTCAGCCACCTGCAAGGTCGTCCGAGGGTGGGTACTCTAGTTTTGAAAACTGGAGGCTAGAAAAGGGATGGTAGGTTCTTCAATGAGGACAGCAATCAAGCTCTCTTGAGGAAGTTCAATAGATATCCAAGGTCAACTTGAAACTGAGATGGATGAGTATTGAAATTCATTGCTTGTGAAATGACTACTGCTTATTTTAGATGAAAGATCGGATTCATATTGGTGGTGAGGTCCTCCTCTGACTCAAGTTTGTCTATCCAAAGTCCTTGGTGTGAGATTGGCAAGACCTACTATCTATAGTGAAGTAGAGGAATTTGGCCACCTTCAAGATCAGTTGCTATGCGATGTTAGATAGTGCTAGGGTTCCACATTTATGGGATGGCTGCCATCCATTTTGAGATGGAGATCGAAATCAATCAAATGGTGGCTCCTTTCACTATTCAAGCTTATCTGGCTGGAGTTCACAGTGTAGTTTTGGCAAGATCCGCTATTATCAAGAGGGAGTTGGGGGGCATTGTCATTGAGAAGGTTGATCGATGCGCAAGGTCTAAAGGCTGATCTTTCAGAATCTGCCTGGACCAGGGAATGAACTTGGATGAGGTTCAGACTTGACCATCATGACTACAGATTGTACTATATCAAGGTCGTACGTCCAACTGGACTTTGATAGGAGCTATTTTACCCTCAATACATGTCTTCCTACTCCAGAGTTTGAAGTTTGGATGAAGGGAGTACCAAAATTTGAGACTGCCAAAGTTCCTTTTGGCTTTCCACCTTCAGAAGAGAAAAGCTTTGGCTCATTTAGACTAGCACAAAAGCTTCTTTGTTTCTAAATGACCCAAGATGACTTCAACCTTCGAAATTCCCCTAGGCATGGAGCTTAAATGTTTAAATGTACCATAATGATTTTGTCAGGCATCTGCCACTACCATGATGGGAATGACATGTGGTGGATGGGGATTCGTCGCAAGCAATCCGCAATCATAACTACTTCGGAGCTCTTCTGACTATTTAAGCAACTTCTTCCCTCTTTTCTCCCTTACCCTAGTTTGTCTTCTTCCTTGTTCTTTCTCTACTTTTCATTTCTCTTGCTCCCGGTTGTCGTGCCTCACTCTTTCATCACCTGCTACTATTATTTTCATTGTCTCGACCATACCACCAAGATCTTCAGCAGATTTAGGTTAGTCTTCTAACTCTTCCTTTGCATTTCCTTGTCGTTCTTTTGCTTTTCAATCCTTAGGAATTTCTTGGAGGGGTTGCAATTCTTTCCCTATTCACTTGGTTTGTCTACCAATTTATTCTAATTTTTAGGAGGTCTTTTCTAATTTTGTTTCATCCAAAATGACTTTCGAAATCTCTTGGTCCACTAGTTCTAGGAGTCCGTCCAATCTAAGCTCCCCTAACATCGATCGTAGGAATGAAACCAAGCTTAGAGAAGTAGCTCGTCCAACCATTATTCAAGAAACTATTCCTTGTTCCCTCTCTTCGAAGACCTTTCTTTGATCCAAGTTTAGTATGGAGTCCCTCCTGAGTATGAATTAGAGCTTCCGAAATCGAGCGATCGAGCTTGTGCCCCTCCTTCTAATCAGTTTTGTTTGTGCTTGGAATCTCTCTGTGTGGCTAAAACTTCAAATTTCCTCCTTTATTATTGCTCTTTTTTGCTTCTTAGATATATCTTTTGCCTTAGTTGTTCGAAACTCTTTTATGTTTATTGTAGGTTCCTTGCTCTCTGGCTGAGTTCTGTCCCATAGTTTCTTTATTCCGGACCTTCTTCACCCTTAAGCGCCACCCCTCTATGAAGGATTCATGGTATTTATCCCCCCAGTTAGGCAAGAAGGGGTTACTCAAGAGTGCCCCTTCCTCTATTTACAATTGGAAGGAGAAGTTCTTTTTTGTATCCTATCCATCGGTAGAGCTAGGTATTCCTCCTTGGGGTGAACTAAGAAACTCGATCCATAAAGCTCTTAGGCTAGAGCTGTTGATAGATATGCCCTAGTAGCCAGAATTGGCTGACACTTATAATACACTTCTAGGAGCAAAATTATAATTTTAACTATAATCAATAAAATGGGTTATTTTCTATCACACATGTGTATTTAGTGTTTGTGATACATCCTTTGAGTTAATGGTAATGATAATTCATATTTTCAAGAGTTGAAAATTTAAGACATGAATAATCATTATTAACTCATAAAATGCTTCCGACCACAGGATCATCATGAGGATGGTGATTGATCCAGAAGGTTGGTGTTCAATCACTTCGCTTTAGTAGATGAGTCTTGAGTTTACGGTGTGGAGACACCGGAGTGAGAGTACAGGTACTCATTAGAGAACGAGGGCACTAAGCGTGACCACCTTGAGTAGTCATTAGGAAGTCTACCTTCTCGTTAATGACTGACTCGATACTACAGTAGTGTATCTGGTTCTTTGACCTGAGATGCATCGATAGTTCACCTTGAGGGTGTTATAGTTTACCTACACCATTACTCGGTCTCCTAGCCATTCAAAATTCGGAGGTGTATGTTGGCTATAGCATGTTCATTGTAGGAACTGGATAGCATCAAGATGAAATCTATCTATCTCGGTGGTAGAGGAGCAGCCCTATGATGATCATGAGAATCAAGTCTCGAAGTCCATGGCCATAGCAGAGTGAAATATTAGAAAGAGTTCCTATTTAGGTTTTCACATTGGACTTGAAATTGAATGATTACATCATATGACAGAAACTAGGGTTTGATGAGTTCATCTTAACCCTAATCTGATCGGAGCTCAAGATAGAAGAACTTAATCACACAGGTAGCTGCACCAAGAGGTTCGCATTTAGCTCTGATGGGTTGCCACCGTATACTGCTAGGTGTCACTGGTGGATTTTCGGAGCAATTAGAATGATTTAGATAATCGATCATTCTAGCTGTTCGAATCAAGAGAGTTTTAATCCATCGAAAGGAGTTTCGATGATGTCGATGATAGAGATCATGACATATCCCATTACCATACAGAATTGAACCTAACTGGATCACACAAACAAGGGTTTGAATCTGGTGATCATCAATTGAACTAATTCAGTTCAATTGATCTGAATGAGATTCAATTAGGTTCAAGGAAATCGTGCTAGCACTCGATTGAATCTAACGTTCTTCTTTTACTATCATAAATAGTTGTCCTGACTGAGCCAAAGAAGGTTACGCTCATTTAGAGGCCTTCACTTTGTCTGACTGGAGCTTGTCCAAGTCAGAAAAGGTTGTCTTATTTTGTAAGACATTACCTGCCATTTTTGGTCACCTACCATTTCTCATCCTTTGACTTTTGTCAAAAGTTGACCTTTGACTGGTCAAATGTTGACCATTGATACTTTAACTATTGTCCATGTGTCACGCACCTATTGGAGGGCTGGTGGGGGCCTGTCCCCCTGCCAGAACTTGGCAAGGAGGAGGGTGCATGCCACCCTTGGCGTGTGCCCAAGCTGGAGGCGCCCAAGAGTCCCTGTTGGACAAGGACTCCATCTTCTTTTTGGATTCCAATTATAGTTCTCCGAAGAACCAGCATTAACTGATCTTAGGCACCCTCTAAAGAGGAATCCAGGGGACTCTATTCCCACCAATTAGATTTAGATCTGATTTCACAAAGAGTTGTGATTGGTTGGAAAGAAGAGGAGTTGGATCACGCTTAGTCTATAAATACGACCCTACGCCCAACTTAAAGAAAAACATAATTCTCCATGCCCCAAGGCTGCTTCTCCTCTCCTCCTCCATGCCAAACCCACCTTCTCCCTCTCCTCTCCACATTCAAAAGGAGTTTTGGACCTTGGTTGGTGCGATCCAGACAAGAGAAAGGTGATTGAAAGCTAGAAGGCTGCACTACTGCATAGGACAACTGCAGATCTTCAAAAGAAGTTTTGAAGATCCTCTAGATTAGATCTAGATCTAATTTTTGGAGACATGATAGAGAAGAAGAGGATCTTCAGATCCAGCCCAAGTGGATACTGGTAGAGGCCAGGCACTTGCGTGGCTAGATCCAGAACCTTCCGCTACTCACAGGATCATCATCGGGTAATAGGACTACCCACTTCAAGGTAAATTAAATTTGATTTAGTTTATCTAATTTTATTTTAATTATTAAAATAATAAGAATCAAATCTAAAACATCCTAGATCTAATCTAGATTAAAGAAAAAATTTTTTAAAATATATCTCCTGATCTGATCAGATCTGAACGAACCTGGTCTGGGAAATCAGGATTTTCCTTCAACTAGTATCAGAGCTAAGGTTCTAAAAGTATTTAGATCTAATTTTAAATTTATTATAAATAAAAAATAAGTGATTTTAGATGTCACATGAGATGTTATCAGATCTAAAATCAGAAAAAATTAATATTAAATATTTTGGATCTAAGATTAGAAAATATGCATGAGTAGTTCTAAAATAGAATAGTTCTATAGAATAGTCTTGTATATTTTCAATTTAATTTGATTAAATTATATTTTAAATCTATTTATTTAGTATTTTTTGATATTATAATTATTATAATAATATCTAAAAAATAGTAAATAAAAATTATTTAATTTTAACATCATAGGAGATATGATTGATGCATGTCTAGACTAGTTGTAGAATAGTTCTACATAGTTGTCTAGATTAGAATTTATTTTGATTAGATCAATTTAAATCTAATTTTTTTAGATTATTAGGAGATAATTTAGATCTAAAAATATGCATGATTTGATACATGAGATGTATGCAAAATATATACCATGATTAGATCTAATTTGTATATGAGATATATGATATAGATCTAAAACTGTTTTGTAGTATTGCATGTTCCTGATTAAGGCATTCCTTTTTGGCCGTCCAGTCATAAGAATGAAGAAGAATTTAAAGGCCCTCTCCTCCCATCTGATTGGACGTTCTTATGACGCGTAGGGGTGCTGCATGTTCGTCCTTAATCAGAAATCCAAAACTTACTTTCTGCAAAACCCTAGATCCTAAAACCCTAGGATTTATTATGCATATTTTATTTATGAACCCTACTTAATTAAAAATTAAGATTATGAAATATTAATTAGATCTTAAATTGAGAATTTTAGATCTAAGACATATTCATAATACTAGGTTCAAGCTTGGGTAGCTCAATTAGGTCTAAGCGGTTGATCAAATCGAATCAAGAGTTGGTTAGATGGGATCAACAATGCTTAAATTGACCAACCTAATAGGATTAAGTCTGGGTCAAGATCGAGTCACGATCAAGCAAGACCTAATGAGGCTCAGAGGTTAGGGTCTGGATTGTAGGCTAACCCAATTAGTTCTGGCTCAACAATTTGGTATCTAAGGTAAGTTTGGCACATACGACCGACTGATTTTTAATTGGAAGCTACTCGACTTGAATGCATTCTTGTACGAGTTAATGACATATTCCTTCCATTGGTCTCACTGACCTGGCCATATCTGTTGACACAATTTTGATCTGAGGTGGTCAATAATCTGAGCTAACCCATGTCACTAGGTTAGTCATAATTGTTATGACTATGACAAGTCTAGTTTAAAAAGATCTGAATCAATTCTCCCTAAGAAAAGATTAAGTCTGAGGTCTTCCAACATTGTAGATGTGCGGATCCTTCTCGGGGTTAATTATTCTCGGTTGGATACAGTGGCTCAGTTGCACCGGGAAGATGCAACCATGTCTATTAGGCATTGGATGCTATGGGCTGGAGGATGAGTTGGGCTCAGTATTTCGGATATGGTGAGAGACTCAATTAGGAATTCAGTCTATGCAAATGGTGGGTCTGACTTAACTAAGGAGTGGATCAATATTTCGGATACGGTGAGATTCATGAATTAGAGATCAAGTTTGGGTGCACCATGATTAGGGAATCATTGAACAAGAGTTGTTCACTCATTGGCTAATCCATCACCAATAACTGTTAGGTGAGGTGATGAGTCAGTTGGTGAGACCGCACCACCCACTAGAAATCATTAATCATGGAGATTTTTGCATCTCCATAGAGGGAGTGTAGGGATCCAAGAAAATAGTGGAAGCTAATTTGTTTAAAAAAAAATTCCTAAACAAATTGGTCAAGTCATAATTACAGTATCTAACTAGAACTTTGACTCTCTAAAGAAAAATATCTGCATCGAACCCATTAGCACGTATCTTGGACACACATAAACTGACCGGACCCAATTATAAAGATTAGCTTAGAAACTATAAAATTATTTTGGGTTTCGAGAAGTTAACCCATGTATTGGACTAGGACCCTCCCACCTTACCAGCTCGTCCGTCCACTGAACAGAGAGCGTCTCTGAAAAAATGAATAGACGAAGATAATAAGGTCAGATATTACATGTTGGGCTCGATGTCTGATGAGCTCCAGCACCAACATGAACATATCGGGACTGCTCGCCAAATGATGGCTCACCTATAGGAGATGTTTGGTGAACAGAGTCGCGCAGCCGAGTATCAAGTCATGAAACGACTTTTTAAGGCTAAGATGCATGATGGGCAGTCAGTCCAAGATCACTGTCTGATGATGATCAAGGACATGAAAAATCTTGAGAAGCTCGATATGAAGTTAGACTTGGATCTGCAGAACGATATTATTCTGTAATCCTTGACTGATGCATATGGGTTTGATGAATTACCACATGTATAAACTTCAAAATTCCTTAGCCGATTTAATAAATTTGCTGGTCATCGCTGAGCTTTCTATGAAAGGTTCTAAAGGCTCAGTTCTGCTATGGAATGGACTTCTTCCAAAAGAAAGTCTTATGGAAAGAAAAAGAAGTCTGTGAAAAGGCAGAAGGAGGAAGGAGCAAAGAAGAAGAAGGCAGAGCTGAAGATGAAAGCCGTTGCCAAAGGAAAGTGTTTTCACTACAACAGTGATGACCACTGAAAGTGGAACTGCCTTACTTACCTGACCACCCTGAAGAATAAAAAGAAAAGTCCTTCTGGAGGTATGCTCATTATTGAGCAAAATGTGAATGCCAAACGACCTAGCAATAGTCCAAACGATAGATATCTATGGCACCTAAGATTAGATCATATAGCTAAAGATAGGATCAACAAATTGGAGAAAAATGGGCTATCGAGTCCATTGACTTCCAGTCATATCCAACTTATGAATCTTGTCTTCAAGGCAAAAGACTAAACTCCCTTTTGTTGGACATGGGGAGAGGGCCATAGATCTCCTTGCCCTAGTACATACTGATGTGTGCGGCCCATTTGATGTACCAACTAGAGGTAATTTTGTCTACTTCATTAACTTTACCGATGATCTATCTAGGTATGGATATGTATATCTTATGAGACACAAGCCTGAAGCTTTTGAAAAGTTCAAATAATTCAGACATGAAGTAGAAAAATAAATTGAAAAACTCATTAAGGTTCTTCGATCAGATCGAGGAGGTGAATACCTTAGCCGAGAATTCCTAGACTATCTCAAGAATAATGGCATAGTCTCTTAATGAACTCCACCAAGAACACCTCAACATAATGGGATTTCAGAATGGAGAAATCGAACTCTATTGGATATGGTCCGATCCATGATGAGCTTCATAGACCTTCTTGATTTTCTTTGGGAACATTCATTGCTAACTTCAATTTATCTACTGAATAGGGTTTTCTCTAAGATCGATCCTACCACACCGTATGAGATATGGCATGATAAGAAACCAAGTCTGAGTCATCTCAGAATTTGGGGTTGTCCGGCTCATGTAAAAAGACAATAAGCGGACAAGTTAGAGTTTAGGTCCTTTAGAGCTCGATTCATAGGATATCCTAAAGAGTCATTAGGATACTATTTCTACATTTCAGAAGACCACAATGTGATTGTGAGTTGACATGCCATCTTTCTTGAAAAATAGTTTATTCAAGATAGCGGCATTGGAAAGCAGATTAAGCTTGATGAGAAAGTCTCACATGTACAACGAGCTAAGGACCAATTGGAACCAAATCAGGTTGAGCCAATAAGAACACTACCTCCTCCACCTCATAGATCGGAAAGAGTTTCCCGTCCCCCTGAAAGATACTTAGGTATTATTTTAGAAGAAGTAGAGGAAATGTTTCTCGTAGGTAACGGTGCTCATGGTGATGATCCCAAAACCTACAACGAGGTGATATCAGATATCGACTCTGAGAAATGGCTAGAGGCAATGCAATCAGAAATTGACTCAATGCACTCGAACCAAGTCTGGACCTTGGTAGATCCACTAGAAGGGATAGTACCTATTGGGTGTAAATGGATCTTCAAGAGAAAGATTGGTGTAGATGGGAATATGGAGACATTCAAGGCTAGACTAGTGGCAAAAGGTTATAGTCAACGCGAAGGCATTGACTATTAGGATACCTTTTCTCCAGTGGCTATGCTAAAATCCATCCGCACATTGCTTGCCATTGCAGCCTATTTCGATTATGAAATATGGCAAATGGATGTGAAAATGGCATTCTTGAACGAATATCTTAAGGAAGATATCTATATGGAACAGCCGCTAGGTTTCACATCCAGAGATACTGATCACAAGGTTTGCAAGCTGCAAAGGTCCATATATAGACTTAAGCAAGCATCTTGGAGCTGGAACACTCATTTCAATGATGTGATCAAAATGTTTGGTTTCATCAAAAATGAAGAGGAACCATGTATCTTCAAAAAGGTCAGTGGGAGTGCTGTTGTCTTCCTCGTATTGTACGTGGATGACATCCTCCTTATTAGGAATGATATTCCCATGATGACAACAGTCAAATTATGGTTGTCCAAGGAATTCTCCATGAAGAACCTAGGTGAAGCATCCCTTATTCTAGGAATTAAGGTCTATAGGGATAGACCGAATAGGATGCTAGGACTTTCATAGAAGATGTACATAGAGAAAGTACTAAAGAGGTTTAGTATGGAAAATTCTAAGAGGGGATTAATATCCTTCAGACATGGTATTCATTTTTCCAAGAAGATGTGCCCTAACACATCTGAGGAAATAGAACGCATGAGCAAGATCCCTCATGCTTCTGCAATAGGGAGCCTCATGTATGCCGTGCTATGTACACAACCTGATAAAGCCCATGTTGTGAGTGTCACAAGCAGATATTAGTCAAATCCAGGTGAAGAACACTAGACTTCTGTGAAATGTATCCTTAAGTACTTGAGAAGAACTAAGGATATGATGTTGGTTTTTAGTAATGGAGAACTCCAAGTTCAGGAATACACAGACTCGAATTTCATGTCCAATATAGATGATCGAAAGTCAACATCTAGAAGTCTGTTTGTGTGCAATGGTGGTGCTGTTAGCTGGAAGAGTTCCAAGCAAACCATGATAGTAGATTCCACCATGGAAGTAGAATATATCACTGCATTAGAAGCTGCGAAGGAAGCATTCTGGTATAAGAAATTTGCTATAAAAATTGGAGTAATGCCATCAGATGCCATTCCTCTATACTACGATAATAATGGCGCCACAGCCCTTGCTAAGGAGCCGAGGTCTCACCAAAAATCCAAGCACATTGAGCGGCGATACCACCTCATCCACGATTACCTCGAGAAGGATTATGTCGAGGTTAAGAGTGTCAACTCCACAGATAATGTGGTAGACCCACTTACAAAGCCGTTGGGCTAGCAGAAGATCGAAGCCCACCTTGAGAAGATGGGACTTAGACTTGTAGCCAATTGGCTTTACGATAAGTGGGAGATTGTTAGATATATGTGCCCTAGAAGCCAAAATTGGCTGACACTTGTAATACACTTCTAGGGGTAAAATTATAATTTTGACTTTAATCAATAAAATGGATTATTTTCTATCACATATGTGTATTTAGTGTCTGTGATACATCCTTTGAGTTAATGGTAATGATAATTTATATTTTCAAGAGTTGAAAATTTAAGACATGAATAATTATTATTAACTCATAAAATGCTCCCGACCATAGGATCATCACGAGGATGGTGATTGATTCGGAAGGTTGGTATACAATCGCTTCTCTTTAGTAGATGAGTCTTGAGTCTATCATGTGGAGACACCGGAGCGAGAGTATAGGTACTCATTAGAGAACGAGGGCACTGAGCGTGACCACCTTGAGTAGTCATTAGGAAGTCTACCTTCTCGTCAATGACTGACTCAATGCTACAGTAGTGTGTCTGGTTTTTTGATCTGAGATGCATCGACAGTTCATCTTGAGGGTGTTATAGTTTGACTACACCATTACTCGATCTCTTAGCCATTCGGAACCCTAAGGTGTATGTTGGCTATAGCATGTTCATTGTAGGAACTGGATAGCATCAAGATGGAATCTATCTACCTCGGTGGTAGAGGAGCAGCCCTATGATGATCATTAAAATCAAGTCCGAAGTCCATGGCCATGGCAGAGTGAAATAATAGAAAGAGTTTTTATTTAGGTTTTCACATTGGACTTGAAATCGAATGATTACATCATATGACAGAAACTAGGGTTTGATGAGTTCACCTTAACCCTAATCTGATCGGGGCTCAAGATAGAAGAACTTAATCACATAGGTAGCTGCACCAAGAGGTTTGCATTTAGCTCTAATGGGTTGCCACCATATACTGCTAGGTGTCACTGGTGGATTTTGGGAGCAATTAGAATGATTTAGATGATTGATCATTCTTGCTGTTCGAATCCGAAGAGTTCTGATCCATCGAAATGAGTTTTGATAATGTCGATGATAGAGATCATGACATATCCCATTACTATATAGAACTAAAACTAACTAGGTCACACAAACAAGGGTTTGAATCTGGTGATCATCAATTGAACTGATCCAGTTCAATTGATCTGAATGAGATTTAATTAGGTTCAAGGAAATCGTGTTAGCACTCGATTGAACCTAACGTTCTTCTTTTACTATCATAAATAGTTGTACTGACTGAGGCAAAGCAGTTTGTGCTCATTTAGAGGCTTTCACTTTGTCTGACTGGAGCTTGTCCAAGTTAGAAAAGGTTGTCTTATTTTGTAAGACATTACCTGCCATTTTTGGTCACCTGCCATTTCTCGTCCTTTGACTTTGGTCAAAAGTTGACCTTTGATCGGTCAAATATTGACCATTGATACTTTAACTTTTGTCCATATGTCACGCACCTATTGGAGGGCTGGTGGGGGCCTGTCCTCCTACCAGAACTTGGCAAGGAGGAGGGTGCACGCCACCCTTGGCGTGCGCCCAAGCTGGAAGCGCCCAAGAGTCCCTGTTGGATAGGGTCTCCATCTCCTTTTTGGATTCCGATTATAGTTCTCCTAAGAACCAACATTGACTGATCTTAGGCACCCTCTAAGGAGAAATCCAGGGACTCTATTCCCACCAATCAGATTTAGATCTGATTTCACAAAGAGTTGTGATTGGTTCGAAAGAAGAGGAGTTGGATCACGCTTAGTCTATAAATAAGACCCTGCGCCCAACTCAAAGAAAAACATAATTCTCCACATCACAAGGCTGATTCTCCTCTCCTCCTCCATGCCAAACCCACCTTCTCCCTCTCCTCTCCACATTCAAAAGGAGTTTTGGACCTTGGTTGGTGCGATCCAGATGAGAGAAAGGCGACCGAAAGCTAGAAGGCTGCACTACTGCACAGTACAACTATTGATCTTCAAAAGAAGTTTTGAAGATCCTTCAGATCAGATCCAGATCTAATTTTTGAAGACGTGATAGAGAAGAAGAGGATCTCCAAATCCAATCCGAGTGGATATCGGTAGAGGCCAGGCACTTGCGTGGCTAGATCCAGAACCTTTCGCTGCTCATAGGATCATCATCGGGTAATAGGATTGCCCACTTCAAGGTAAATTAAATTTGATTTAATTTATCTAATTTTATTTTAATTATTAAAATAATAAGAATCAGATCTAAAATATTTCAGATCTGATCTAGATCAAAGAGAAAAAATTTTGAAATATATCTCCTGATCTGATCAGATCTGAACGAACCTGATCCGAAAAATCAGGATTTTCCTTCAAGAGCGAGAAGATCTTGACTCTACCAATATTTTAAAAAACTACAAAGCCCCTTTGCTAGCTAAATTAGTTAATGAGCAGACATTGTACAACCTTGGCCTAAGACCATTCAATTTTGAAGGTATACTTTAATGCTTTCTTTTTTGTTCCTTTATCTTTTCTCCAAACCTCAGCTTGCCTGCTAGTACAGAGATATCTCTTATGGAGTTAAACCAACTGACCAAAGAGTTCTAGGCTCAAAAAAGAAAGAGAGATGCCTCCTCTAGGAGGACATCAAAATGAGCCAAGGTCAAAGACCCGAGCTTGGCTATTTTGACATTGATCGCTCCTATCCAAAGGTTGTAGCATCCCCGCCAAACTTGACCTCGCCGACTGAAATCACCACCTCTGCACCACCCAAGAAGACGAAGGAGGTGGAGAAGAGGAGGAAGAAAACTGTTAGCAAGAAAGCCTAGAGAAACTCTACAGAATTCGGCAGTTATAATGCCAGCTTGGGCCGAGGTTCCCTCGATGATTGGGAGGTCATCCAGCCTTTAATGGAGAGTTGCATCATCTCAGACATCATCGAGAAGATCCTTCAAACCAAGAACCAAGAAAGGAGGAAGGACTGCTTTGTTAGAAAATTTGTCTCAAAGCCAATCATCAGTCTATTAACGGTTGTGCTATATTATGGTTATAATTAATTCATCAATTAATAAAATATATTTTTGATATTTTTCATCATTAAGTATTCATCTTCTAACAAACTCTATTATTGTGATGAAGTTCTTAAGATTATTTAGCTTCGATAAATAGAGGATTTATTGATTAGTCCTTAAAATAGTTCACAACCAAATGATAGGCTATTAATTAGGACGACAGCATCTATCGAGTATAGATCGCTGTATGCAATATACATTGATTGTCCTTTTAATCAATGAGTGTGGAGACACTGGTATGGCACACAAATGAGATGTAAGGATACATCATCATTATATGTGACCATCTCCAGAGCATTCTACTGTCGAGATATGTCTCTGATGGGATATAAGTATAAGTATCCCTTAAACTTGAGATCACCTCAATGACTTGCAAGCAAATCACTATGCTTTGGTACTGGACTAACTAAATTTTTAATTTAATAATAGAAGACTTTTGGTTACAGTCAAGTACTTACAAAGTCGGTGTGTGATCAAAATGAAATTTGCTACTCCAAGAGTTGGAGAATAATATATCACTGTATTTCAATATAGAAAAATCTTGGCTAGGATAATCCATCAGATAGATTTGATATTTTGAAATACAATGTGGACAACCTAATCAAAATTGATAGTTGAACACTAAGGTCTCCTACGTGCATTTTGGTCAAGGGGATGAATTATATGAAAACTATTTCCACATAGGTTCTAAGGATGTTGTTCTACACATTCGACCTATCCGATCATTGAGTACCATTACTAGATGGTCACTTCTAATGGTATAAAAATTTATTCCTATGCTACAAGCTTAGTTTTGGACCTATGAGGTCACACACATTAGAGTTCATGATCTGATCGAATGGTAGATCAATGATTAAGAATCGTTGTAAGATTAAATGATCAATACGATTGATGTGGAAGTATTATAGGAGGATTGATTAGCAATTCAATTGCTAGTTGACTTAATTTAATTAAGCCAAAGGGTTGATATTAAGTCTAATTAAATATAATTTAATTAGATTTAGTTTGAGCTTGATTGGATCAAGTTCAGTTGGTTTATTGGATAAGTCAAGTGTAAAGAAGAACTAGTCCTTAGTTCAACTAGGACTTGGGTCAACCCAATTTCTAAATTGATTGAAAAATTAGTTTAGATTTAAATATGATTTAATTATATTCTTAATTGGGTTAAGACATAATTTAATTGAATTGATTTACTTCTGATTTAATTTAGTTTGAGAAACCAATTTTAGATCAAGCCAAAATAAGAATCCTAGTATGACTACGATTCCATATCTTGTGCAACCATGACCCGACCTTGACCCCATTCCATTCTTCCTTTATTTTTGGCATTGAATCCCCTCTCACCAGCCTTTCACACACATCCCCTCTCCCTTTATCTCCCTTATTTGGAATAAGTTATGGACATTGGCTTAAGAAGGTAAGTTGTTGTGGTTTGTTTGGATTCTATGTGATAGAATCCCAACAAACATGGATTCCTTCCCTTGTGCCACCCATACCTGATTTTCATTCTTTGTTTTACATGGTAAAATATGGCATTTTGTGCACAAATCTAAGGTGATCCATAGCATGGGATGAGGAGGGGGCGCCCAAGTGTTGGGCACCCCAACAACCTGCCATATTTTGACCTGCCTTGTCTAGGAATTTGACCTAGACAAGGCTCTTCCATAACTTATTATTTAAAATAAATTTTTACTTAAATTTTTCAAGAAACATAGACCTTTGGGATATATTTTGGTTGTATGAAAATTAGTGGAAAAGGGTTCTTCGGAATTGAGTTTTCATGGACACCAATCTAGGTGTCTAGGTGAGAGAACAGTGAAGAAGGTCTTCTTCTAGGGTTATCTTGTTCCTCTCTTTTCTTCCTCCTTTTTGAGATTACTTGAGAGTGTCTTAGATTAGTAATCTCTCCTCATTTCTCTCATCTTCAGAAGAGTCTAAATCTAGAAGTCACTAGATCGACCATCAAAGAAGAATCAGCACAGTACTAGCATACTGTGCTGATTTCCTGCATCAGGACTTTTGATCGTGATTCGTAGGCTCATGTGGATAACTCCTAGAGTTTGAATACGTGTGTGGCTTGCAACATCATTCTCAAGCTTGGATCAGTAAGTTAGAATATTTAACTTGCATAGTTAACAATGATATGATCTCCTATTACTTATATAATTCTAATCTAGTGTAGATCTGTGTTGATATGATCAACACTTATTCTTTCCTTTTATTTTTAATTTTTAATTTAATATCATAACATAATCATGTAATAAAATTTTAGATCTAACATTTTTTCTAATTTTATAAATAAATATTAATTTATTTAAATCTTTCACTGCTTGATCTTGAAAAAGTTTCAAGATCTAGTCCTGAAATTCTAGATCTGACTCCAACAATTGGTATCGGTGCGTAGGTTATTTATTACATGATTATTTATTCATATTTAGATTATTTTTTATATTAAATCTAATTTATAATCTAATTATTAAATCTAAAATTAAAAATTAGATTATACGAACTAATTATAAGATTGTCCTGCTGTAAAGTTTACCCCTTATAGTTGAGAGGTTGTCCTATTTCATATAGATCTACTTCTTATCATAAATTTGTTAGATATGATCTAATTTTATTTATAATTTATTAGATTTAAAAATAAAAATTTTAGATTATACGGACTGCTATAAGGTTATCCTGCTTTAAGGTTTACCCCTTATAGTGGAGAGGTTGTCCTAATACGTGCTAATCTAAAATATTAATCATAAAATTTTAGATTATATTTAAGAGATTTTATGATATAATTAAAAATATTTTAATCTAATTTTAGTCATCATGAATGTCTTAGATTTGATCTAAGATAATTTATGGTTGATTAAAGTTGAAATTTTTTTAAATTACATGAACCTATTTAGATTAGATTTAAAGTAGTTTCATGCTTATCTTTCTTGCATATTAATTATGAATCAAACATGTAACTTGGTTGGTAGAACTATGTTACAAAAATATTTTATAAACATGAAACTCATTTTTGAAAAGTTGAATCCAAACCCTCAGCCCAAAACTTAATTAAGAATTAAAAAGTTAGTTGATTTGGTTCTAGGATTGTGAATTGAAAATCCTAAGACACTAATCATAAAATATTGGGTTAAATGGGTTAGTGGGGATTAGGTCCATTAATTGGGTTAACCTCGGGTTAGATTAAAGAATGAACTTAATTAGAAAATTGACTAAATCTAATCAATTATTATCTTAGATTAGATCAAGGATTCTCTAGATCAATTATAATAGTTGTAGTTGGTCAAGTCCATGTCTTTAACAAGACCCAAGATGGACTTGATTCTTCGCTACATGATCTAACATGAACTATTAAGTTGGTCAAGTCCATGTCTTTAACAAGACCCAAGATGGACTTGATTCTTCGCTACATGATCTAACATGAACTATTAGGTTGATCTAATTAAAACTAATTAAACCAGTTATTGTTTAAGGTAAACTAGACCGGTGGTCTTTAATTGGTAGCCTGCTTACCTAGCCATTTTTTTTGATGTCTAAGGCAAGCTTTGGCAGACCCTCCCACCAATCAAACTTACCTAGCCTCTTGATGGGATTATATTTTGATTGGATCACTTGACTATTCGAGCTGACCCATGTCAATGAGGTAAATCAGTGTAACTAATTTAGATGCTCCTAAACTAGCCTATAAATGGTCTCCCTTAAGCTGCCTTGGTGAAGCCAGTGGGAGGATCATAATAAGTTGGTTCATCTGACCTTCTCTCTTTCTTAAGTTAAAATTTTCTAAAATTATTAGATCCTTAAAATGAAATAGTTATGTTAATAACTAGATCATAGCCTCCCATTAAGTGTGATGATAATGGATCTATTAGTTAGATAATCATTGGAGTCATAAAGGCTTTATGCTTATTGGCTGATGGAATTATCATTCATTATATGATTTCTTGGCTACATCTTTCTAAATGGTGGTTAGGATAGCCAACTAAAGTTGGACCTAATCATTTATTGGTTAGATGAGCTAAGTATGGTCATGTTAATGGTTGAACCAAATTGGATCTTTTCAGTGGAGGTCAAAGCCTACTAATTAAGGATGGGGGCAAAATTTAAATACTAGAAATTATTTAGAAAAATAATTGATTATGGGTCTACCCTTAGATGTACATGGGTTGGTCAACCAAAGTTGGGCTTATATGCAGTCTATGTGGATTCTAGTACCCACTAAGGAATTAGGGTAATTCTTCAAATTGGAGGTAGAGACTATCAATTTGAATAAAATAGTGAAAGAATCTTTTGATTAAAATCCAAAACTTTAGGTTTAATGAATCAATTATTAATTATGATTTTTCTTGGTGCAGATATAGCCACTTTCTTATTGCTCCAATCATTATTGGATAATGATAAGTTGATGGGACCCAACTTTGATAGTTGGTACCGAAAGTTAAAGTTAGTCTTGAGCATTAATGGATTCTATATGTATTGACGGATCCTGCATCTGAGGAGCAAGCTCCAAATGCACGTAGGATAGTCAGAGATACTTATCAGAAGTGGCTTAGTGACTGAACCATGGTGTGCTGCTTTATGCTAGCTGCCATGAGTGATGGATTCAGTCGTAGATTTGAGATGGCTTAGCGAAAGGACATGCTTCAAGAATTAAAGAATTTCTTTGGCACACCCGATGATGTGGAGAGGCACAAGACTAGTTGTGCCATCTTTAACGCCAGGATGCAGGATGGACCTTCTATCACTGATCATGTACTGTACATGATCGAGCTGATAGAGCGATTGAGCAAGCTCAACTTTTTCGTGCATAAATAGCTTGGGAAGGATGCAATACTAAACTCGTTGCCCAAGTCTTTTCCTACTTTCCTTACTCATTTCAGAATGATAAATCCTAAAGTAGACTACCATGGGTTATTGGGGTTGCTTCAGAACTTTGAGAAGGAACACCAACTCCACAAGGAGTCGGTGAACTTAGTGGGAGGTTCATCTTATAGTTCTCAACCCTTTAGGAAAGAAAAGAAGAAAGAAAAGAAGGTGCAAATTTAGGCTGGGACATCTATGCGGGATCAGACCAGGAAGATTAAGCTCGATAAGAGCCAAGCTGAATGCTTTTTTTGCAAGAAGTAAGGATACTAAAAGAGGAACTGTCCTTAGTACATTGCCTCCTTAGATCCGAATAGACAGAGAAAGAAGTAAGTTGTTGCTGCGTAAGGTATTTATATGATAACTTCTTATAATTTTTTATTTATGATATTACTGACTGGTATTGGATATCGGTAGCCCTTACCATATTTGTAATTCATTGCAGGGGTTGTAGGTCAATAGGAGATTCGAGCAAGGCAAAAGGTTCTCGAATGTTGAAGATAGAATACCAGTTTCAGTTCTAGCTTTAGAAATCCTAAACTTGTATTTGAGTTGCATACTATTATTTTTAGTGATTATCATTTCGATGCCTGTTTCTTTTTAAATATTATTTTTGTAGGCCTTCTGGTCAAAAATGATTATGAAATTTTAATAAAGAAATAAGTTTATAATATCATTATGAATGATGTTGCTATTTTCTATAGACATTTGAACAATGATGTGTATATGCTATTATAACCTATTAACGTAGTATATTCAACTAGAAAGAATCCTAGATTAAATAGTATATCAAATATCTACTTTTGGCACTGTAAGCTAGGTCATATAAACAAGAACAGGATAAATAGATTGACTCAAGAGAAAATTCTCAAAGTTAGTGAATGTGAATCACTTCCAACCTATGAGTCCTGTCTTCTTGGCAAAATGACCAAGTCACCTTTTACTGAAAAAGGTGAGAGAGCCACTGAGCTCTTAGGTCTAGTACATATTAATGTATAAGGATCAATGAGTGCAAGTGCTAGAGCTGGATATTTCTACTTCATCACTTTCATAGATGATCTATCTAGATATGGATGTCTATCTGATGAAACACAAGTTGGAGTTATTTGAAATATTCAAATAATTATAAAGTAAAGTAGAAAAATAAACTAGGAAGAGTTTTAAAACTCTTCAGTCTGACTGATGAGGAGAATATCTTTTCGGTGAGTTTCTCATATATCTAGGAGAGAATAAAATTTTCTCAATGGACTCCTCTAGGAACAGCACAACATAATGATGTATCTGAAAGAAAGAATCAGTTAGACATGGTCCGATCCATGATGGGTTTTGCCAGCTTGCCAATATCCTTCTAGAAATATGTACTCGAATCGGCTTGTTATCTATTAAATAGGGTTCCAAGTAAGTCTATAGTTAAGACTCTATTTGAGATATGGACAGGACATAAGCCAGCACTTTCACACCATAGGGTTTGGGGATGCCCGACTTTTGTTAAATGGTTAGTTATAGATAAACTTGGGATGCCCGGCTTTTGTTAAATGGTTAGTTATAGATAAACTTGAACCTAGGTCTGACAAGTGCACATTCGTAGGATATCCAAAAGAGACCAAAGGATACTATTTCTATCATGCTGATGAATAAAAGAAGTTTCTCAGCCTTAAGGCAACCATTTTGAAAAAGAAGTTCCTTGGTGAAGGAACTGTTGCCTCTAAGATAGAACTTGTTGAAGTTCAACAGGTAGAAAAATCGACACCTATAGTTGAACTTGAGTTGAATTTGATTAGATCAGATCCAGAGCCTAGTGTACCTAAACCATTAAGGCGATCTGGTAGAGTACCACATCATCTAGATAGATACTATGATTTCTTGATCTAGGATGGTGATCCCATCAAACTCGATGAGAACGATAAGGATTCGATCACCTATATGGATGCTATGTAAAGAACCAATTCAGAGAAATAGCTTGAGGCCATCAAATCCGAAATAGAGTCAATGAAGATCAACAATGTATGGACATTGATTGACCCACTCGAAGGGGTTAAATCCATTGGATGTAAGTGGGTCTTCAAAAGAAAAAAGACTGCAGATGAAAAGATGGAGACCTATAAAGTCTATCTGGTTGTCAAGGGGTATCATGATCATTATGGTATTGACTATGATGAGACGTTCTTCCCTATGGCAATATTCAAATCTATTCAGATAATGCTTGTGATAGTTGTCCATTTGGATTATAAGATCTGGTAGATGGATGTGAAGATAACTTTTTTAAATGGAGAGCTGACCGAAGAGGTGTATATGATATAACTTTAGGGTTTCACATCCATAGATGAGTCCAAGGTGTGCAAGCTTTAGAGATCCATTTATAGATTGAAGCAGGCATCTCGGAGTTGGAACATGCATTTTGATAAGGTGATCAAAACATATGGCTTCGTTAAGAATGGAGAAGAGCCCTGCATTTACAAATGGAAAAATGGTCTAGTAGTGGTATTCCTTGTCTTTTACGTGGATGATATTCTCTTAATTAGAAATGACATTCCCATACTATAGAAAATAAAAGTCTAGTTGTCATCACAGTTCTCCATGAAGGACATGGATGAAGCATCCTACATCCTAGGGATGAACATCTATAGGGATAGATTTAAAAGGATGCTTGGGTTATCCCAGTCCACGTGCATAGATACTGTGCTAAAGAGGCTCAGCATGAAAAATTTTAAAATGAACTATCTCTCAATAGGCTATGAAATTTCTCTCTCTAACAAGGATTGTTTGACAACCCATAAAGAGAGAGCATATGAGTAGAGTCCCATATACCTCGATAGTGGGATCTATCATGTACGCCATGACATGTAAGAGATCAGACATCAGATACGCAGTAGGAGTAGTGAGTAGATACCAATTTGACCCTGAAGAAAATAACTGAAAAGTGGTTAAAGCCATCCTTAAGTATTTGAGAAATACTAAGGACCAATGATTGGTTTATGGCGAGTCAAATATAAAACTTATGGGGTTTACAGACTCTAGCTTTCAATCAAGACATGATGACAGTAGAAGCATGTCAGAATATATCTTTACTCTGAATGGTGGAGGCATCTGTTGGATGAGTTCCAAGCAGCATACTGTGACAGACTCTGTTTGCAAAGCAAAGTACATCGCAGCATTAGATGCCATGAAGGAAGTTATGTGGCTGAGAAAGTTTATCACCGAGCTCGAAGTGGCACCCTTCCTAGATGGTCTTGTCCTACTCTACTATGATAGTACTGGTGCCATAGCTCAGGCAAAGGAATCAAAGGCACACAAGCAAACGAAGCACATTCAGCACCACTTTTATCTAGTCTAGGAGATCGTGGATTGAGGTGATGTCGATCTTTAGAAGATCGATGGAAAGAAAAATCTAGCTGACTCCTTCACTAAAGCCTTAGCAATAAAGAAGTTCGACAACCATAAGTCGAAGATGGGTATTAGATACTGTGCCGAGTGGCTTTAGGACAAGTGAGAGTTGTTAGAAAATTTGTCCCAAAGCCAATCATCAGCTTATTGATGGTTATGCTACATAGTATTTATAATTGATTCATTAATTAATAAAATATATTTTTGATATTTTTTCATCATAAAGTAATCATCTTCTAACGAATTTTATTATTGTGATGAAGTTCTTAGAACTATTTAGCTTCGATAAAGAGAGGATTTATCGATTAGTCCTTAAAACAGTGCATGACCAAATGATAGTCTATTAATTAGGATGACAGCATTTATTGAGCATAGGTCACTATATTCAATATAGGTTGGTTGTCCTCTAAACCAATGAGTGTGGAGATACTGGTATAGCATACAAGTGAGATTTAAGGATACATCATCATTGAATGTAACCAACTCCAGAGCATTCTGCTATTGAAAATGTCTCTAATGTGATATAGGTATAAGTGTCCCTTAGACCTGTGATCACCTCAATGACTTGTAAGCAACTCACTGTGCTTTGGTATTGGACTAACTAAATTTTTAATTCAGTAATGAAAGGCTTCTAGGCATAGTTAAGTAGTTGCAAAGTCAATGTGTGATCAAAATGGAATTGACCACTCCAAGAGTTGGAGAATAATGTACCACTATATTTCAATATAGCAAAATCTTGGCCAGGATAATCCATCAAATGGATTTGATATTTTGAAATATAATGTGAACAATCATATCAGAGTTGACAGTTGAACTCTGAGGTCTCCTATAAGTATTTTGGTGAAGGGGATTAATTATATGGAAACTATATCCATATGAGTTCTAAGAATGTTGTTCTATACATTCGACCTATCCGACCATCGGATACCATTGCTAGATGGTCACTTCAATTGGTATAAAAATTTATTCCTATGCTACCAGCTTGGGTTTAGACCTATCAGACCACACACATTAGAGTTCACAATCTGATTAGATGGTTGATCAATGATTAAGAATCATTCTCAGGTTAAACGATCAATATGATTGATGTTTAAGCTAGTGCAAGTATCGTAGGAGGATCGATTAACAATTTGATAGTTAATTAGCTTAATTTGATTAAGCCAAAAGATTGAGATTATGTCAAACTAAATATGATTTAATTAGATTTAGTTTTGCCTTGATTGGATCAAGTTCAATTCATTTATTGGATAAGCCAAGTGCAACGAAGAACTAGTCCTTATTCAAGTAGGACTTTGGTCAACCCAATTTCTAATTTGATTAAAAAATTAGTTCAGATTTAAATATGATTTAATCTAATTTAATTATATTTTTAATTAGATTAAGACATAATTTAGTTGGGTTGGTTTACTTTTGATTTAATTTGGTTTGAGAAACCAATTTTAGATCAAGCCAAAATAAGAATCCTAGTATGACTAGGATTCCATATCTTGTGCCACCTTGATCCCACGCCATCTCCCTTTACTTTTGGTGTTGATTCCCCTCTCCCCAGCCTTTCACACTCATCCCCTCTTCCTCTCTCTCTCTTATTTGGAATAAGTTATGGACATTGGCTTAGGAAGGTAAGTTGTTGTGGTTTGTTTGGATTCTATGTGATAGAATCCCAACAAACTTGGATTCCTTCCCTTGTGCCACCCACACCTGATTTTCTTTCTTTGTTTTCCATGGTAAAAGATGGCATTTCGTGCACCAATCTCAGATGATCCACAGCATGGTATGAGGAGGGGGTGCCCAAGTGTTGCGCACCCCAACAACCTGCCTTATTTTGACCTACCTTGTCTAGAAATTTGAACTAGACAAGGCTCTTCCATAACTTATTATTTAAAATAAATTTTTACTTAAATTTTTCATGAAACATAGACCTCTGAGAGAGGTTTTGGATGTGTGAAAACTAGAGGAAAATGGTTCTTAAGAATTTGGTTTTCATAGACACCAATCTAGGTGTCTAGGTGAGAGAACAGTGAAGAAGAAGAAGGTCTTCTTCTAGGGTTATCTTGTTCTTCTCTTTCTTTCCTCTATTTTGAGATTACATGAGAGTGTCTTAGATCAATAATCTCTCCTTTTTTCTCTCATCTTTAGAAGAGTCTAAATCCAGAAGAAGAAAGCACCAGATTGACCATCAAAGAAGGATCAGTACAATACTAGCATACTGTGCTGATTTCCTGCATCAGGTCTTTTGATCATGATTCGTGGGCTCATGTGGATGACTCCTAGGCTGGACATGTGTGCGGCTTACAACAACATCCTCAAGCTTGGATCAGCAAGTTAGAATATCCATCTTGCATAGGTAACAAAGATATGATCATCTGTTACTTATTTAATTATGATCTAGTGTAGATCTATGTTGATATAATCAATACTTATTTTTTTCTTTTGTTTTTAATTTTTGATTTAATATCATATCATAATCATGTAATAAGATCTTAGATCTATGATTTTCTTTAATTTCATAAATAAATATTAATTTATTTAAATCTTTCACTGCCTAATCTTGAAAAAATTTCAAGATCTAGACCTAAAATCCTAGATTTGGTTCCAACATGCTTTGCGGCATTTATCGAGGTGACTGTTTCTTTTCTTTCGTACTTGGCTGAATATATGTGTGTTTCTTGATAATGACTTGCATTTTGCTATTTGTAGCTAGGGCACCACTTGTTCGCCAATATAGAGGTAGTGAGCCTTTGTGGGACCAAGGTTGAGAAGGCCATAAAAGAGGTTGAAACTGCCTAGGCAGAGGCCAAGAATGCCAGGGCCGAGATTGATCGCTTGAGAGAAGCTCATTCTATCAAGGTTGGGTGTCTTCAGGAGGAGCTCAAGAGAGAGGAGCAGGCATCAGTCAGACTAAAACTGCCTTAGCCATAGAAGAAGAGAAGAGAAAGAAGGCTAAAGCCAAGGTTGACGTGGAGGGGGAGTGGGCCATTCGGTCATTCAAATCTTTGAAGGAGATGGAAGATATCAAGGTGTCATTTGCCCAAGCGGCCATCAGGAAAAGATTTAAACTCTGCCAAAAAAAGATTATGGAGAAGTTCTCTGAACCAGCGAGAGAGTCTTCTGACGATGAGGGCCTTCTATTGCTGTTGCTGATGTCCCCCTACCAAACTAGTAGAACTTGCTGCTAACACCTCTTCACGTGCCATGGAGTCAGAACCAGCTAAGGACGTGCTGAGCTCTTTCGCTGCTCTACCTCCAAAGGTCGGTGACCTCTGTTAATTATACTTTTTCATTTTTCTTCTGCATTTCATGTATCAATAATTTTTAGTTAATGAAATTAGATTTGTTCTTTTTATACCTTTATGTGTTATGGTGTGTTCGCTATTCAAAATTCAACTTGCAAACATTGCTACAAAATACCATCATGGGCTGAGGTCGAGCCACTACCTCAAGCCATTGAAAACCATTATCAAATATTTGAAGAAGGAAATTTGGCATACCAACAAAAAATTGAACAAGATGGAAGACGAACTTCAAAAGTCAAAGAAAAACTATGCAGAAGCTGCGATAGAGATTAACTACCTTTGCCTAGCATCTAAACAGACCTTCAAAATGAAAGAAGAGTGCCCTACAAGTCAATTGCATATGTGATGCGATGGTACTTTTCTTTATAATTTTGAATTCATGTAATGACATTTTCATTTATCAATGAAATAATGTCACTGATTCATAATTTTAGCTACATCTTATAATGTTTAAGATTATGATAAACCACATGGATTTGGATAATGATTTTAGGAAACATAAATGGGTCATGCCTTTGAGACTTAAAATTCTAAAGCTCTATTCCAAAATATTCCTAGTCATAGGAACATTGAGTCGGGGATCAATATTCTGGATAGTCTAACACATCCTATGTATGCTCAAAGGAAAGGGTGACTGATCTCACAAGCCACTTGTGTGAGGATGCTAATATAAGGATGTGGGTGCTCCTTAAGGAATGGGTTCACTTAATTGACTCGCTTATAGAGAACATCTTATGGAGTCTTACTTACATATCAAAAGATGGTTCTCTAAGTGGGAGTTGTGCAAATGATCCTTAGACCTAAGGTCACCATAGAATCTTATGCACATGAATCCATATTTTGGTTCATACCCAAGCATGGCATTAAGACATTTATGAGATGTTCTGGATATTGTGGAGTGTGTATGAAGGTTGTGAGTCAATCAATGAGGAATCAATCACTCCTAGTAAGAGAAGTTCACATCTTATGAATTCTTATCTCTAGATGACTCAGCAAAAGTCTTTTGGCCAAAAGTAGGATGGAGGCTAGAAAGGGTTTCAAATGCTTCATCATTTGAGTCATCATTGGTTGATTGAGAATCGATATGAATATGAGTATGAATTTGACATGATTCCAAACTCACAAACATATTCAGGATGTAGGGATGATCGAAGGATCGAATTGCACGGTAACTTGCTACTGAAAGATATATTTTGTATTTCTATCAAATTTCATATTTTTGGGGTAGTCATGATACGTTGCTAGACATCAATCTTAACTTGCATGTTTGATCAAATTAAAGAGTTTAATTCGATCATTAATTAGATAGAGTTCTAATTGTTGAAGTCGGGTTAGCTCATTTTGACCTAAATCGATTTCATTGGATTCCAATCAGATTAAGTCAACTTGCATCCGGACCTACTGCTGGCTAGATATGAAACCCAATGAGTTATACATAAAGAGAATTGATCAAGAATCTAATTGGATTGGATCAAGTTTGCAGATTGAACGTGCTAGCACATGTTGCAAACCCTAGCCTTAGATGGAATTAGATTTTGGTTTGATTCATTTTTTTGGTTCAAATTTTGGCAAAATTAGCTAACCAATTTTTGGCTGGAGTTAAGCCATTTTATAGCATGCATTTTGCTCTCTCTCTCCCTCTTTTCAATGCCCCATATTTTTTTGAATAGGTCAAACTTGTGGGCGTGGAGAATAATTTGTGCACCATGGACATGTGGCACTCCATGAGATGGGGCGCCCCCTTTCCATCTTTATCTATTTAACATGTCACATAACTTTATTTTGTGTGTGACATCTAAATTCTTAGGCACCCAAGAGTCCTTCTAAAGCTTAAATGCTTCAGCGGTTACAAGTTTAAATGAATAAAGTTCAAACCATAGGTGCCTAACCATATTGTCTTATCTCATGCACCACCTAGAGTCCTTTTTGTTATGGACTTGTTGGGGATAAAATAGCTTCTGCTGAAGTTCTATAGGATGCCTGATTTTGGTATAGTTCTAGATGGAACTATGGCGACCATAGCCAAACTTCAGTCAAGCTGTGGGCAAGATGATACTCCCAACTATAATTACCATCTTCCTCGTTAATTGTAGAACTCATAAGGCATGATGAACTTCATCTGGATGAGCTTAAAAAATGGAGGAAATCACCATTCGATCGACTATGACCCATGACATGAGGTAGATAGTAGGACTTCGAGTAGTGACATAGTCCAATCTAGCTGACCTTGGAGATAACCGAACTCCTCACTATTTGAACCTCCTTCTGGCCTTATTTCTCCACTATAGTTGGCAGATCCCACCAGACCCATGTTCAGGATCTCGGATTGGTAGATCTCTTCCTCCGTCGAACTTCTATACCCCACTCTATGAATGGCAGACTTTGACACTCCTGTGTCAAGAGTTAGTTGTGCAATCTTGAGTCGGTAGAAAGGACCTTGGCGTTAACGTGCATCCGAGCTTTTCCCTAGAGAATCTTGCCATAGTCCTAATTGACAAATTCATTATTCTCTTTGACCTTCAATCCATTACCAACTTATGGACAAACTTGAAGGTGGCAAGATTCTTGAGAACCATCAAAAGCAAAGCTAGTTGAACTCCACCAAATACCAAACCCTAACACCTTCCAACTTTACTTATGGCGGACCTTAGGTACAGCCAAATTGCTTCACAGCTGACAAGCTTATCTTGTCGACCTTATGTTAGGAACCTGGTCTAGCTGAATTCATCTCTAAACACATTTCCTAGCGGCTGAACTCCTCGATTGTATTGCAAGCAACACCAACAGGCTTTAACTGATTGCTAATTTGCCACTTGCCACTTAAAGGTTAATACCCAAGTTCAGCCTATCTAACTTCAGACTCTCCACCTCAACTCGCACAGCTCTCTAATAGAGGTAGAAACTGCATCCAAAATCCAACAAATCAATCTCAATTGCCTACAAATTCTAATAGAATAACAACCCATTCTCCATAACAAACTTGTAATGGCTCGAACAGCCCACTAGCAGATGGTTATAACTATCACGATCGATCTATTATGAGCTTGAACTATATATAGAATCCTCCTTTTATGCTTCTTCTCTCTTAAGCTCTTCTTCTTACTCTTATTCTCTTGAGTACTCCATTCTTATTGGCCAGAGAACTAACTTGAGCATCTAAGGATCCTATCGGAGCCACCCACCTCTAGTTTAGATTTTTTCTTGCAGGTCTCATCGGGGACCTTATCTCCATCAGCTCCAGCAACTCTAGCACCAACACCATTTTCTGCACCAACAGGATTGACGCTTGAGAAAGGATCTTTGAGTCCTTGAATCTTAAAGGAGTTTCCAATCAAGTTTATCTTCTTCCTTCCTTCTTTAATTTTTTAGCTTCTTTTTCTTCTGATCTCTTCTTGAGATGCCACCCAGGAGAGCTTCAACCCAGCAATGCACTGCCTCCGCTGCAAAATCCATCCAAGAATCGGTAGATTCGCTCACTTCGACCTCATCGTCAGCACCTCAACCTCCACCGGTAGCCATTATGGATTTGAAATAATTCAACCTGCTAATGTAGCGGTTCGAGACCTTATTGAGGTAGTAAAGGACATGAAGCAGCCCCCATCACCAATCTGGCCAGAAAGACCTTCACCAGAATACCAAGATCTGGCACCAGGGAGACCCACTTGGGTAAGCCGGTCGATGACTCTTAGGAAGGGAAAGTAGAAGTAGAAAGACCCTATTCTAACCACTATTCCAGTCCTAGAGAGTCTCTGCCCCCCTCCAGTCAATCACACCTTAAGATCCATGATCGAGATGACTTTCTTGATAAAAAACTTCAAAAAATGAACCAACAGATTAAGGAGCTCCGCCATGTTGCCCCCACTCAGCATGATGATATCTGCACTGATCCTCCATTCTCTGCATGGATTATGCAGGAGCCCATCCTGCTGAACTTCAAACTTCATCAATTTGAAAGTTATGATGGGACCACCAACACAGTCGACCATCTTGAGGCCTTTATGATGATGATGCCACTTCATGGCACGCCTGACGCCATCTTGTATCGAGCTTTCCCCTCTATCTTGAAGAGAGCGGCAAGAAATTGGTACTCGAATCTTAAATCGAGTACCATCTTTTCTTTTGACTAGATGAGCCACCAATTCATTTCTCATTTTATTAGCAACCGACATCAGAGATGAGGTTTAGACTCACTTATGAACATCAAGTAAAAGAAAGGAGAGTCCATCTGAGCTTATGTCAGCTACTTTAATGCTGCTGTATTGGAGGTCCAAAATTTAGACTAGTCAGTTGCTATGGCTGCACTGAAGGATGGCCACCAGAAGAATGATCTTCTCTTCTTCCTAAAAAAGTACCTTCGGGACTTTGCTGACATACTAGCCAAGGCTGAAGGCTACACCCGAGCGTAGGAGGCCTTTAAGCTGAAAGATGAGGAGGCCGTAGGAGAGTGGTAGGAGAACAAATCAAGCAAGCCTGTAATTGTTGATAAGCCGAGTGAAGCTCGGTCGTACTCCCAAACTCCTCTTAGGTGCAGACAAGCTAAGTCTCCACCCCAGGCCGGTCAGCAAGGAAGCCCAGACCAGAGGGCATGGTAGAACTCTCCTCCTCGAAGGTTTCATAACTATGCTCCTTTGAATGGTTTAAAGATCTAAGTATCGATAAAGATCAAGGAACAGCTACCAAGGCTAGAGAAGATGTGGTCCCATCCAGCGATGTGCAATCCCAATAAGTACTACCTCTATCATTATGACCATGGTCATGATATTGAAAAATGCATCTAGCACCAAGACGAGATCAAGGAGCTCATTAGATGAGGATGGTTGCACCGCATTATGAGATGTTGGTCAGAAAAGGAGGGAGAATCGATCAAGAGCCCTGCCTCAACCTGAACCATCATAGGGAGACGAGCTACAGGAAGATTGGCTCCCATATGGAATCATCAATACCATCACTAGGAGACATCGACAGGAAAAAATTAGTGGAGTAGTAGAACCTGCAAAGAGACAGAGGACTGAAGAACTTATTACTTTCATTGAAGAAGATGCATAGGAGGTTCAATTCCCACATAGTGATATGGTTGTAGTAAGTTTAAATATTGCTAACTATGATATATACCACATTTTGATTGATAATAGAAGCTATGTTGATATTTTATTTTATAATGCATTTTCTAATACATCCATACCTGACAGTCATATGGGACCAATAAGTTCTCCACTAGTGGGATTCACCGATGATGCAGTGCCAGTTGAAGGAATAATAACCTAATCTATCATGGCAGGGCGGTACCCAAGATAGTCAAAGGCCCAAGTTGATTTTTTAGCGGTGAAAGCTCCATCAGCTTAAAATACTATTCTTGGCCGAGACCTAGCTTCAATGCACTTTGGGCTATGGTTTCGATCTATTACTTGAAGACGAAGTTTCCAACTAGTCATGGGGTCGGAGAGGTTAGAGGAGATCAAGCCCTAGCATGACATTATTACACCATTGCTTTGCAAGGGGGAAGGCAAGCAGAATTTTATCCAATAGATGGGCTTGATACCCATGATGATTTGACTGAAGATTGAGGAGGACCGATTGAAGAACTTGTTACAATTTTCTTAAATGACAGACATAAGGACCATACTGTTCAAATTAGCTCCAACCTGAGAGGAAAAATAAAAAAGCAACATGTCGCCTTCCTATATAAGAATGCCGACGTCTTCGCTTGGGTGCCCACAGATATGCTAGGAATTGATGCAGAGGTAATGGTGCTGGAAATTATGTCCCAAAGCCAATCATCAGCCTACTGACGGTTGATATATTATAATTAATTTATTAATTAATAAAAAAATATTTTTGCATTCTTTTTCATCATAAATTTATATCTTCTAATGAACTCCATTACTGTGATGAAGTTCTTAGAACTATTTAGTTTTGATAAAGAGAGAATTTAACGATTAGTTCTTAAATTTATTCACGACCAAATGATAGGCTGTTAATTAGGATGACAGCGTCTATCAAGCATAAGTCGCTATATGCCATATAGGTTGGTTGTCCTCTTAACCAAGGAGTATGGAGATACTGGTGTGGCATACAAGTGAGATGTATGGGTACATCATCATTGAACGTGATCAACTCCAGAGTATTCTATTGTCGAGAATGTCTTTGATGGGATATAGGTATAAGTATCCCTTAGACCTAAGATCACCTCAGTAACTTGCAAGCAACTCACTGTGCTTTGGTGATGGACTAACTGAATTTCTAATTCAGTAATGGAAGGATTTTGGGCATAGTCAAGTACTTACGAAGTCAAAGTGTGATCAAGATAGAATTGACCACTCCAAGAGTTGGAGAAGAATGTATCACTGTATTTCAATATGGCAAAACCTTTGCCAGGATAATCGATCAAATAAATTTGATATTTTGAAATATAATATAGATAATTTGATTAGAGTTGATAGTTGAACTCCGAGGTATCTTATAAGCATTATGGTCAAGAGGATGAATTATATGCAAACTATATTCATATGGGTTCTAAGGATGGTGTTCTACACCTTTCGATCTATCTAGCCGTCTGATATCATTGCTAGATTGTCACTTTGATTGGTACAAAAATTTATTCCTATGCTATCGATATAGGTTTCAACCTATGAGGTCATACACATTAGAGTTCACATTTTGATCGAATGGTTGATCAGGAATTTAGAATCATTTTAGGTTAAACAATCAATACGATTGGTGCTTAACCTAGTGCAAGTGTTGCAGGAGGATCGATTAGCAATTTGATTGCTAATTGGCTTAATTTGATTAAACCAAAAGGCTGAGATTAATTTTAATTAAATATAATTTAATTACATTTTATTTGGGCTTAATTGGATCAAGTCCAATTGGCTTATTGGATAAATCAAGTGCAAGGAAGAACTAGTCCTAGTCTAACTTGAACTCGGGTCAATCAAATTTTCTAATTTAATTAAAAATTAAATTAAAATTAAATTTAATTAAATTTAATTTAATTAAGTCCTTAAATGGGTTATGGTCTTACTTAATTGGGCTAGTTTACTCTTATTTTTATTTTGTTAAAAGACCTTGTTTGACCAAGTCAAAATAGGAGTCCTAGTGTGACTAGGACTCCCTATTCCTTGCGCCTCCTAATCCTCACGCCCCCCCCTTTTCTCTTTGTATTTTTAAGTGAATAATATCCATGCCCAAAGGTTTCTCATGCCTCTCTTCTCTCTTCCTTTTTCTCATATGGTTGGAAGACCAAGTCAAAAAGGGAATTAGTTTTGCTTAAGGATTCTATGAGATAGAATCCTTATCAACCAAAACTCTTCCCATAGGTGTGCTGACCTATCCTTCTTTATTTTCTATGATTTTCATGGTAAAAGAGGACTATTTTGTGTGCCCCCTTTTCTGGTCTATGGTAGAAAAAAAGGTGGGGGTGCCCAAGAGTTGGGCACCCCAACAACTTTCCTTATTTGGTCCTTCCTAGTCTAGATTTTTAACCTAACTTGTACTTTATATATCTCTTCATTTAAAATGAATTTTTGGCTAAACCTTTTGTGAATTATAGACATTTTAGAGGCCTATTTGGTGTAGAAAAATTAGAGAAAAATTCATTTAGATCATGGAGATATTGAAAACATAAATTAGGGTATCTAGAAAAATAATCAAGAAGAAGAAGAGGGTCTTCTTCTAGGGTTTTTGTTCTAGATCTCTTCCTCCTTTTCTATGAGCTTTTAAGAGGTGTTTCAACATCACAAATCTTTCTCTTTTCTTCTGATATTTTGGAGTATTCAAGTTTTGATGAAGAAAGCATCGGATCAATTGTTGAAGAGAGATCAGCACAGTACTAGCATACTATGCTGATTTCATGCATCAGGATCTCTGATCGTATTCATGGGCTCTTGTGGATGACACATAGAGGCCAGATGAATGGCTGGCTCATGACTTCATCCTGAAGCTCAGATCAGTAAGTTAAAATATCTAACTTGCTCAGGCAATAGATCTGATCTATTAACTTCATACCTGCATTTGATGTAATGTAGATCTAGGTTGATTTGATCAACCTTTTCTTTTTTGTTTGATTTTAATTTTTGATTTAATATCATGTAATAGATTTAAGATCTAGGTATTTATATATTTATTTAATTAAATATTTAATTTATTTAAGTCTTTTGCTACATGATCTTGAAAAAGTTTCAAGATCTACCCATGAAACCCTAGATCTGGTTCCTTCAATTGGTATCAGAGCCTAGGTTTTTGTTACATGATTTTTATGTATGTTTAGATTATTTCTTAGATTAGATCTAATTTATAATCTAATTATTAAATCTAAAATTTTAAAAAAAAATTTAGATCTCATGAACTGCCATAAGGTTGTCCTAGTTCATGATGATCTGACTCTAATCATAAATTTATTAGATTTGATCTAATTTTATTTATAATTTAATAGATTTAAAATAGTTTTAGATCTAAAAATAAAATATTTTAAATTACACGGACTGTCATAAGATTATCTTGCTGTAAGGTTTACTCCTTATAGTGAATAGGTTGTCCTAGTACGTGCTAATCTAAAATAATGATCATAAAATTTTAGATTAGATCTAAAAGATTTTATGATCTAATTAAAAATATTTTAATCTAATTTTAATTATTATAAATATGTTTATTTGATCTAATAAGATTAATGATTGATTATTATTAAAACTGTTTCAATTACATGAACCTGTTTAGATTATATCTAAAGTAGTTTTATTTTTATTTTACTTGGATATTGATTATGAATCAAACATGCAACTTGGTTGATAGAACCATGTTGTAAAAATATTTTACGAACATAAAAATTATTTTTGAAAAGCTGAACTCCAATCCTCAGCCCAAAACTTAACTGAGAATTAAGAAGTTGATTAATTAGGATCTAAAATTATGAATTGAAGATCCTAAGACACAAATCATAACACATTGGGTTAAATAGGTTAGTGGGGATTAGGTCCATTAATTAGGTTAGACCTAGGGTTAGATTAAAGAATGGACTTAATTAGATAATTGACTAAATCTAATCAATTATTGTCTTAGATTAGGTCAAGAATTCTCTAGATCAATTACAATAGTTATAGTTGGTCAAGTCCATGTCTTTAACAAGACCCAAGATGGACTTAATTCTTGGCTACATGGTCTAGCATGAACTATTAGGTTGATCTAATTGAAACTAATTAAACCAGTTGGTGTCTAAGGTAAACCAGATTGGTGGTTTTTAATTGGCAGCCTGTTTATCTGATCATTTTTGATGGTGTCTAAGGCAAGCTTTGGCAAACCCTCTCACCGATCGAACTTACCTGGCCTTTTGGTGATCCATCGAAAGGTATTTCGATGATGTCGGTGATATAGATCAGGACATATTCCATTATCATACATAATTGAATCTAACTGGATCACACAAATAAGGGTTTGGATCTGGATATCATTAATTAGACTAACCCAGTTTAATTGATTTGAATAAGATTTAGTTAGGTTCAAGAAAATCATGCTAGCACACGATTGAGCCTAATATTCTCCTTCAATAATCGTTAAAAATTATCTCGACTGAGCCAAATGTGTTTGGGCTCACTCAGGAACCTTTACTTGGTCTGACTAGAGCTTGTCCAGGTCAAAAAAGGATTGTCTTAATTTATAAGGTAAACTTGAGACAACACCTGCTATTTTCCATCACCTACTAAATCCTATTTTTTGACTTTGGTCAAACATTGACCTTTGATACTTAGACATCTGCCCATATGTCATGCACCCATATAGAGTAGATGGGGCTTTGTCCTCCTACTAAAAGGAAGAATGGGAGGGGGTGCATGCCTAGGGTGGTGTGCATCGAAAGAGGATATAGATTGGAGTCCCATACAGATGGAACTTCGGTTGCTTCATCCTCTCTAATTGGGTGGCACCAAAAACTCTTCTTTGACCAGTCCTGGCGCCACCTAAGGAGGTTTGTGAGGGACTCTATTCTAATTGGATCAGATGATGTCATCCTATCAATTAGATTTAGATCTTATTGCACAAAGAGTCATGATTGGTCGGGGTGATGTAGCACTGCATGGCACAGCAAGGTCTATATAAACCCTGTCTGCGCCCAACATAGAGAGCTTCTGCCCTTTGCCCATGCCACATAGCCCCTCTCTCCTTCTCCATGCCTCCTTTAAATTCTCTCTCTCCTCTCCACACCTAAAAGGTTTTGGGCTTCAGTTTGGTGCGATCCAAGCAAGAGAATGGCGACAAGAAAGCAAGAAGGTAGCACTACTGTAAGAGACAACACCCGATATTCAAAAGATGTTTTGAAGATCTTCAAGATTAGATCTAGACCTGATCTTTGTAGTATAGATTGAGAAAGAAAAGATCTTTAGATTGTACTCGAGTAAATATCGGTAGAGGCCATGCGCTTACGTGGCTACATCCAAAACTTCGAACAACCATCAGGATCATCATAGGATAATAGGATTACCCATAATAAGATACAATTAAATTAGATTTAATTTAATTTATTTTTATTTTATTTTATTAGATTGATAAAATTAGATCTTAAGAGTCTCATATCTAATTTGGATCTAAGAAAAAAATTTTTGAAATATCCCTCTTGATCTAAGCAGATCTGAACGAACTTGACCTAGAAAATAGTATTTTTCCTTCAACTGGTATCAGAGCCAGGTTCCAGAATTATTTAGATCTAATTTTAATATATTTTTTATCTAATAAATAGATGATTTTAGATGTCACATTAGATATGATTAGATATAAAATTAAAAATTAAAAAAATTAAATAATATGGATCTAAGATGTATGAGATGCATGACTAGACTAGGATTAGAATTATTCTATGTGTAGTCTAGGATGATCATAGTTTTAATTTGATTAACTATAATTTTAGATCTATTTATTTACTATTTTTTGATACTATAAATATTATAATTAAATCTAGCAAATTAAAAATAAAGTTATTTAATTTTTCTCATATGAGATATGATGGATGCATGTTTAGACTAGTTGTAGAATAGATCTACAAAGTTATCTTGAATAAATTTAATTTGATATGATCAAATTTAAGTTTTATTTTTTAGATATTTATGAGATAATTTAGATCTAAAATCATTCATGATATGATACATGAGATGTATGCAAAACATATTTTTAAGTTAGATCTATTTTATATATGTGATATATATGTAGATCTAACTAGTTTTGTAGATTCATCATATTTCTAATTAAGGCATTTCCCTTTGCCATCCAGACATAAGAATAAAGAAGGATTTAAAGGCCCTCTCCTTCTATTCGATGGGGTGTTCTTATGATGTGTAGGGATGCTGCGCATTTGTCCTTAATCAAAAATCGAAAACTTATTTTTTGCAAAAATCTAGATCCTAAAATCCTAAAATTTTATTTACATATTTTGTTTATGAACCCTAAACTTATTTAAGAATTAAGATTATAAAATATATTAGGTCTAAAATTAAAAATTTTCAAATCTAAGATATATTCATAAAATTGGGTTCGGGCTTGGTTAGCTCAATTAGGTCTAGGGATTGACCAAATCAATTCAAAAGTTGGTTAGATGGAATCAAGAGTGCTTAAATTGACTAACCTAATAGGATTAAGTCTGGGTCAAGGTCAAGTCACATGAGTGATCGATCAAGTTAAGACCTAATTAGGTTCAGTGGTTAGATTCTGGATTGTAGGCTAATTCGATTGGTTCTAGCTCAATAATTTGGTGTCTAAGATATGTTTGGCAGATACAATCGACTGATTTTTAATTGGGAGCTACTCGACTCAAATGCATTCTTATCGAGTTAATGGCATATTCCTTCCACCGATCTCACTTATCTATCCATATTTGTCGACTCAGTCCTGATCTAAGGTGGCTAATAATCTGAGATATCCCATGCCACTAGGTCAGTCATAATGGTTATGATTATGTCAAATCAAGTTTAAAGTGACCTAAATCAAATCTTTCTAAGAAAATATTAAGTCTAAGGTCTTCCACCATTGTAGATGTATGGGCCCTTCCCGAGGTTGATTGTTCTCAGCTGGTCATAGTGGTTTAGTTGCATCGAAAAGATGCAATCATGTCCATTAGGCATTGGATGCTACGGACTGGAGGATGGATTGGGCTCAATATTTTGGATACAATGAGAGACCCAATTAGGAATCCAATCTGTGCAAACGGTGGGTCTGACTTGACTAAGGAGTGAATCAATATTTTGAGCATGGTGAGATTCATGAAATAGAGATCAAGCATGGGTGCACCATGATTATAGAATCATTGGACAAGAGTTGTTCACTCATTGGCTAACCCATCATCAATAACCGTTAGGTGAGGTGATGAGTCAGTTGGTGGGACTGCACCATCCACTAAAAATCATTAATCATAGAGATTTTTGCATCTCTACAGAGAAAGTGTAGAAATCTGAGAAAATAGTGAAAGCTAATTTATTTAAAAATCAAATTTCTAAATAAATTGTTCAAGTCTTAATTATAAAATCTATCTAAAAACTTTGACTCTCTACAGGATAATGTCTACATCCAACCCACTAGCCCGTATCCTGGACACCCATAGACTGACCGGACCAAATTATAATGATGGGCTCCAAAACTTTAAAATTATTTTGGATTTTGAGAAGTTAACTCATGTATTGGATCAGGATCCCTCCATCTTACCAGCCTGTCAGTCCACTGAATAGAGAGCATCTCTTAATAAATGGATGGATGAAGATAACAAGGTTAGAGACTACATGTTGGGCTCGATGTCTGATGAGCTTCAGCACCAACATAAAGATATCAAGATTGCCCACCAAATGTTGGCTCATCTGTAAGAGTTGTTTGGTGAACAGAGTCGCATAGCCAAATATCAGATCCCTAAATGACTGTTTAAGGCTAAAATACGTGATGGACAGTTAGTCTAAGATCATTGTTTGATAGTGATCAAGGACTTGGAAGAGCTTGAGAAGCTTGGAGTGAAGTTAGACCAGGATCTATAGAATGATATAATTCTATAATCCTTGACTGATGCGTATGGGCAGTTCATCATGAACTACCATATACATAAACTTCAGAGTACTCTAGCCGAACTAATGAACATGCTGGTTACTGCTGAGCTTTTTATGAAAGGTTCTAAAGGCTCAGTACTTGCTATGGAACAGACTTCTTCCAAGAGAAAGTCTTTTAGAAAGAAGAAAAAGTCTATAAAATGGCAAAAGATGGAAGGTGGAAAGAAGTAGAGGCAGAGCTGAAGAAGAAGTTCATTGACAAAGAAAAGTATTTCCATTGTAACACAGACGATCATTGGAAGTGGAACTGCCCTATATACCTAGCCACCCTAAAGAATAAGAAGGATATAGGTCCTTCTGGAGGTATGCTCGTTGTTGAATCTAACCTTATGATTTCTTTTACATCCAGTTGGATGCTTCACTCTGATTCTAATGCTCATTTATGCACTTTCATACAGGATCTTAATGATAGTAGGAGGCTGAGGGATAGTGAGATGATCCTACGCATCAAACATGGAGCAAGAGTTGCTGCTGTGGCTGTGAAAACCTATCATCTTCGACTACTGTCTGGCTTAGAATTAGTACTTAGGGATTGTTACTTTGTGCCTGCTGCAAGCAGAAATTTGATTTCTATTTTATGTTTACCACAAGAAGGCTATCTAATTAGTTTTCTTAAGGACCATTGTAATATTCGTTATGAAAGAAATAAAATTACAAGTAGTTTCCTCATTAACGGTCTCTATCAGTTACATATTGATGTATCTATCTTTAATATCGAGCAAAATGTGAATGCTATAAAATGACCCAAGGATAGTCCAAACGATAGGTATTTATGGCACCTATGGCTAGGTCATACTGCAGAAGATAGGGTTAACAAATTAGCGAAAATCGAGCTATTAAGTTCATTGACTTTTGAGTCATATTCAATTTATGAATCTTGTCTTCATGGCAAAATGACTAAGCTTCCTTTTGTAGGACATGGGGAAAGGGCCATGGATCTACTTGCCCTAGTACATACTAATGTGTGCGACCCATTTGATGTGTCGGCTAGGGGCAAAATAATCTACTTCATAACCTTTATTGATGATTTATCTTGATATGGGTACATGTATCTTATGAGACATAAGTCTGAAGCTTTTGAAAAGTTTAAGAAATTCAGACATAAAGTACAAAAGCAAACTAAAAAACCCATTAAGATTCTTCGATCAGATCGAGGAGGTGAATATCTTAGTTGAGAATTTCTAGACTATCTCAAGCAAAATGGCATAGTCTCTCAATGAACTCCACCTAGAACATCTCAACTCATTGGGATTTCAGAACGAAGGAATCGAACCCTATTAAATATGATCCGATCCATGATGAGCTTCATAGACCTTCCTGATTTTCTTTGGGGACATAGTCTATTAACTGCTATATATATACTGAATAGGATTTCCTCTAAAATCATTCCTACCATACCGTATGAGATATGGCATGGTAAGAAATTAAGTCTGAGTCATCTCAGAATTTGGGGTTGTCCGGCTCATGTCAAAAGACAACAAATGGACAAGTTAGAGTATAGGTCCTTTAGAGCTCGATTTATAGGATATCCTAAAAAGTCATTAGGATATTATTTCTACATTCTAGATGACCACAATGTGATTGTGAGTCGACATACCATCTTTTTTAAAAAATAGTTTATTCAAGATAGCAACATCGGAAAGCAGATCAAGCTCGAGGAGAAAGTCTGACAAGAGCAACGAGCTAAGGACCCCATGGAACCAAATCAGGTTAAGCCAATACAATCACTACCTCCTCCACCTCATAAATCTAAAAGGATCTCTCATCCCCCTAAGAGGTACCTAGGTACTATTTTAGAAGAAGCAGAGGAAATGTTCCTCATAGTTAACAAGATTCATGGTGATGATCCCAAAACCTATGACGAGGCAATATCAGATATCAACTCCGAGAAATGGTTAGAGCTAATGAAGTTAGAAATTGACTCAATTCACTTAAACCAAGTCTAGACCTTGGTAGATCCATCAGAAGGTATAGTACCTATTGGGTATAAATGGATCTATAAGAGAGAGATTGGTGTAGATGAAACTGTGGAGACATTCAAAGCTAGATTAGTGGCAAAAGGATATAGTCAGCGCGAAGGCATTGACTATCAAGATACCTTTTCGCCAGTAGCTATGCTAAAGTCCATCCGCACATTATTTGCTATTGCAGTATATTTCGATTATGAAATATGGCAAATGGATGTCAAAATGACATTCTTAAATGAAAACCTTGAGGAAGATATCTATATGAAATAGCCACTAGGTTTCACATCCAGTGATGCTAATCACAAAGTATGCAAGCTGCAAAGATCCATATATGGACTTAAGCAAGCATCTCAGAGCTGGAATACTCATTTTAATGATGTGATCAAATTATTTGGTTTCATCAAAAATGAGGAGGAACCATATATTTTCAAAAAGGTCAGTGGGAGAGCTATTATCTTCCTCATATTATACGTGGATGATATCCTCCTTTTTGGAAATAATATTCCCATGTTGACCGCAGTTAAAATATGGTTATCAAAAGAATTCTCCATAAAAGACCTAGGAGAGGCATCCTTCATTCTAGGAATTAAGGTCTATAGAGATAGACCGAGTAGGATGCTAGGTCTTTCACAGAAGATATACATAGAGGAAGTGCTAAAAAAGTTTAGCAAGAAAAACTCCAAGAGGGGTTTGGTACCCTTCAGACATGGCATTCATCTTTCCAAGAAGATGTGCCCTAGCACACCTGAGGAGATAGAAGGCATGAGCAAGATCCCTTATGCTTCAGTAATAGAGAGCCTCATATATGCCATGTTATATACACGACCTAATATAGCCCATGCTGTGA
Organism: Cocos nucifera; assembly: GCA_006176705.1. Lineage (NCBI taxonomy): Eukaryota > Viridiplantae > Streptophyta > Magnoliopsida > Arecales > Arecaceae > Cocos > Cocos nucifera. The sequence continues at coordinate 306,729 of QRFJ01001208.1, forward strand.
GTGTCACGAGCAGATATCAGTCAAATCCAGATGAAGAATACTAGACTTTTATGAAATATATCCTTAAGTACTTGAGAAAAACTAAGGATATGTTGTTGATTGGTATACAGACTTGGATTTTATGTCCGATATAGATGATCGAAAGTCAACATCTGAGAGTCTGTTTATGTATAATGGTGGTGCTATCCGTTGAAAAAGTTTCAAGCAGATAGTGATAGCAGATTCCACCATGGAAGCAGAGTACATCACTGCATCAGAAGCTGCAAAGGAGGCATTCTGGTATAAAAAATTTGCCACAGAAATTGAAATGATGCCATCAGATGCCATTCCTCTCTACTGCGACAACAATGGCGCCATAGCCCTTACTAAGGAGCCAATGTCTCACCAAAAATTCAAGCACATCGAATGGCGATACCATCTCATCCACGATTACCTCGAGAAGGGTTACGTCGAGGTCAAGAGAGTCAACTCCGTAGATAATATGGCAGACCCACTCATAAAGCCATTGGACTAGCAGAAGATCAAAACCCACCTTGAGAAGATGGGACTTAGATTTGTACCCAAGTGAGAGTTTGTTAGATATGTGTTCTAGAAGCCGAAATTGGCTAACACTTATAATACCATCTAAGGATAAAATAATAATTTTGACTATAAATAATAAAATGAGTTATTTTCTGTCACAGTGTGTATTTGAAAATGTATGTGATACATCATTTAATGGTAATGGCAGTTCATATTTTCAAAGTTGAAAATTTAAGACATGAATATTCATTATTAACTCATAAAATGCTTCCGACTATAGGATCATCATAAGGATGGTCAATGATTCAGAAGGTTGGTGTACGATTGCTTCTTTAGGATAGATGAGTCTTGAGTCTACGGTGTAGAGACATCAGAGCGAGAGTATAGGTACTCGTTAGAGAACGAAGGCACTGAGCGTGACCACCTCGAGCAATCATCAGGAAGTCTACCTTGTCATCAATGACTGGCTCGAAGCTGTAGTAGTGTATTTGGTTCTTTGACCTGAGGTGCATCGATAGCTCACCTTAAGGGTGTTATAGTTTGACTACACCATAACTCGGTCTCCTAGCCATTTGGAAACCTAAGGTGTATGTTGGCTATAGCATGTTCATTATAGGAATTGGATTGCACCAATAGGGGATCTATCTACCTCGGTAGATGAGAAAAAGCCCTATGACGATCATGAGAATCAAGTCCATAAGCTCATGGCCATGGCAGAGTGAAATGATAGAAAGAGTTTCTATTAGATTTTTCACATTAGACTTGAATCGAATGGTTAATTCATATTACAAAAATTAGGGTTTGACGAGATCACCTTAACCCTAATCCGATCGAGGCTCAAGATGCAAGAACTTAATCACACAAGTAACTACATCGAGAGGTTCATCTTCAGTTCTGATGGGTTGCCACCATATGCTGCTAGGTGTCACTGGTGGATTTTGGGAGCAATTAGAATGATTTGGATGATCGATCATACTAGTTGTTTGAATCAAAAAAGTTTTGATCCATCGAAAGATGTTTCGATGATGTTGGTGATAGAGATCATGATATATCCTATTACCATATAGAACTGAACCTAACTGGGTCACACAAACACTGGTTTGGATCTGGATATCATCAATTGGACTTATCCAGTTCAATTGATTTGAACAAGATTCAATTAGGTTCAAGAAAATCGTGCTAGCACATGATTGAGCCTAATATTCTTCTTTAACAACCATTAAAAATTGTCTGGACTGAGCCAAATATGTTTGGACTCACTAAGAAACCTTTACTTAATCAGACTGGAGCTTGTTCAGCCCAAAAAATGGTTGTCTTAATTTAAAAGATAAATTTGAGACAACACCTACCATTTTCTGTCACCTGCTAAATCTTGTTCTTTGACTTTGGTCAAACATTGACCTTTGACACTTAGACATTTGCCCATGTATCATGCACCCATAGAAGAGTAGATGGAGCTTTGTTCCCCTACTAAAAAAAGGAAAGGAAGGGGGTGCATGCCTAAGGAGGCATGCACCCAAAGAGTATAAATATTGGAGTTCCATGTGGATGGGACTCCAGTTGCTTCATCCTCTCTACTTGGGTGGCGCCTAAGACTCTTCTTTGACCAGTCTTGGTGCCACCTAAGGAGGTTTATGAGGGACTCTAATCTGATTAGATCAAATGATGTCATCCCATCAATCAGATTTAGATCTGATTGCAAGAAGAGCTATGATTGGTCGGGATGATGTGGCACTACATAGCACAGCAGGATCTATATAAACCATGTCTACGCCCAAGATAGAGAGCTTCTACCCTTTGCCCATGCCACATAGCCCCTCTCTCTTCTTCTCCATGCCTCCATTAGATTCTCTCTCTCCTCTTCACGCCCAAAAGGTTTTGGGCTTCAGTTTGGTGCGATCCAAGCAAGAGAAAGGCGACAAGAAAGCAAGAAGACAGCACTACTACAAGAGACAACACCCGATCTTCCAAAGGTGATTTGAAGATCTTCAAGATTATATTCAGATCTGATCTTTGGAGTACATATTGAGAAGGAGAAGATCTTCAGTTCCTATCCAAGTGGATACTGGTAGAGGCCAGGCACATACGTGGCTACATCCAGAACTTCAAGCAACCATCAGGATCATCATAGGGTAATAGGATTATCCACAACAAGATACAATTAAATTAGATTTAATTTATTTTATTTTTATTTTATTTTTTCAGATTGATAAAATTAGATCAACAGAGTCAGATCTAATTTGGATCTAAGAGAAAAGTTTTCAAAATATCCCTCTTGATCTAATCAGATCTAAACGAACCTAATCTAAAAAATAGTATTTTTTCTTTAAAATAGTCATGTAAATATCTAGATCTTAGATCTATTATATGATTAAGGCATGATATTAAATTTAAAATTAAAATTGAATAAGAAAAAAAAAAGATTGATCAAATCAACCTAGATCTACACTACATTAAATGCAGTTATGAAGTTTATAGATCAGATCTATTATCCGAGCAAGTTTAGACATTCTAACTTATTGATCCAAGCTTGAGGATGAAGTCATGAGCCGCACACATGTTCGACCTCTAGGAGTCATCCACACGAGCCTACGATCTTTGATCTGAAGTTCGATACAGGAAATCAGCACAGCATGCTAGTACTATGTTGATCCTTCTTCGATGGTCGATCCGATGCTTTCTTTTTCAAAATTTGGACTCTCCAAAATATGAGAAGAAAGATGAGAGTTTACTGATCTAAGACTCTCTCAGAAAAAACTCAAAAAATGGAGAGATTGAAAATAAAACAAACCTAGAAGAAGACCCTCTTCTTCTTCTCTTTTCTCTCACCTAGACACCTAGTTTGGTGCCTATGGAACCCCCACACCCAAGGACCCTCTTACTTTGATTTTTGCACACCCCAAACCTCTCCCAAGGATCTATATTTTATAAAAAAAATTCAAATAAAATATATCCAATAAATATCAAAAAAGAAGAGTCCAAGTTAGATCAAAATCCTAGACTAGGAATATCCAAACATGGGAAGTTGTTGGGGCGCCCAACTCTTGGGTGCCTCCTCCATAATTTTTGGCATTGGACAACAAGGGAGGGCACACAAAAAAGAAAATTATTTTCATAGAATAAGAGAAGAATTTATTAAAAAAGGGGGTGGCATTCAATGAAAGATGTTTTGGTCAACAAAGATTCTATCTCATAGAATCTTAAGCAAAACCAATTCCTCCTTTGACTTGGTCTTCCACCTAACTTCCAAATATATCTTGGAGGGAGAGAGGGGACATGGAAATCAAGAAGAAAGAGATTTTTCATGAAAAATATCTAAAAAATAGGTATGCGGGGTGTTGGGACCAAGGTGGCGCAAGGAGATAGGGAGTCCTAGTCACATTAGGACTCTTATTTTGACTTGGTTAAACAAGATCTTTTAACCAAATAAAATTAAGATTAAACCAATCCAATTAAATAAGGTCCTAACCCATTTAAAAACTTAATTAAATTAGATTAAATTAGATTTAATTTTAATTTAATTTCCTAATCAAATTAGAAAATTGGATTGACTCGAGTTCTAGTTAGACTAGGACTAGTTCTTCCTTGCACTTGGCTTATCCAATAAGTTAATTGGACTTGATCCAATCAAGCCCGAACTAAATCTAATTAAATTATATTTAATTAGACTTAATCTAAGTCCATTGAATTAATCAAATTAAGCCAATTAGCAATTTAATTGCTAATCGATCCTCCTGCAACACTTGCACTAGGTTAAACACCAATCGTATTGATTGTTTAAACCTAAAATGATTCTTAATCATTGATCAACCATCCAATCAGATCAAAAGCTCTAATGTATGTAACCTCATAGGCCTGAACCTAAGTCGGTAGCATAGAAATAAATTTTTGTATCAATCGAAGTAACCATCTAGCAATGATATCTGACGGTCGGATAGGTCGAAGATGTAGAACACCATCCTTAGAACCCATGTAGATATAGTTTTCATATAATTCATCCCCTTGACCATAATGCTCGTAGGATACATTGAAGATCAACTATCAACTCTGATCAGGTTGTCCACATTGTATTTCAAAATACCAAATTCATCTGATAGATTAACCTAGCAAAGGTTTTACTATATTGAAATACAGTGATACATTCTTCTCCAACTCTTGGAGTGGTCAATTCCATCTTGATCATACTTCAATTTCACAAGTACTTGACTGTGCCCAGAAGCATTCCATTGCTAAATTAGAAATTTAGTTACTCCGATATCAAAGCACAGTGAGTTGCTTGCAAGTCACTGAGGTGATCATAGGTCTATGGTATACTTATACCTATATCCCATCAGAGACATTCTCGATAGTAGAATGTTTTGAAGTTGGTCATGTTCAATGATGATGTACCCATACATCTCACCTATATGCCATACCAGTGTCTTCACACTCCTTGGTTAAGAGGACAACCAACCTATATGGCATGTAGCGATCTATGCTCGATAGATGCTGTTGTCCTAATTAACAACCTATCATTTAGTCATGAACCCATTTAAAGACTAATCGATAAATCCTCTCTTTATCAAAACTAAACAGTCCTAAGGACTTCATCACAATAATGGAGTTCATTAGAAGATGTAAACTTATGATAAAAAGAGATGTCAAAATATTTTTCATTAATTAATAAATTAATTACAATATCTCAACCATCAATAGGCTGATGATTGGCTTGGGGACATAATTTTCAATAGTAGATACGATCGATTGATTTTTAATTGGAAGCTACTCGATCTGAATGCATTCTTGTTGAGTTAATGGCATATCCCTTCCACCGATCTCACTTATCTGGCCATTTGTGTCAATCTAATTCTGATTTGAGGTGGCTAACAGTTCGAGCTAATCCATGCCACTTGGATTATTATAACCATTATGACTGAGTCAAGTCTAAGAGATCTAAATTGAATCTTCCTAAGAAAATATTAAGTCAATTGGTCTTCCACCATTGTAGATGTGCGGACCCTTCCCGGGGTTGATTGTTCTCAACTGGTTACATTGGCTCAATTGCACTGAAAAGATGCAACCACATCAATTAGACATTAAATGCTATGGGTTGGAGGTTGGATTGGATTCAATATTTCAGATATGGTGAGGGACCCAATCAAAAATCCAATTCATGTAAATGGTGGGTCTGACTTAACTAAGGAGTGGATCAATAGTCTGGACATGATGAGATTCATGAATTAGAGACCAGGATTAGGTGCACCATGATTAGAGAATCATTGGATAAGAGTTGTCCACTCATGGGTTGATCCATCACCTAGGTGAGATGGTAAGCTAGTCGGTGGGACTGCACCACCCACTAGAAGTCAATTGATCACGAAGATTTTTGCATCTCTGCCTAGGGAGTGTAGGGATTTAAGAAAATAGTGAGAGCCTAATTTATTTAAAAATAAAATTTTTAAATAAATTGATTAAGTTTAATTATAAAATCTAACTAGAAACTTTGACGCTCTATAGAAAAATGTCTGCATCCAATCCACTAGCCCATATCCTGAACACCCATAGACTGATCGGACCCAACTTCAAGAATTAGCTCTAAAATTTTAAAATTATTTTGGGTTTTGAGAAGTTGACTCATGTGTTGGAACAGGATCCTCCAACTTTATCAGCCCGTCCATCCACTGAGTAGAGAGCATCTTTAGAGAAGTGGATGGATGATGATTACAATATCAGGTATTACTTGTTGGGCTCGATGTCTGATGAGCTCCAGCACCAACATGAAGACATCAAGACTAGCAGCCAAATGTTGGCTCACCTACAAGAATTGTTTGGTGAACAAAGTCGTGTAGCCAAATATCAAGTAACTAGAAGACTTTTTAAGGCTCAAATACATGATGGGCAATCGATCCAAGATCATTGTCTGATGATGATCAAGGACATAGAAGAGCTTGAGAAGCTCGGTGTCAAGTTGGACAATGATTTGTAGATTAATGTAATTCTGCAATCCTTGACTAATGCTTATGGACAGTTCATCATGAACTACCATATGCATAAACTATAGAATACTTTGAAAGAACTTATGAATATGCTGGTTACTGCTGAGCTTTCTATAAAAGATTCTAAAGGCTCAGTACATGCTGTGGAGCGGACTTCTTCCAAGAGAAAGTCTTTTGGAAAGAAAAAGAAGTCCATGAAAAAGCAGAAGGTGGATGGTGGGAAGAAGAAGACAGAGCCGAAGAAGGAGGCCACTGACAAAAAAAAAATATTTCTATTGCAACACAGACGGTCATTGAAAGTGAAACTGCCCCTTGTAACTAACCAGCCTGAAGAACAAGAAGGAGGCAGGTCCTTCTGGATGTATGCTCGTTATAGGATCTAACCTTATGGTTTCTTCTGCATCTAGTTGGATGCTTGACTCTGGCTCTAGTGCTCACTTATGTACTTCTTGAAAGGAATATGCCCTCAAGTCAATTAATTTTTTGGATTGTTCTTTATCTTCCAAACTCATATAATGACATTTTTAATAAATAAAGGCATTTATTTCATCGTATGCAGTGTCTTATTATTTATTTAAGATTATGATGAATCCTATAAATTAGGGCTATGATTTTAGGATTATGATGAGATCATACCAATGAGATCTAAAACCTTAAAATCCAAATTTAAATATTCCTAGTCGATGGGACATTGACTTAGGGATCAATGTTTTTCGGTAAGACTAGCACATTCTTTGTATGCTCGATTGAGAGGGTGATTGATCTCACAATAACTTGTGTATGACACTAATACAAGAATGTGGGTGCTCATTAGAGAATGAGTTTACTGAATTGATCCAAATCGAGAATATCTAATGGAGTCTTATCTACATGTCAATAGATGGTTCTCATAGTGGAATTTGTGCATGTAATCCTTTGATCTGAAACTACCATAGAATCTTATATATATAAATCCATATTTTGGTTCATACTCATTCATGACTCAGTTATGTACGGGATGATCTAGATATGGTAGATTATATATATGAAGGTTGTGAGTAGGTTAACATGGAATCGATCTCTCCTGGTAAGAGGAAATAGCATCCTACCTGCTTCAAACAAATGATGATTTAGGAAGACTTTGATCAAAGCATGATAAAAAATTAGAAATGGTTTCTAATGTTTCATTAAATGAATCATCATCATAAGATTGGAAGAGAAATGAATATGATATTGGGGTTGACATATTTTCATATCGAGAGTCATATTCAGGATGCAGGGAGATCGAAGGATCTAGTTGCATAGTAATTTTCACTGAAGGATATTTTTGGTATTTCCATCAAAATTTCACATCTTCTGGGAAGTCATGATATGTTGCTAGACGTCAATCATGTCTTATGAATTTGATCAAGTTAAAATTTTAATTTGCTTATTAAATTAGAAAGTGTTCTAAATTAAGTCAAATTGGGTTGGCTAGTTTTGACCTAAATTGGTTTGGTTGAGTTTTAATCAGATTAGGTCAAATCACACCCAGACTTACTACTGGTTAGATGCGAAACCCAATGGATCACACACAAAGATAGTTGATTAAGGGTCTAATTGGATTAGACCATGTTTGCAAGATGAACATGCTAGCACATGTAGCAAACCATAGCACCTGGTTTTGAATTGGATTCGAATCGGCTTCCGATTTGGGCTAATTTAGATCCGATTTGAGCCCAATAGGATTTGATCTAGAATTGGATTAACCTAAACTGATTGGACTTTAGTTGGAGTGCCACATACCTGAATCCCACATGCCAGAGAGTCTCTCTCTTGCGCATGGGAAGTTTTTCATGTGCAAAGAACTTTTGGTGCCTACCTTCCTTGACTTTTTCCATTTTGTTATGTCACATAAATTTTTATATTATCATGGACATCAAATATAGGCCATAGAAGAGTCCTTCTGTAGATGAAATACTTCATTATTTTTTTGAGAAGGGACTCTTTGTCGCCTAGGAATTCTTGCCACCCTCACATCCTTGATGCCTCTTGGGACTTTGACTATTCAAAGTTCATCTCCACACCTTCTTGTTGAATGGGTGTCCCTTTAAGGGCCATTAGATGGCCATCTTATCTTATCCAAGCCCTTTAATTTATGGCGCCATTTATTTTTTGCATTGCGACTCTTCGTAGAAAATCTACGTAGAATTAGTCCAAAGAGTCCTTCTATTACCTCTTGGACTAAGTCTACGTAATTTTAAATGGTGCACATTTCAGATGGATGTGAGATATGATGATGGGGTGTGAGATATTGATGAGAAAAAGGCATGAGAAATTTAGTTGGCACCCCTACGTACATTATAAATAGGGGTACGCAACAAGAGTCTGAAGTGGTGTGAAAATTATCTTTCTTTCTTACAAGAGTTTCTTTTTATCCAATTTTCTTTCTTCCTTTTTCTTATCTAGACCTTGTCCTCATAAGGACAAGAAGTCATCTTAAGACTAAGAGATTAGGAAGAAAAATTAAGAAGACAAAAGAAAAAGAAAGATAGATAAGGAGAGGCAAGGAAGGTGACATAAAGGCTAAAGAAGGTCTTGCCCTTTTAATTAAAGTTCTTATTATTAGAACTCTAATTATATAAATCAGAGGTACTGGTGTCTTGATCAAGTCTCTGTGTGGATCAACATTGGAGGGTCAACCCATGGGCACCTGATGGAAATCCTAACGAACTGCTACCGACGATCAGGATCAACTTAGGGTTTAGTGATAAGAGGTATATTCTAATACTTTCTTTTGTATTACAAATGCATGTTATATGATTTAATTACTAACGAGGTGGTCCTAGGGTTCGAATTTGGTTTATATGATTTCATATTTTTTGCTTTGAAATCCATGCTTCTGTCTTATACACCAATCCCATCATTGGTATCAGAGCAAGCCTTATTAGGTCAAATCATATAATGCTTTGCTTATAATATAATGGCACAAAAGAAAAGTATGATATATACATATATATATATATATATTGTGTTTATTTGCATGTTATTTATATGATGAGATCATATTCTTTTATTTATCATAATGAGATTAGGATGTATGTATTATTCTGTAAAGGTTGCCTTGATATAGTGGAAAGTATTCACTATATAATGATGGTTCTCCTAGAATAATTATACATGTTAATAAATATATATAAATTTTATTATAATTGATGCTATTAGGCATTTAGTTTGATTTAAATCAAAATGTGCATCAAGATTTTTTATATCCCTTTTTAAAAATTATATTAAGTTGTAGTGTAATTAATCTATAGCCGTATCAGTCGGGATGTATAATTGATCAATCGGTGTCTAGGATAAATGGTTCATGATTGGTAAAGAGGATGTGGTTTTTTAATTGGTTCTATTGTCTGACCTGGCTAATTTATTTGTGTCTAAGGAAAGCAATAGGGGAACTCCCGCTTCTCTTCCACTTATCTGGTTGATTCGATTAATTTAATTCTAGATTGAAATGCTTAGTATTTTATTCACTACATTAAGGCCTTCCTTCATACTAGGTTCTTATTATGTCCAAAACCATGTGAGTTTTGTTGTGTAACCACAAGTTCTATCATGAGGAATGATGTAATATTAATCTAGTGCATTGAGATGCTTACAGCATTTTGACTATACTGCTTTGTTATGTAACCATAAAAGTAGTCATATTTCATTTTGACTGTATACAAATGAAGGATTCTATTTAAACTAAAACATTAATGTTTATTGTGCTAACACAAGGCTATTAATATTTTAGAGGCAAAAGTTTTTTAAGAGTTGCATAAAATGCAATTAGAAAGAGTTTCCTACCTTTGAACTTATAACAGGTTTGTTGTGCAACCACAAGACCTTTTATAAGGAATCAGGATCTTATTCTCACTAAGAAAATAAGAGGGTTATGATTTTTTGATTAAATAGTGGGAGACATAATTAAATTAAAGTCCTAATTTAATTATGTTTGTCATCATGAGTTGTTTGCTTATATATTGTTCTTTATTATGTAGATTAAATGGCTTCTTCACTTTCATTACGTTTAATTTTGGATTCAAATAAATTGACTGGTCAAAATTATGCTGACTGATTGAGAAACCTAAAAATAGTAATCAGTCAAGAAAAACTCTCCTATATTCTTGATGCCCCTGATCCTAAGCCATTAGAAAATGATGCCACAGATGAAGATAAATCCACATACAAGATGTGGCAAAATGATTTCCTTACTGTCAAATGCATCATATTTGCCTCTATGAATAATGAATTACAGAGACAGCATGATAGCATGGACACTCAATCCATATTGCTCAATCTAAAAGAGCTTTATGGAGAGCATAGTAGGACTGCTAGATATGAGATATCTAAGCAATTATTTCATGCAAGAATGATAGAAGGAACATCCATACAAAATCATGTTTTGATGGTAATTGACCTAATCACTCGATTAAGTCAATTAGGTTTTGTTATGGATGGAGAGTTAAGTCAGGATTTGATCCTACAATCACTCCCAGAATTATTTTCTCAGTTTGTCGTGAACTATCATATGAACAAACTGAATTCTTCCTTGCCTGAGCTATTAAATATGCTCAAGATAGTAGAAAGCCATATCAAGAAAGATAAGGCTTCCTGATTTCCCGGTCCAGGTTCGGCCAGATCTGATTAGATCAAGAGATATATTTCAAAAATTTTTCTCTTGATCCAATCAGATCTTGATATGTTTCAGATCTGATTCTTATTATTTTAATAAATAAAATAAAATAAGATAAATTAAATCAAATTTAATTTACCTGATTTGGGTAATCCTATTACCCTGTAGATGATCCTGATTGCAGCGGAAGGTTCTGGATCTTAGCCACGCAAGCGCCTGGCCTCTACCGGTATCCACTCGGGCTTGGATCTGGAGAACCTCTTCTTCTCTATCACACCTCCAAAAATCAGATCTGGATCTGATTGGAGGATCTTCAAAACTCTTTTGAAGATCTGCAGTCGTCCTTTTGCAGCAGCGCAGCCTTCTTGCTTTTGATCGCCTTTCCTTGATCTGAATCGCACCAAACTAAGTCCAAAACACTTTTGGACGTGGAGAGCAAGGGGAGAAGAGAGTATGGCGTGGAGAAGGAGGGGAGAGGCAGCCTTGGACGTGGGAAATCTCTTTCAATAAGACTTTGACTTTTTGAATTAGGGTTGGGCGCAGGGTCTTATTTATAGACTGAAAAGGATGACTGCAGATCTTCAAAAGAGTTTTGAAGATCCTCCAGATCAGATCCAGATCTAATTTTTGGAGGTGTGATAGAGAAGAAGAGGTTCTCCAGATCCAACCCGAGTGGATATCGGTAGAGGCCAGGCGCTTGCGTGGCTAAGATCCAGAACCTTCCGCTGCAATCAGGATCATCTACAGGGTAATAGGATTACCCAAATCAGGTAAATTGAATTTGATTTAATTTATCTTCTTTTATTTTATTTATTAAAATAATAAGAATCAGATCTGAAACATATCAAGATCTGATTGGGATCAAGAGAAAATTTTTGAAATATATCTCTTGATCTAATCAGATCTGGACGAACCTGGACCGGGAAATCAGGATTTCCCTTCAACTGGTATCAGAGCCATGGTTCTAAAATTGTTTAGATCTGATTTTAATTTTATTTTATTTAAAAATAATGTGATTTCAGATGTCACATGAGATGTGATCAGATCTGAAATTAGAAAAATTAAAATTAAATGATTTGGATCTAAGAACATGAAGATATGCATGACTAGTTCTAGAATAGAATAGTTCTATAGAATAGTTTTGCATGTCTTTGATTTAATATGATTAAATCATATTTTAGATCTTCTTATTTACTGTTTTCTGATATTATAAGTGTTATAATAACATCTGATAAACAGCAAATAAAATTATTTAATTTTAAATATCATATGAGATATGATAGATGCATGACTAGACTAGTTGTAGAATAGTTCTACATAATTGTCTAGATTAGAATTTATTTTGATTAGATCAATTTAAATCTAATTTTTTAGATTATTACGTGATAATTTAGATCTGAAAACATGCATGATTATGATACATGAGATGTATGCAAAATATGCCTTGATTAGATCTAAATTTGTATATGAGATATATGATATAGATCTATAATTGTTTTGTAGTATTGAATGTTCCTGATTAAGGCGTTCCTCTTGGCCGTCCGGTCATAAGAACGAAGAAGGGTTTAAAGGCCCTCTCTTCCCATTCGATGGGGTGTTCTTATGACGTGTAGGGGAGCTGCGTGTTCGTCCTTAATCAGAAACCCAAAACTTACTTTCTGCAAAACCCTAGATCCTGAAACCCTAGGATTTATTGTGCATATTTTGTTTATGAACCCAACTTAATTAAGAATTAAGTTTATGGAATATCAATTAGGTCTAAAATTGAGAATTTCAGATCTAAGACATATTCATAATACTGGGTTCGGGCTTGGGTAGCTCAATTAGGTCTAAGCGGTTGATCAAACCGAATCAAGAGTTGGTTAGATGGGATCAACAATGCTTAAATTGACCAGCCTAATAGGATTAAGTCTGGGTCAAGATCGAGTCACGATCAAGAAGACCTAATTAGGCTCAGAGGTTAGAGTCTGGATTGTAGGCTAACCCAATTGGTTCTGACTCAACAATTTGGTGTCTAAGGTAAGTTTGGCACAGACGACCGACTGGTTTTTAATTGGAAGCTACTCGACCTGAATGCGTTCTTGTGCGAGTTAACGGCATATTCCTTCCACCGATCTCACTTACCTGGCCATATCTGTTGACACAGTTCTGATCTGAGGTGGTCAATAATCCGAGCTGACCCATGCCACTAGGTTAGTCATAATTGTTATGACTAAGCCAAGTCTAGTTTAATGAGACCTAAATCAATTCTCCCTAAGAAAAGATTAAGTCCGAGGTCTTCCACCATTGTAGACGTGCGGGCCCTTCCCGGGGTTGATTGTTCTCGACTGGATACAGTGGCTCAGTTGCACCGGAAAGACGCAACCATGTCTATTAGGCATTGGATGCTATGGGCTGGAGGATGAGTTGGGCTCAATATTCTGGATACGGTGAGAGACCCAATTAGGAACCCAGTCTATGCAAATGGTGGGTCTGACTTAACTAAGGAGTGGATCAATATTCCGGATACGGTGAGATCCATAAATTAGAGACCAAGTTTGGGTGCACCATGATTAGAGAATCATTGAACAAGAGTTGTTCACTCATTGGCTAACCCATCACCAATAACTGTTAGGTGAGGTGATGAGTCAGTTGGTGAGACCGCACCACCCACTAGAAATCATCAATCGCGGAGATTTTTGCATCTCTACAGAGGGAGTGTAGGGATCCGAGAAAATAGTGGGAGCTAATTTGT